>ML796975.1:50526-82211 GCA_009831015.1 Picea engelmannii | reverse complement strand
ACTTCCTCATATCAATCTTAGGAACGTGGTTGGTCTTCAAACCAAAGTTGGAGTTTCTCCATTCTTGATTCACCTTCCTTGTGTCGTCATCATGAATTTCATGGGATGCATTTTCACTTTCAGGTGTCTTCTCTGTTACGAAAATTTTCAATACTTCCATTATCTCCCCTTTTAAGCCATCCATCTTAGTATCTAACTTAGCTTATATTGAATCCATCAACTTAGCTTCCATAGAATCCATCTTCTTTTGTAGTTCATTTATGTCCCTAAGCATTTCTTCACCTTCATCAAGAGTCCAATTAGGATTTTCTGGAGGCTTATTTGGTCTAGAAGGTCCCTTTTTTGGTGGCATGTTGGCCAAGTATCACTTTTGAATCTTGATTTTGAGGCGGTTCTTCTAGACAATATTTATTCTGTTCTATATCCCAAGTTTCGGCCCTTCTGGGTATGCAAATTTCTTTTAGGTAGTTCTTTGATATTTCTTCTCTGCAATGCCATAGGTCTGATCAAATTTGGATGTGCCAAGTGGAATTTACGGTAAATTCCTCACAACTTGCCGATTTTTGGCCTTTCCAGGAGATCTCATTTGTATAGCATGCCCCACACAAAATAATTGATATCAAATTCGAAAACTCACAAAAAAAATACTACGAACTGTCCACGATCCAATGAAACCAGTCCCATGCAATTTGGATACTCTAGCAAGAAGTTATGATTTTTTTACCTGGAACAACTTCTTGAGACTAGTCAATAGGACTAGTCAGATACCCTATCTTACACAAGGTGTATCTACAAATTTAAGATGACCCAGAAGCTGAAATTTTTACCACATATACCTTACTAATTTCTGTAAATTCCCTCTAGAGTTCCATGTTTGAAACGTTACAGAAAAGGTTTTCTAGCAAAAATTCCACAATGTCTCATTTCAGGATGATTCCAGAACCCTATCTTGTACAGTGTGTATCTCCGAAAGTATAAGGCCTCAAGAGCTTCATTTTGAATCCAACGTACCTTGATCCGTCTACTAAATATCCTCCAAGCCGTTACCTATGAAATGTTGTAGAAAAAAAGTTATAGAGAAAATTCCACGGTGTCTCAGATGTAGCAGCGAAACCCCAAGACCTTGAGCTCTGATACCATATGTTAAGAACCAAACATCAATATATCATAGAAAAACCTCAGAAAAGTACTCGATGCCTTGAAAAAAAGATAATTTCAAATAATGAGCCTCTTTGAGGGGGAAACCTCCTTTTACCCCACTTAAATGTTCAAGTACAAGATGATTCAAAATGAAAATGTCTCCTTGGTATATATAGGAGACTAGGAGGTATAATTACAACTAATGGGCTAAAGCCTGCATAAATAAAATAACATTACTAATATAATATGCCCCAATTAAGGGGTAATGAGCCAATATTAGGGCTTAACAGTGGACAAGCTTACAAAATATGCCCATTTTATTCCACTGAAAACCACTCACAGGGCAACAGATGTTGCTGATATCTTCTTAAAAGAAGTGGCACGCTTGCATGGAATTTCTAAGACAATTGTGTCTGATAGGGACCCGAAATTCACCTCGAATTTCTGGAAAGGACCATTCAAGGGATTCAGAATGAATCTAAACTTTAGTACAGTGTATCATCCCGAGTCTGATGGACAGACAGAGAGGGTGAACAGAGTAATAGAAGACATACTGAGAATGTATGTGATGTATAAACCATCAAGGTGGGAAGACTACCTGCATTTGGTAGAATTCACCTAGAATAATGGGTATCATGCATCATTGAAGATGATCCCATTCGAATCACTTTATGGAAGGAAGTGCAACACTCCAGTGAGCTGGGATAATCCAGATGACAGAGCAGTAGTTGGGCCTGAGCTACTCAAAGAGATGGAAGACCAAATGACAAGAATTAAATAGAATCTAAAAGCTGCCCAGGACAGGTAGAAAAGTTACACTGATAGTAACAGAACCCATAGAGAATTCAAAGTGGGTGACCATGTTTTCTTGAAAGTGAAAACCAACAGGAGTCCCCTAAAGCTGGGAAGTTGCGCCAAGTTGGCAGCAAGATTTTGTGGGCCATTTGAGATCTTGGAAAGGATTGGGCCAGTTGCATACATGCTTGCATTACCTGCATCTATGACTGTACATAATTTGTTTCATGTTTCACTGCTTAAGAGATATATACCTAATGCTAATCATGTTATCTATTGGAATGTGATTCAGGTGGAACCAGAAGGTGTCCTGCCAGTGCATCCTGTGCGCATATTGGACAGGAAAAACAAACAGCTTCAGAATTGAGCCATAGAGCTTGTAAAGGTCCAGTGAACCTGGTATGGTCCTGAGGACGTGACATGGGAGAATGAAGATGTTATGCGGAAAGAGTACCCACATCTTTTTGAAAATTTTGAAAAGATTGCAGAGACAGTGTAAAATTGCACTGAGGACAGTGCAGAAATAAGGGGAGGGGAATTGTAGTGTCCCCAAGACCGAGCCCTTTGTAAATATGGTTTATGAAATGAATTGTAAATATGTGTTGTAGGCTGGTGAGCCAAGTTTGTATAAGCCTGTGGGATTATGTGATTGTTAGGCTAGAGAGCCTAAGGGTTGTAGGCCAAGGGCCTGATTTTGTATCTGTATGTATGCAACACATTAATAAAATATAAGCACCACCGCGTGCAGACCGACCACGATGAATGAGTGATGGGGGACTGAGCTTCCATAGAGTGGGAAAGGAATTAGGGGCTGGAAGGTGGGAAGAGGGACTAAGTGTTGAGCCTAGGGGCTTAAGTCCTTGGGAATAATATTTTATTATTATTCCAAAAAAGGCATGTGAATTATGTTGAATGTGATGTTTTGTCCTAAGTTCTTGGGGAAGGACGAGGGACTGCCAAATGGGAAGGAATGGATGCGGATGGAATGCATGCAGTTCCATGGGTGACAAGTGTCAACCCTGTTGCATGCGAATAAAATGGTCGAGATGAGCCGTGAGAGGGGTTCCTCGCCCATTCCATCCGACTAGCTGAGTGTGTACGGAGCTCTGAGCAGTACAACCAACCTGAGCTCTTCAGAGAACCCTCATGCTTCCCTGTGAGCCGAAAATCCTGTGTTTGGCTCTGAAAAAACCATGTATATCCTTTGTTCTGAAAGCTGAGAAGCCTGTGTTTGCTTTTGAAAGGCCGGGTTCACCCTCTCCATTCTGAGCCGTGGAACCTGTGTCATTCCCTGCGTGGATTGTTTGTCACACGTCCCTGAGAACCAACATTGTGAGACGTTGCGCCATTGCTAAGCCTGTTTGGAAGCCCGTGTTTGTTTTTCCGATTGGTTGTTGTGGCCACGCAGAGCCGGACTGTACGTCGCTTGCTGGCCAGTGCAAGTTGTGATTGAGCCTGTGTATGACCTCTCTCCAGGTGAGGGAGGTGACTGTTGTTGGAAGAGGCAGGTTGTCAGGCCTGTGAGCAATTCTCTCCAGGTGAGAGAGTTTGTTGGGAAATAGTGTCTTCCAGAGAGTGTCCAACACCAACTTCAGGCTCTAAGACTTCCTGATCTGGCCTGTTGCCGAGACCCAGAGAGGGAGGTTAGCACCGATGGACTGTGCTTGTAAATGTGTATACTCTTTGGCGGAACAGACATGTGGGGAATGAGAGTCTGGTGGTAGTGGGCATAAGATGGCATATTGGGAAGAACCCTTTTGGTTTTCTGTGATGTTTTCCCTCTAACCTTAGCCTAGCCTAGGATTCCTTGCCTTGGGGTGGAGCTTAGTCCCAGCTCGGGGGTGACCCACTACTGAGATGATGAGAAAGATAAGTATCAGGGAGGTTCATGGAAGGCCTGCACGTGGTTGGTGGAATCTACCACTGTTTCAAAGATAAGTATCAGATGATGTTTATTCATGTATTCCACTATGTATATCAATTTAATGTTAATGCTATTGACTGTTGATTATAGCAGTAAATCTTATGTTTACTCTGAGTTTAATTATATTCTTGATTAAATGCATGTTATTACTATAATGCCGGTATGAGCTATGTACAAAGTGGTGTTATAGTTTTGTTTAAGAGCGATTAAGCCTTGGTAAAAAAAAAAAAAGGTGAGCTATAGCAGAGCTACCCCTATAGGTGAGGAGAAGATATCCGAGTATTCTAGCATGACCTTATCTACTTGCTTCTGCTGTGTGGAGAGGTCGGCCGTAGAGACCCTAGATGTGGATGTGATCTTTCGCTTATTCTTAGAGCGAATCATGAAGAAGACAAACTTCCCCATTTGAGATATGACCTTCCTGCATTGCTTAGCAGAGATCAAGGAAATAACACTAGGTGGGACTTCCTCGGGTATCCTGTACAATTTCTTGTTCAAAGTAATAATAAAACTACGAGGCCTAGACTCATATACAACATAACGTTTCCATAAATAAGGTTGGCCCAAAAGAACATCACAAACTTCGAGAGGAGCAACGTCACACAATACCTCGTCTTTGAAGGGATTGATGCCGTACGACAATCGACACTGTTGGCTGACGCGTAGATCGCTTTCTTGGCGGAGCCATCCAATGGTGTAGGGTTGTGGGTGTGGTGTTGTTGGTAGGGCCAACCGATTGATGACCTCTATTGATATGAGGTTCTTCTGGATACTGCTATCAACGATGAAGTGCAACAGGGTGCTTTTTACCCACCTCTGTGAATGGAAGAGGCACTCTCCTTCTTCTAGCTCGTCTGGTTCACCAGGCTGGAGTTTGGTGGTAGCAACGGTGGCACTAGGTTCTGTGTCAATGATTCGTCTTCCCCTTTCTGGTTCTGGCTCAGAGTCAGAATCTGCATTTGATTCAGAGGCTTTCACTTCATCCACCAACGACTGCTTTGAGCGACAATAAATAGTGTTATGCCAAGGGCTCCTATGGAAGTCGCACCACTTCCCGATGTCTTTCTTTGTCTTTCCAGTGTCCTTCTTTGCTTGCGGCTTGGACTAGTTTTCTTGATATTGCCCATATTTTCTCTGTCCTTTGTTCTGTGGGTTGGGGCTACCCTTTCTTGGCTTTTGTTGTGAGGGGTTCCCAGACCCAAATAGCCGTGTCTTTTGTTTGAGCTTCTGCTCGATTTTGACGACATATCTATAGGTCGCGCCCAATGATGAGATGTCTAGAAATTCCATTTCGGTCTAGACGTATCTATGAAGAGCACCATGATACTTGAGCACTAGATGTCACTCTGAATATTTGATACCCAACTTGGTGCGTAAGGTATGGAAGATATTTGTGAAATCTAGCACTGCTTGGCCTCTTTCTTGCCACAATGTGGTCCATTTGGTATACAGTTTGTTATAACTTCCAGGAGGGTAGTATTGTTCCTTATTAACATCCCTGAAGGATTCCTAAGTGGTCGTGACTGAAAATAATGAGGGTTCCTCTGTTTCCTTTTGCTCACAGAATGTTTCCCACCAATATTTGACATGGGGAATGACTTTGACGAGTGCAAAAGTAATCTTTTCTCTATTAGAAAAGTTATGGACATAAAAATGCACTTCTAGTAGATTCAACAACTTGTCTATATCATCTAAGTCTATCTAACCTTCAAATATAGGAATATCGAAGTTTATTTGTACCTTCAAGGGGGAAATGCCCCCGTTCGAAGAAGATGTGTTGCCCATTGGTAACCGCCAAAGGATTTGCGTGAAACTATCCATCATCTCATTCCTTTGTTGCGTGAGGGATTCCTCAATCAACAGTTTGAAAGGATCTCCTGTCTTGTCATCTTTCTTTTCTCCTACCATGAGAGGTCGCTTGGGTGTGTGAGAGTTTTTGTCCTCAAGAGAAACAAGCTCGAGACCCAAGTCTTTGTACTTCGACCTCGTTGGGGACATGCATTAAGACGAAAAGGAGCAGACCGCTCTGATACCACTGATCTGGATTTTATGAGAAGAACAAAATGAATACAGATTATTAATAGGTTCTTAACACGAAATAACAGAGATACAGTAAAATTGGTTTTCTATTCAATAAAGAAATAAGCTGGAAACTGTAAAATGTAGAGGAAATAAGCTTGCTAGAATGCTGGCAGATTATCTCTGAGAAGATATGTGACGATTGTGCTCATTCACAAGAATATGATTACAATGAGGCTCTGAAGGCCTTTTTGCAATAAACAAGAATGCCAAAAAACCCTAGACATCCAAAAACCTAACCCTAGGAGATGAAGCGCCAAAAGTCATGCGGGCCTCGTTTGGGTAAGTCAGTACATCAACTTCCTGGGGTCGTAACTTTTGCATACGATCTCCATTTTAGGCGTATGATATCCCATTGGAAAGATCTATTCGAGGAATACAACAGTTGCACTATTGCAACATACCCCCAAAAACGTCGTTTAGGGCCTCAAAACGGCTCCGGAAGTTCATGACTCGAAAAACTGCTAAAAATAGTAAATTATCAAAATTGCTAGAAAGTTGTTTTGTGCCAACTAGAAAAGGTGGGTGGCCACCGATATCCACCTGGATCACACGCACAATAGAGGCGTTGGTCAGAACTACTTAGAGAATATGACTTCGAGATATCTTACATAAAAAGGTACGGTAAATAGAGTGGTTGATGTGCTGATTCAGATACCACGCGTATTCTCAGTAATACATCTTTAGACGAATCTTTGAGAAAATATTCTAGATATACATATTGACGATGACTGGTAAAAGGAAGTTAAGGAAAGTACTGGACACGACGCCATGATGGTACCAAGGTTTGAAGGATATACAATGGACAATGACAGACTGTTGAGGCATAAAAAAAAATCACGTATCATTGAATGACGAATTAAGAAATTTGATCTTAAGTGAAGTGCATCATGCAATGTACATGGCTCATCCAGGAGTCACAAACATGAAGGCATAACTTGAGCCTTTATTCTTCTGGAAGGGAATTAAATAGGACATTCTCAGTTACATGGCGAGATGTCTAGAATGTTGGCTAGTGAAAGCTAAACATCGACATCCTACAGGTTTACTACAACCACACGTTATTCCAGAATCAAAATGGGAGGCCATTTCGATGGACTTTATCATTGGATTTCCACTGACGTCAAGGAGACATAACTCTATTTTCGTGGTAGTCGACACTATGATGAAGAGTGCACATTTTATTCATGTGCGTATGACATATTAGGCACCATACATAGCCAGATTTTTTGTCAACGAGATTTTAAGGTTACATGGCATACCAAGAAGGTTTATATTCGATCGAGGATCGGTGTTTACAAGACAATTTTGGACTAGTTTCCAAGAGGCTTTGGGGAAACAACTAACTTTAGTACAACATATCACCCTCAGACAGATGAGCATAAAGAAAGAACAAACCAAATTTTGGAAGATATGTTGGGTATGTATGTAATGGACCAAACGAAACGTTGGGAAGAGTTCTTTTCACTAGTAGAGTTTGCATACAACAACATCTATCAAAGTACCATTAATATGGCACCGTTTGAGTTTCTTTATGGGCGACCATGTCGGACATCATTGACCTGGGATCGACTTCAGGATAGGGTCTTGGTGGGACTAGAAGTGATCCAAGAATGTAATAACAAATTCAATTGATAAGACAAAGGATTAAAGAAGCACAATATCGGTAGAAGAGTTATGTTGAAGCACATCACGTTGACCGCAGTTATGAAGTTGGCGATCGAGTTTTATTGTGGGTGAAACCACACAAAATTTCGATCAAGTTTGGAAAGGGTGCTAAAATCTCTCCTAGGTTTGTGGGACCTTTCGAAGTTGTGGAAAAGAAAGGGCTCGTGGCCTATCAATGAGACTTTCATGATTCTTTAAGGCATATGCATGATGTTTTTCATGCATCTGTTTGAGACATTATGTTTGTGATCCTACACATGTGATTGACATGAGTTCTTTGCATGTGTTGGATGAAGGTGCACTCATGGCGGAGCCAATCCACATTCTGGACCATCAAATTCGACAGCTACGATGTCGAATAGTCAATCCAGTCAAGGTCAAGTGGGACAATTATAATCCACACTCGGATACATGGGAGGACACATATGATATGCGTCAACATTTTCCTTACTAATTTGATAGATTAGACATATAGATCTTGTCATATTCTTTTATTATTGCATTTTATATATTGTAAAACTTCGGGACGAAGTTTAAAACAAGAGGGTGTGTATGTAACATCCCTCTCTTGCGAACACATGTTATCGACTTATTCTTTGAGGACACTTGCGTGCAAGTGATCTGGTTATATTACATGGTTATTCGTTTCAATTATGGATTTTATGATGATGTTGATGGTTGTGATTTATTGTCATTTGATATATATGTATTGACAGACGATATTGATGATTTTTCCCTGAGTGTGTAGGAAACTTGACATATTGTGGATGCCGAGGGCATCAATGGACCTCCTTGGACTCTCGATTGAGTCAGGAAGTGGATTGTGTTTTGTTTGAGTATTTCATTTTACGCATATGTGTCAGATGATTGATTTAGGATGATTATGTGTATGGATCAGTGATAGTGTTTTGTTAATGAATGCAGGCTGATGAATGTTATCTAATATGACTCACATAAGGAGTAAAGGGGCCATGCACATAGACTAGATATTGATGGAGAGGTGTGGCAGTGTCCCTGTCACATCCTACTAGCATCCCCTACATGGCTCAAATTGTAGGTTAATGATTACCTAGTTCAAGAGGTCCACGATGTCATGAGGGAAGACTGAGACAGTCACTCAGGAAGATTTATAAGGGGCACACAATAAGGCAGAGTCCTTATTCCTTAAAATCCCTTAGTCTCTCACAAGCTCACCCGAATGGAGTATTGACTCAAAGGGTTGGGAAACTACCAAAACCAGTCAAAGGCGAGTGGTACCCTTGGAGCATGGAGTGCATCTTGAAGGGCACGTCGCGTAAATAAAACTTGAGTCAATGAATCTAGGTGGCCTAGGAAACCTTAAGAGAATAATTAAACCTTGAAAAATCTTTAGGCCTTGCCAAATTTAATTAATTATTTAAAGAATGAATTTATTAATTTTAAAATCCCAAATGGAAGTTTAAGCCTATTCAAAAAAAATTAAGCCCAAGTCTAAGTTCTTGTAAGGAGACTAAACTAAATTAAAAGGGATGAGGTAAATCAATTTAAGAATTAAGTAAAATGAAATTAACCTAAATATTTGATATAATACACAGATTGCAAGAAAATACCAAATTCGAATTTAAGATAAGAAAGGAATAAAGCTGAGAGAATATGTATACGCATAGAATGGTATCTAGAGTTTAGCGACCACTAGGCTAACTATAAGAAGACTCCTATTTTAACTCAACTCAGATTTAGTAAGGCGTAATTTATTAAATGGGAATATGGGGAATAAAGAGACCACTAGGAGTGATTTTAGGAGTGCATTTTGGAAATGTTAGGGAAATTGACTTTTTAATTAAATTAAAATATGCAATTACTTGTGCAACATGGGGAGAGGGTGACAAGTGTGAGGAGGAATAATTATAATTTAATTAATTAAAAATCAAATTAATTGTGCAAGTGGGGATGTGTCAGTTAGGAAATTCCTATAAATCAAATGGTCTAGATGGGAAAGGGATCATCACCGTTTATCGTTAAAGTTATGCTGCCGAATTATTTTTAACTAGTTTTACTTGTGAGAGTTTGGATGCCCAACTTGAGATAGAGTGGTAGGTCTACCTTAGGAGAAAAGCTTGGAGCTAGAGGATTTTTGGTTTTTTGTGTGTGGTCCCTTTGTGGCTCGGGGGGATAAGGGGGAAGAAGAGTACCCCTAGCGTTTGTTGGGAGGTACCGGTGAAATATCTATGATTAGCAAGTGAAAGTTTGGGAGGAGCATCGTCGCGGAAGAACGTCTTCGATTTCTTCGCCATTTGTTACGGTATTTTATTTTAGACTTGAAATTGTAATAAGATTAATTTGTCTATAATTAGTTTAGAAATTGTTGTCACTGTACCCGAATTCTGATATCAAATTTACAGTTGGCCTTGATGGTTTTGTGTACTCTAGAAAGTGAAATTTATATTGTTGTCATTTCAATCTCTTAAAAAAGAATAATGGCTTCTAGGATAAATATTGTACAGGAGGAAAAATTTCTTCGTCGTTGCCAATGATCCGAATTAGACTTTTAAATTATGTTTTTAGTTATTACATTTGAGATTAAATGCGGTGGAATGGTTTATGTTTGTATGATGGAAGGAATGTTGTATTATTATAGAATTGGGTTGGGAATTTTCCCTTAAAAAAGAAGAGGAAAAAATCCCTACTTTGGTTTCTTGTGACGCCTTGTTCATTATTCCTAAATGTGAAACCCTTGCCAAGATCGATCCTTCACAACTTCTTGGATTAGGGCACTCAATTATAATTCGACAATCATTCATATCCAAACCGCAATTCAAAACCTTGTTTACTATTCCAGATAACTGGTGTTCGTTGGTAGTTATCCTTGTCTTATCTTGAGTACACGTGTAGTGCACTCCTTAGCCCGATGGTTTCCTTCCTAGTCGTTGGGCATTAGACTGAGATTTGGTGCTTGGATGTGTGTTCTAACGGGTGTAGTGTGGCTTTGTAATTGGGCTCGTGGGTTGGAGAACTAGCATGAAATATTAGACCTGGGCGGCCCATTACCTTCAGAAGAACTCTACACCTTGTACCTTTACCGAGAGGCAAAAATAATTTTACCCTTTAACCCATAGTTTCGTAACCCTCGGTCTACTTTTGCTTATGGGATTTGATTTAGTCCTTACTTATGCTTATGCTAGTTGATTTATAGAGTCTTTTATTTCTTGATATTTTGATCATTATTAATTCATGAATATACAATAAACTCTAATGTTTATCAGTGTTCCTAGGATTAATCTCTTATATATTAATGATATTCAAGTAGTATTGAAGTCTTAAGTGCAGCGTTAAGAAGACCTTATTTCTTATGGAATCGTATATCGGAAGTATAAATTTTAATCAATCCTTATGTGTTACGTAGAAGGAACCTTGAACTTCTTATTGGGGCTACAATGATTATGTAAGTAACATTCATATATTTGATCTATTAAATAATAAGGATTTGGATTTTCTACTAGCTCCTTACAATTGATTAGGCAACCATTACTCATGCTAGTTTTGGAATAATAGCTTAATAAGATACAAGTGAGCCTCATAAGGATTGTACCTTATTTAGTGGATTAGAATATTAATAAATAAATCTTGACTTGATTGAATCTGACTTAGGAGGGTACAAATATTGGATGCTGAAAATTTTACATGGATCTTACTATGGTCATCGTATCTTATTAATCCTTTTGTTTTATTCTCTCACCATTTTTGCACTTAATTATTGTCAAATAATGGAATACGTAGAATAGATGATTCTTGCACATGAATAAATGATGATTAATTGGTTAATGAAGCCTTTTGTGCTTATTAAATTTGATTTTGGATTCTTTAAAAGATATGCAATACTGCCTTGATGTCTTTTTAAACTGATTATTATGTGGATTCTCTTTCTTTATAAATAGGACACTATAGTAGTATAGGAAACTTTAATTAATTCCTATGAAGTTGATCTTATCGTGGCCTTATTTTGGATCTATTTTCAAGTATTAAATTCTTTCCACTCACTCCTAAAAGGTTGATTCTTATAGAATTCTTAGTTGGGATGGTAATTGATATTGAATTCTGGTTATATTCTTAAAGGCTTCCTATTAAAGGAAAATACACTAGAGATTTATATAATTGTTATTGGCCAAAAAAGCTTGAAGAAAATGATAATTGATGCATGACCTTAATGAACCTGGCTTGGCAAGTTCTGTGAATTATCAGAAAAGATTATATTTGTTACAAGTTTGTACTTATGCTCTCATGGATTTTAGTATTTCTTATGTAATATCGTCATACCCTTTTTACTTAATTAGTGCTATAAGATTGATTAAGTAAAGTAGATTATTCCTTGCACATCCTTGGAAATGATAGATTCTTATGATAATTGTTTATTGTCTTGCGCCACTTGTTGGAAGTTCTAAAATAACACAAAAATGATGCAGTTATTAACCTATTGTCCTTGTTCTTTCTTGCGTAGATGCAGTGTTATTTGTTTACAT
Source organism: Picea engelmannii (assembly GCA_009831015.1). Classification (NCBI taxonomy): domain Eukaryota; kingdom Viridiplantae; phylum Streptophyta; class Pinopsida; order Pinales; family Pinaceae; genus Picea; species Picea engelmannii. Next base: position 70,109 of record ML796975.1, on the reverse strand, counting down.
GTTATTTATTAACAAGATTAATTACATTCGATTCCATTCCTCACTATTAGAATCTAGTCATGATGCTTAGGATAGAAGTTGGTTTTGGGATTAGATATCTCCTTGTTCTTGAGAACAGTCGCCAGTCCTAAGACCTTAAGTGGTCAATGTCAATCGGATGAGTCCTGGACTTGAGCATTGCTTATGTGTCTTGGAGGTCCTAACCATGCAAGATAGGTTGGGCGGGTAGTTTCCTTTAATATTCAATGACATGGTTGATCAATTATTTGTGTCTTGCTTTCGTTGATCATGATGTGTTGATTTCACGTCACTATTTATGGTATGTGTTGATTATGTGCCGTTATTAATTATTTTATTGCGTTGATTAAGTGTCATTATAAATTACGTTAATGCGTTTATTAACGTGTCATTATTAATTAGGATGATGTGTCGATGGTGTTTCTATTCCTTAGGTGGTGATGTTTTAATTTCTTAATGAAAAAAAAGAAAAACATTTACCTATTATATGTCGCTTTTGTTGTTGTAATGGTTGGAACGTTACATATGGTCTCAGAGCGGGTTCAACCCTGCAACTGTGGATCGTCGTGGGTTCAACCCTGCAGGTAATCATGGTTAGATGATGTCATGGATGTAGACAACATGGTGCTAGGGGAGGAGGTGTGATGCCTCTAGTAGCATCCACGCCAGAGGGATCTAACCCCCAAGGAGAAGAACAAGTCCTTGAGAAGGAGAAGGTTGTTGTGGGAGATGTGGTTGGTTTGATGAGGTCATTTCAGAGGATGTCAGAGGCCATAATTAACCAATTGGATAGAGATGCGGCCAGGGCGCCTGTACCCAATCAAGGTTCACAACGTGCTCCCGCTGGTAGTGGTAGCATTCACAAATAACTCAAGAAGGTGAAGTTTCCTAAGTTCATGGGTGCCACGGATGACTCAACCGTCGAGGTATGGTTGGAGAACATAGAAATGTGATTTGCACTTCGTGAATACACCTCCAACATGAAGGTATGCATGGCAGTATTTCAACTGAAGGGGAGTGATCTTCTATGGTGGAATACACTTCTACCTAGTTAAGAGCCAAAGACTGAATACAAAATCACCACAACAGATATACAAGAACACTATGAAAAATATCCTTCATTACTATCAAACCCTTGAGGTAGGGAAACACCGTACAATGGATCCTATTATGGAAGGGATCCTCTCTTGTTCACTTGCCTCTTTGAGGGGGCATCCTCCTATTGAGCTACAACTCCAAATACAATAATTCTCTTCATATCCCAGTACATTGTTTGAACCCCTTTATATAGTGCTACCATCACCTAAGAACATTCTGGAGGATGAATCTTCTAGAAGTAGAACCTTATAAGAAGTCCTCTTATATTTATTATATCTAACTACCCATTTATTATATCTAAATTCCATAGTGAGCCTTATTTAATAATATAGTGGACCTAGTCCACCTTAAATTGAATGACCTCCACTATTATCACTCTGGCCCCTCTGGGCCCCCACTACTACCTCTCTAGCTACCTAACATTCCATCCTTGTTATGAAAACATTGTCCTCAACACTTGTTGTACAACCATATACCAGGGTCCCATGGATAATTGTGGACTATAATGCTGAAGAAGACTGGAGAACCAAGGTCCCATGTAGAAAGGAAATCCACCATGCTAAAGTAATCCAACTTCCATTGTAAACCCATGTCCCATGTCCAAGTGCTCATGTGAACTCCCCGTGGAATATTTTGGAACCCAATAACCAACTCAAAATGAAGCTCCAAAGACTGACACCTGTCATGTGGATCCAAATAAGAATATCCATCCACATAGTGGAAAAGGGTGGTAGCAGAATCTGGAAGGAATAATACCACTGTAGAATATGCAGGATGGATAATGGTAATAATCATTGGCTCCCGATTTGTCACATTGATGCTCTCTACAGAAGGTGGATTAGAGTCATCAAATAAAATATGAAAGTGGTTGTCATCCCAAAAATGACAACTATCCATATACCAATCATCACAATCGGCCTCAAAATCATACCAAGCATAGATTTATTGATTATATTCATCTATGATGTCTTCCATAAGAAATATCTCCTGCATGCTATCCAATGAATCTTGAATACTACGAAAACTATCATTGAGGGCATCTGCAAGGTCATGCAATCTGTCATTCAATGTCTCAAACAATTGGGCTTTGAATGCTTCAGTAATCTATAGAATTTATTTGAGGGTTTGAGAAGAAATAGACATATGAGCACCCTATGAACTCTTTGGTCCCGCAACCGTCATGAAAAAACCCAAAAAATAGAACAATAAGCTGCAACAAAAAATCATGGCTTTTTATGGAAAACTCTAAAAAATTGCTAAATTTAAAATGCTCATAACTTCACTTCCCGGACTCCGTTTCGGCTGATTTTGTTTTTGGGAATTGGGTGAAATTGTGAGAGGAAATCAGATCTGTAATTTTTTTAGGGAATTTCAGCCTCCAGCTGCTACAAAAATAAAAAAAACTGCGCTGCCGTCTGTGGAAAAACCCTGAAAAAATTGCAAATTTTAAAACGTCAATATCTTGACTTCCCGGACTCCGTTTCAGACGATTTATTTTTTCAACTTGGGTGTTTTTCTAAGAGGAACTCAGATATACAACCTATTTCTGCAAATTTTGCACAAAAATATACCTAAAATTTTTGGAATGACGCAACCATCTTTTTTCTTTTCCGAAAAACAAATCTGCAAAAATAAAAAATATTTTCCCACAATGTCTGCCAAGAAAAGTGCTCTGATACCACTAGTTAAGAGTCAAAGAATGAATACAAAATCACCACAAAATATATACAAGAACACTATGAAAAATATCCTTTATTACTATCAAACCCTTGAGGTAGGGCAACACCATACAATGTATCCTATTATGGAAGGGATCCTCTCCTATTCACTTGCCTCTTCGAGGGGGCATCCTCCTATTGAGATATCACTCCAAATACAATAATTATCTTCATATCCCATTACATTTATTGAACCCCTTTATATAGTGCTACCATCACCTAAGAACATTCTAGAGGATGAATCTTCTAGAAGTAGAACCTTCTAAGAAGTCCTCTTACATTTATTATATCTAACTACCCATTTATTATATCTAACTACCATAATGAGCCTTATTTAATAATATAGTGGACCTAGTCCACCTTACATTGAATGACCTCCACTATTATCACTATGGGGCCTCTGACCCCGCACTACTACCTCTCTAGCTACTTAACATACCTTAACTAAACATGGTCGTCGAAGACGTGTCATGGGAATTGTTCGAGGAGTTGTTCTGGGAGAGGCATTTGTTAGAGGAATTCATTGAGCGCCAGCCCAATGAGTTCAATGCCTTATGAAAGAGTGGTTGTACAGTGTTAGAGTATGAGGCCCGATTCATGGAGCTACTTAGGTATGCTCCACATATGAACATGGAGAAGCTAAAGGCCAACAAGTTTGTGTTCAACCTTAACTTCAACATTCATGCGAAGGTGAGAATCCTAATGCCTCAGAAGTTGCACAATGCTGTCCAGAAGGCCGTCATAGTGGAGGAAGAGATGACCAATGGGGGCCAGGGAAGGACTCGTGCAAGATCAATTGGACATATGACATCAGGACAACAACATCAGACACTAGATAGGCATACATCAAGGTATCAAGATACATCGAGAGGACCCATTTTCATGAAACCATGATGACCGAATCCTCAATAGAGGAATCCCTACAGAGGACCACTGCATCAACAACAACATCACCCACAACAACAATAGTTTAGGCATGTTCAGTAGATTAAACCAGGATCTCAGGCTGGTAGGCCAATAACTTCTACTTTGGGGACTAGAAGTACTAGACCGAAGACCAGATGTTGGACATGTGGAGAGCCACATTACCAATGAGACTGTCTAGTTGAGAAGGCCAAAGCGTCTGGCTCAATAGGACCCACTACAGTGGGAGATCTGGGAAAAGCCCACATAATTCATGCAACGGTGAATAACTTCCAGGACGAGCACCAATCCACTGTGTTGGATATGTCTAATACAATCACCGACCAAAATTATAGTATTTTTATAGATCCAGGTGCTACAGAGAGATTTATTTCTAGTGCAGTGCTTAAGAGAATTCAGTTAAAGGAAGTTGAGCATGACGAGTTTAGATACATGGAAATGGATTTGGATGCCAAATAGAAGGTTGGAGAAAGGGTTACAAACTCTATAATTAACTTGGGAGATTTCGTAATGAAGGCCAACCTATATATCACAATCTTAGGATCTTATGACATAGTGATCGGTATGGACTAGTTGGAATCACATGATGTGATACTTAACTGCAAGACAAAACGGTTAATCTTGACTATTGATGTGGGACAGATAAGAGTGATTGTAGGAAGAAACCAGGGAGTTTCCTTGAGGTTCATTTCTTCCCTACAACTACAGAAGAGAATGCATAAAGGATGTAAGTTATATGCAATCTTAGCGCTAAACGAAAAGGGCAAGGCGGAAGGATTAGAAAACCTTTCGGTAGTACGATAGTTTGTTGATGTGTTTCTAGAAGATTTACGAGGTTTTCCAGCCGAAAGAGGGTTGGAGTTTACAATTGACTTGAAACCTAGAATTGAACTGATAGCAAGAACGCCTTATCGGATGACAACCCCTGAGTTACAAGAGTTGAAAATGCAATTGAAGGAGTTGTTGGACTTGGGAATTATACATCCAAGTGTGTCACATTGGGGTGCACTTGTTGTTTTCATAAGAAAGAAATATGGTTCGTGGATACTTTGTATTGACTACGGTCAACTGAACAAAGCGACGATAAAGAACCAGTATTCGTTGCCGAGAATAGACGATTTATTTGATCAGATTAAAGGCGTGACAATGTTTTCAAAGATTGACTTGAGATCAGGATATCACCAGTTATGAATTGAAGAGGGAGATATTCCTAATACCGCATTCAAGATGAGGTTCGAACACTATGAGTTTATCGTTTTACCATTTGGACTGACAAACTCCCCAAGGGTATTCATGAGTTTGATGAATGGGGTGTTCTACGAATACTTGGAAAAGTTTGTTCAAGTATTCATTGATGACAAACTGATATATTCCCGGACAACAGAAGAACATGATGGAAATTTAATCTTAGTACTACAATGTTTACGAGAAAACAAATTTTACATGAAACTGTCGAAATGTTCGTTTTACCAATCGAAGATTCACTACTTTGGGCATGTTATATCAGGTGAAGGTATAGTTGTGGATCCAATGAAGGTAGAGGCTATTATGGAATGGATTGTGCCGAAAAACATATAGGAAGTACACATCTTTATGGGTTTAGTAGGATATTACTAACAATTCGTTGAAGGTTTTTGGAAGATAGCAAATCCAATCACAAAATTGCAGAAGAAAAGAAATAAGTTCGTATGGACTAAGAAATGTGCAGAAGAATTTCAAAGGCTCAAGTAGTTGTTGACAACAACGCCGATACTAAAATTCCCTGACATGGACATATAATTCTTGGTGTTCTCGGATGCATCCAAGGAAGGTTTAGACATAGTGCTGATGCAAGACGGTTGTGTGATCTCTTACATCTCAAGGAAATTAAGAACGCATGAGGAGAACTACGCAACACATGATTTGGAGTTATTGGAAATTGTATATGCCTCAAGAGTATGGAGACACTATATGATTGGATGAAAATTTGAATTAAAGACAGATCATTGTGAATTGCAACACATTTTTACACAGAGTGACCTGAACTCACGACAGAGGCGTTGGTCTGAACTACTTAGCGAATACGACTTCTAGATCTCTTACATAAAAGGTATAATAAATAGAGTGGCTGATGCGTTGAGTTAGAGACCACACATATTCTCGACAATACCTCTTCATACGAATCTTTGAGAAAATATTCTAGCTATACATATCGACGATGACTGGTGCAAGGAAGTTAAGGAAAATACTGGACAAGACACCATGATGGTACCAAGGTTTCAAGGATATACATTGGACAATGACAGATTGTTGAGGTATAACAACAAAATTTGCGTACCGCCGAATGAAGAATTAATAAATTTGATCTTAAGTGAAGCGCATAACATAGTATACATGGCTCATCCAAGAGTCACGAACATGAAGGCAGACCTTAAGCATTTATTCTTCTGGAAGAATGAAATTAGACATTATCAGTTACATGACGATATGTCTATAATGTTAGCTAGTGAAAGATGAACATTAACATTTGACATGTTTACTACAACCACATGTTATTCCAGAATCGAAATGGAAGGTCATTTCGATGGAATTTATAGTTGGATTGCCATTGACGGCAAGGAGACATGACTCAATTTTCATGGTAGTTGACACTCTGACGAAGAGTGCACATTTTATTCATGTACGTACGACGTATCAGGCACCATACATAGCCAGAGTGTTTTTCAACGAGATTGTAAGGTTACATGGCATACTAATAAGGATCATATCTGATCGAGGATCAATGTTTACAAGATGATTTTGGACTAGTTTCCAAGAGGCTTTGGGGAAACAATTGAACTTTAGTACACCATATCACCCTGAGACAGACGGGAAGACAGAAAGAACAAAGCAAATTTTGGAAGATATGTTGTGTATGTATGTAATGGACCAACAAAAACATTGGGAAGAGTTATTTCCACTTGTAGAGTTTTCATACAACAACAACTATCAAAGTACCATTAATATGGCACCGTTTGAGTTTCTTTATGGGCGACCATGTGAGACGTAGTTGAGTTGGGATCGACTTGAGGATAGGGTCCTAGTGGGACTAGAAGTGATCCAAGAAATGGAAGAACAAATGAAAACGATTAAAGAAGCATAAGATTGACAGAAGAGTTATGATTATGTGCATCATGTTGACCATGTTGGAACACATACAATTCTGAATTTTCAAACTTTTTACTTTTCACCAAATGAAAATATGATTTTAGCCAAAGAAAGTGGAAGCTTGGTAAACGATATTTTAATTTCAAATGCAATTCATTGTTGATTAGATAATAATAAGGTGTGCATGATGCTCATCATTGATGAGTTTTCCCATTTGATCGAACGATCCCAATAGCCCTCAGAGTTTTAGAGCCATCTAAACTTTAAAGAGGTAAATATATAATGGTCACCTCGGACCTCCGCGCTTCGGGTATTTCGACAAGTATTAATAATAAAAACTCTGAAACCCCGAAACCTGAAGGTATCTAGTCGTGAATTTTCCTACACCTTTTAAAGACGCAAGTCATAGGACACGTGTATCTTTTGAGTCTTCCCTCAGTTGACACCTGGCACCCATTTCCGACATTTTCGTTTGAAGATTCATATGATTCCAAGTAACACGTGGCACCTCTCTTTCCTTGACATGTCATCCAGAATGACATCATCTGTGGCACGTCAGTACGGGAGATGACCCTTCGGGAATATAAGAAAGAACTAATTCACAAATCACCGAAGCACCAAAATGTCGAAGTATTAAACTTTAATTAATTAAGTTAATCAGGGTCAAGAGATAATTAATGACTTCGCAATTTGAAGTTCGAATGTTTATCCTGTATCGTATCCTAAAATGTCTGAAGTCCGAATTTCTGAAAGGCTTAAAACATAATATGATTAATTAAGACTTAAAATCGATTACCAAATAATTAATCACTTCACGGTTTTGGGTTTCGAGAATTCCCTCTCAAGGTACATTAAAAGTTCCCAAAGTCTGAACTCTTGAAAACACTTAAAGTTAACACACCTTATTAAACATGATTAATTAATATTTTAAAAGCTATTACCCTAGGATTAACCTTTCGCGGATTCAGAATTCGGGAAATTCCAAATATGTTTCATCTAAAACTCTCAAACATGAATCGTTGAATATTAATGGCTTTTATGATTAATTAACGATAATGATTCAAACACAGATTGCAGATCACCAAATAGACATTTCCATTAAGGTTAATAAATATTTCGTCAGTGAAGTTATACGAAAATCAATATATCTGATTTGAATAAAAGCACTTGGATGTCGAATTCATTTTCACCTTCCGCAATTAGCAATATTTTATCAGTTTGGAAAGCTCACAAGTTTTCTCTGCAATAGGTAACCTCACTCAATTTCTTAGAGATCATGTCACCAAGGAAAATGATGAAGAAGCCTGATGCGGCTAGTGAGGATTCAAACTCGAATGCAGATGTTCTGTAGGACACCACTGTTATAGGAGAATCCCCCTGCGGACAAGTGGATCCCCTCTTGGGCTCTAGACTCCTAAGACCAAGACAGAAAGAGTGCCAACGTTGGTCACTGAAATACTTTTAAATCTAGTTAAACTAAAGTATAGAGAAGAGGAAGAAAGGAGTACCTTTTAAATGATGTTCATCCTTCCATAGTCTGAGCTAAGATTTGATCCCCAAGCTCCTGGATAATTCTTGCAAAAGAAACAAAGACAAAAAAAACTTCCTATTCTACTAAGATTAGCTTGAAACTAGATCTATCTAATAGAGACAAGTTCATGTAGAACAAACACAACCTTGAAAGAAACAGACCAAGAACATATGTATATTAATGAGAACAACAAAGAATACTTACAAACCTTTGATGAAGGTGTAGCAACCTCTCCCAGCTCTCCTTATCCAACCCTTTGCTAAAATAATCCACACAAAATGATGATGCTTCAATGATAAATCTCCCTTATGAGATCATAAGTTTGATGCCTTCAATGTCTCTCCTCTTTCACCATGAAGAGGCCTCCTTATATAGGCTTGGAGAGGCCTAACCACTTAAGAGAATCCCTTCCTTGGAAACAACGAAGCCGAGGAATCGACCTGATTCGATAGCAAAGATACACTTATGTGGGTTCAAACGAATGCGGTAGAACCGACATCAAAGAAAAATAGCCCATAGATGAACAAAATGGTCTAATCGACGTGATGAATGGGCAGGTAAATCATCGAGGTAAGGTTCCACAATATGTTTGATATCATGGAAAGCATATCACATGGCCTGTTGGAATGTGGCACCAACGTTTTTGAGTCCAAACGGTAGTTTTCGATAGGAGAAAGTTCCCCATGGGTAGATGAAGGCTTTGTTATGTTGATCAACAGGTAAAATGTCAATCTGGTTGTACCCTGAGAAACCATCCATGAAAGAGAAAATCACGCTACCTGCACAATTATCAATGATTTGGTCGATGAAGGGCGTAGGTTAGTTGTCTTTTGGACAAGCCTTATTGAGTTCCCTATAATCAATGTAGACACGAATGGTCCATTTCTTTTTAGTAACCAGAACAGTTTTTGAAACCCATTTTGTCAAAGGGACAGGATAGATGAAGCCAGATTTCAGTAATTTCTCAACTTTTTCTTTAATAGCCGCAGTCTTCTTAGGATGGACCGGGTGGAGATTCTTCCGAACAGGTTTTACACCTAGGTAGGTTTTAATCTCGTGCACAACGATTGAAGGATCGATCCCTGGCATTTCCTCGTAGCTCCAAGCGAAGACATCACAAAATTCTTTAAATAAAGCGGTATAAGAAACCACTTCCTTGGGCAAACAATTAACACCGACATTAATATTTTCCATGACACCTTCCTTGATCGAAATGTCAATAACGACCATAGAGGTAATGTTTCCTAAATTCCCCTAAAAAATAGTATCTTGTGCAAATATGGGTGATTGTGGAAAGTCGACAACATCGTAGGGGGGGGAGATAGAGTGTATATCTTCCTGTATTTATTCAAGAGGTTGAAGAAAAGAGGATCGATGATGGTTATTGTCCCAAGGTACATCATCAATGCTAAGCATTTCCATGATAGATTCTTCGGATGGAAAGATTTGAGAAATGTAGTCAAAAGAAGACGTCAAGGAATTTAACCAAGATGGCAACGAGTAGGTGTTGGGTGCCAAGAGATGTTGGTCATTCAAAGAGGGAGAAGTTGATTGAATAGAAACATATGAAGCCTCGACTGGACTAAGTGGCATCGTGTCACCTAGCACATCAAACTCTAGAGGACTAGGTACAATCTAGGGATCAGATGATTCCAAACATTGATAATTCATAGTCGAAATCATATTGATTGTGGCAATATGATGCATGGTAGGAGGAAGTGGTGCAGGGAAGGTACCCATAAGGGTGGAATATTTTAACAAGCCTACACCAACACTTTCATACGTGATCTTGTGATCTCCCAAGAATGGAATATTGTTGGTAGCGGGAGCACGAGCGTCGAGTGTACATAAATCTAATTGATTGACAGTGACAATTTTTCCCTGATGAGGAAATTGTACACATCGAAACACCGATGAAGAAACAACAGTCATAGCATAAAACCAACTTTTTACAAGTAACAAGTTGTAATCGAGGGGAACATTGACCACCTCGACGTCAACGGTGACGGTTTTTCCGCCCAAATGGATAGACAGGGACTGCAAGAGTCCATGGGGATGAAAACCTTGCCCATCGAATGCGCGCAACATCGTTGGGGATTTGTTAAGTGTGGGTGATTTTAATCCTTTCCAACATGCTAAAGACATGACACAAGTAGAGGCTCCCTCATCCAAGATGGTACGGTGAATTTTTTTATTGTGAACAACAACATCAATTTGAAAAATAAGTTGGTGAGAGAGTCGAGACGTAAAATTGTCCAGGTTAAACATGATATTGTTGGACGACTCAGGATCAAAAGTGCCAATAGTAGCCAAGAGCATTCTATGTTGACTGAGGTAGTGTTGTATAACTTCTAACGCAGACATAACACACTGTGCTTGAGCCAAATATTCAACAATTTTGTAGTTCTGGGCGACACATGAACTAGGATTAAAGATAGATTTCTGGATAGTGCTCTTAGGAGGGCGTAATATAGAGTCGAACATAGGTTTCTTGATATGAAGTGATCCAGATGGAGGACTAACAAAGGATGTTGATGGATCCAGTAAAGTACCATTAGTGGTCTTTCCTTTGTCAGGTTTAAATGGCGTGTCGTAGGTCGTAGAGCGGGTGGTTAAATAAATCCCATTAAATAGATAAATATGGGCACTTATCGAGGCTTCATCATGAGAAGGGTGGCTGGGGCTGTCCCCTGGAGAGGGGGTTTGAGCAACCATAGATTGCTGCTAAGGAAAAGGCTGAGTAAGCACAGCGGGTTGGGAATTCCCCTTAAAAAGTTTGGCCACTTCATCGCGATGTGGAAAGTCTCGAGTGTAGTGATCGTCACCACAAATAAGACATTGGAATTTTGGCTTTCGCTGTGGTTTCTTTTCAATAGCAGGCACAGGAGTTTGAGTTTTGGATTGTTCATTGTTATTATTCTTCTTTGGTTTATTTTTTGTCTTCTTCTTACCTTCGGATTGTTGTGAAGGGGAAGATTGAACTACATTCACCTCAGAGATTTGAGTTTGATGGAGGTAGAGGAGAGTGTGGTCGAATTGGGAGTGGATGTCAAAGAAGATCGATTCGCTGTTCCAGTTGACTGGGAAGGATATTGGGTTTTAACAGAGCCGATAACTCCATCCACATGTGACGTGGATGACGTTTTAGATGGATTGGTATTTTCATGGGTAGCATTTGGGATCAACTCATACAAAATACCAAATTGGGAATAAACCAAATCTAAGTACTGAGCCCGAGAAATGGCCTCTTCCTCGGTGACTACACCACCCATGGAAACATCACTAACAATCGGGGCTAATAGTGATTTAGTAAACCATTCTGCCAGTAACTGGTCAGGAATGATTTCTTTGATCAACCTTCTCCATCGTCTCCACTCATGAATATGATCAGAGATATGCACGAAGTTAGTCTGATGAAGGGACGTCAAGAGTTTGATACCCGTCTCGTATCGAATGGGTAGTTGAAAGTGCATGAGAAAGGACATGGCAAGGGAGTTGAAATCTTGGAAAGAACCACGTGGAAGTTCGATATACCACTTGGCTGATGAGCCCATAAGTGTTCACTGAAAAAGACATAAATAGATAGAATCGACCATTAAGGAGTTCGATGAACACCATAAATGGAAATTCATCACATGATTGTTCGGGTCTTCTCCAACTTTACCGTCAAATTTTGGAATATTAGAAGGTAATTTAGTAGGGATGACTGGCCAAAAAGGATAGTGCAATATAGGATCATTGGTTAACCGAGACAAGTCTAGGAGATACAGATTCGCGAGAAATGGTAGTTGTCAGTTAACATGAGGATGATACTGGTGTGGCATAGGGACACCAGTAGGATCGTAAACTGGGTTAGGTGGATAATTATATCTAGTAGGTCCTCCTACATACAGTTGTTGCTGACCAGTATAACCAAGATTAGATGATGGTTGAGAAACATGTGCATAGGGAGGATAACCTGATGGGTTCTGAGGATTATAAGTCAGTTGATCAGTTTACCCATAAGGTGGATAGACATTTTTTCCATAAGGAGGATAAGGTTGTTTTTTTCCTTGAGGATGTTTCCCCCCAAGGAAAAGTGGATTTCCCAGAAAAGGAACGTGCCAAGGATTTGGTGTCACATTCTGTCCATACAAAGGGCTAGGGACTCCAGTCTAGGATTGCCCCCCAAGATAATATTGTGTCCCCATTTGAGTTTGACTCCCAAATGGAGGTTTCCCTCCAGCATGAGGTTGAGTGCCTAGAGGGATCTGAAAACCAGAAAATGAATGACCAGAGACTCCAACCAGATTGGAGCCACCAATACCAGTTCCTCCAAACAAAAGTGTAGGGATAGAACCTCCGAGTGTAACCTGGGTAGTGTTGGTAATGGAAGGATTCAAAGCTCTGTACCCAAGTGGAATAGATGGATTTGTTCTAAGTGGTGTTCCAATTAGAGCCTGGGATGGTGTCACATTTCTGGTGGGGATTGTAGCAACATGTGGGACCATGGTGGAATGGGTCATCTGGATACTACGTTCTGAGTGAGAACCAATTTAAAATTGGTCTACAACGGTGATGACATTACTGGTCATACCAGTAAAGTGATTTAAAGGTACTGTATAACTAACAGACATCTCAGGCACTTGTGATGCCATAGGTCGATCTGGACTCGCTCTTAGGTTACTGTATAGATAATGTACTATCAAAGGGACGGAACCAAAACCAGAGGTTCCAACAGTATGAGTGGGGGTCCTAAATGATTCACTTTGGAAAAAGGGATCCTCTACTCCATATCCTGCGTGAGGTCCGGTGGGTACCTCAGTATCCTCAATAACAACAATGTCTCCATACGAGTTCACCTGCAATAGATGCAGTTCTTGCCTAATACTCAAATCTGGTTTGATTCGAAAAGCTTCCAAATAATCAGAAACAACTTGGAACTATTCCAAAGAGTGTGTGATTCCAACCTCAGAGCCTAGTTCGTTATGAGCCTCAGGAGGGCCTTCTAAAGAGTTGGGAAGAAAAGGTAGATAACCCTCGGGATCTTCCGGGGGTAACCCTTGCATCCTACTTGAACGACGAAGGTCGATGTTGCTTGAGATAAGTAACGAATAGAAAAATAAATATATGGTCGACTAACGAAAATAAACAACATACACTAAAAATCTAGGAATCAAACCAAGCAAACAAAACCTTCTCTCGATGAGAGTACTAGTTGGTGATGAAATCCAACGTCATGTGGTCAAGTCAAGAAGGGGCTAGGATATAAGCAGGTGGAACAGTTATGATGGTGACCTGCTTAACGGACTTATGCCTTGGTGCAAGCTTCCATGGAGTAATTGTGGATTTACCATCCAAGGAGCCTGAGTGAGTTTGACCAATGTCTGTTCCAGGTACAGTGAGAATTCCCTTCACTGTCACCTTGTGTAAGAACCTAAATATTATGGCTACTAAGGACACTAACTCACAGTCATCCCCTAGGTAGGTACAGTCGAAAGTCCAGTCCGAACGTATGGGTAGGATAACAAGTCCAAAATCCTTCGAGAGAACTGAGGACAAGTGGATTGGTATAACTCCAGAGGACCTCGAACGGATTCGAAATTCACGAAGCACCAAGACCAAATGAAAACAGTTGTACCTCAAGAAGAACCCCCAATATACAATCTAACTACTGCGAATGGTTGAACCACGAAGGGATAATCTCTTTAACTCTCCTGAACGCGACCTCGTGCGTAACCCCTGTGTGAGTGGGGGATCCCAGAAAGCCTATATGGCAATTGTATTTTCTCTCCCTATCACAAGATGCTAGTGTTTGTTTTGAATACTTTGGAGAGTTTTACTCACAACCTAATCCAAAGTTCTAATCCTAGTCTAATGTTGGTGGAAGATTCTAAAAACAAAATGTTCTAGATCAATTTTAATTAGCGTTAATTTTGCAGCTGTTTTTTACTCAGGGGTGTATGAAAGTTAAACTTGATGGTATAATGACACAATTCCCAAAAAATGCATAAGAGATGATAAATAGTCTTTTCTTTCAATGAATGTCCATTTAAGGGAAGGAGAAAAATGTTCTTTTCACTGTCAAACACTAAGATGCAGTATCCTCATGCAATTGTTTCTCAATCAAATCCAATATAATGATAAAATTTCATAGAATTGTTCTAAGATCCAAAAACCAATAAAAAAAAATATATCCTTTTGTTTATGTGTGAATGATAATCAATTTGATGTAAGTCTTCCTATGTCAATCATAATTTAAGATCAATGAGATTCATACAATTAGAAGCAAACTTCACATAAACAAAAACAAACTCTTGTTGTGATTAAACAAGAAATAAAAAGGAAAACCAAATTTGCAAAAAAGAACCAAAATCTCAAACAAAAGAGAAATGTTGGAAAACTGACCTCAAAGATCAAATGGAATGGTTCATAGATCTCTGATTTTCCTTACCATATCTTTCATTCAGTCATATGAATGAGAAGAAAACGGTAATTTGATTTCAAGTCTTCAAAGCAGAAGAGTGACTCAAACTAAGGAAAAAATGTCAAAAAATCCAAACAAAAGGTAATCAATTCTCAGGAATCAAGGTGTTGGAGACCCAAACAAGGATACACTGAGGTGATAAGAACTTTGAGCAGATGAAAACAACAAGAAAATGACTCAGGGTCTAAATCCCTACAAGATTTCTAACAAAAAAAGGGGCAGCGCTCTAGTGTAAAGGGCACCAAAGTGTTGCAACGCTCTGTGGAAGCCTGCAGGAGGTGCCAATGCTCTGGTAACAGAGGTAGGGGAGTGCTAGCTTCTAAAAATTCAGAAAAATACCCAAAAATCCAAAAAATCAAGAAAACTCAGAAATTCAAAGTGTATAGGATGAAGTAAAGAGTCAATCAACACATCCAAGAATCAGAGACATAGTATGAATAAGGTAAAAAATGAGAAAAGGCTAAAACAAGATCTAGGAAGGAAACCAAAACTGAAAGCTTCGATCTCCCCAGCGGAGTCACCAATTTTTGTTACAGGAGAATCCCCTTGTGGACAAGTGGATCCCCTCTTGGGCTCTAGACTCCTAAGACCAAGACAGAAAGAGTGCTAATGTTGGTCAATGCCATCCTTTTAAATATAGTTAAACTAAAGTATAGAGAAGAGGAAGAAATGAATACCTTTTAAATGATGTTCATCGTTACACAGTCCGAGATGAGCTTTGATCCCCAAGCTCCTCGATAAGTCCTGCAAAACAAACAAAGACAGAATACACTTCCTATTCTACTAAGATTAGCTTGAAACCAGATCTATCTAATAGAGACAAGTTCATGTAGAACAAACACAACCTTGAAAGAAACAGGCCAATCACATATGTATATTAATGAGAACAATAGAGAATACTTACAAACCTTTGATGAAGGTGCAACAACCCTCTCCCAGCTCTCCTTGTCCAACCCTTTGCTCAAATAATCCACACAAAATGATGATTCTTCAATGATAAATCTCCCTTATGAGATCATAAGTTTGATGCCTTCAATGTCTCTCCTCTTTCACCATGAAGAGGCCTCCTTATATAAGCTTGGAGAGGCCTAACCACTTAATATATTCTTGGGATAAGTTGAGGATATTTCTCCTTCATTTGTGGAACTTCCTTGAGATCGAGCCTTGACCTCAGATCCAAATGCAACCAACTCTAGATATGAGGGGATTCTTCCCTGATTTTCCTCAACCGTCCAAAATTTGCTCAAAAAGGGCCAACGCTCCCTCATAATGGGGTACAGAGTGTTGGAACACTCCCCCAAAAGAGGGTACAGAGCACTGGCACTCCCTGACAGTGTATAGGGGAGCACTGCCTTCCAAAATTGATCTTTGAGTGGTTGTTTCCATGACAACAGACTTGTACTCTCTGTCAAATGATTTATCCTCTTCAAAACCAGTCTTTTGAGGTTTTTTTTGAGTGTTCTTGATAATTTCATCTGAGACACGACATAGGCAAGATGACAGTATGATTTTGCGACACCTGTGACCAAAATGCGACACTTGCGACATTGGTAATGATGACACTAGGCCATCATTGTAATGAGTCATTTTGATGTGTAACAACCAAAACGCGAGCCATAGTTGCTGTTAAATATTGGACATAGGTGTTCAAGGTTCTGGGAAAGGAAATCATAAACTGTCCAGAGGATTCCAGTGATGAAGAAGACGATACTTATGCAGCCAAACTTAGACATATAGTGCATTCAAAACTTCAAAAAATAACAGCACAATCGAGACACATGCCGTATAACGACATGATAAGATGGGACTTGGAGAACATTGACATCCAGAACAAGAGCATCATAAGCCATCAAAATATTGTCGTTGGTTCTTTCCGACTAGAACACCTCCAAGTAATGTATAAACTATCTCCCAATCCTAAATATACTTACAATCCTTCATTTATTTTGGATTTCAAACAAAGGGAATGAATCCAGTACACCAGGAGTGGTCATGATATAATTAGGACCTAGTGGGGGCACCTAGAAAAGTTCAGAACCGACTCTCATGGACTTTATGCCACACGTCTTTGGACGCTCACATGATTTACGTAGCCATGATTCTTTGTAGATTATTCAGGAAAAAGGGCCCTACACATTTCTCAATGGAATGGGTACCTATCATGAATGAGGTAGCCGAGGCTATACTTTCAATTGGGCCAAGTTGCTGTCAGATAACTTGGCCAAGGAAATAATTGATTATAAAACAACAAATTCAAAGGGACAGCCTGCCCCCTTTTACATGTCGACATACATGATGGATATTGTCTATTTCATGAATCCTTTCCCATTGATGAATTGGAGCTAGACCTCGACCAGTGTAGAGCCCATTCACTTCTATCATTCCAAGCTATGGGAGGAAAAAGCCAAAGATTTTTTTACAAAATTTGTCATCATGTAGTGGTTCTTGTTCATGTAGCCCTGTATGATCACCCACCTCCTCAGATTTCAGATAGGATTATAGGAAACCTGGGAAGGCTTGTAGATTGGTTCATCGAGGAGAAATTCTCCTACAATAGGGTTTTTGGATTCTTAGTTCCTCCCCATTATCTCCCACGATTTCTACCAAACCGACTGGTATGCAGAGAAGTAGCTTACTAGACAATAAGGGGAGGCATCAACAAGGAGATGAAGGTAGCTTAGAAAAAGGTATGTCTAACTTTCCCCATCTAGGTCGGCATGTTATTGTTACAGAATTTTGGTCACTCTAAAGTAGAGGTTGTGGCTCTAAATGATGTCAATTTGTTGTTGATACTGAGAGGGGGGTGAATCAGTATCAAGTACAATTTAAAACCTTTGTCAAATTATACTTAAACCATTAAACTATATCCAATGAGAAATGAACAATAGTATAAGAGTTACACCAATACACCATAATACACCATGCACAATATATGAGAAGTAATCAATAGTTATTGTTCAAGGGAAGTAATGACTTCCAAAGGTAGCTACAACTTCCAAAAGTAAAGGGAGGGATAAACCTCCAAGAGGAAGATACAATCCTCCAATATCAAGAGAGATTTGAACTCACCATCCTTGCCCTGTCCTTCCACCCAAGAATATATGAGAGATAATAAAACTTTACATTAAATCATCACCATCAACCAATCATCACATAGAACCTGATAATGCTTCCTGAGACTTCTTCAATTTCTGCAATTCTTCAATTCTTGGAGTACTCTGATCCTATAGATAATATTACTCAATGTATTCTTTGAAACTCCTCCAATTTTCACTCCTTGAATCCTCACCAAAAAGAGGTTATAGAAAGAATGGTAGACTTTATTCAATTCTGGTCTGTTCAAAAGACCCAACTTGTACAACATGCCATACGCTCAATATTTAACATCCTATTTTGAAACTCACACAAAAGAAACTATGGTCCGTACTCTTTCCAATGGAAGTGGTTCCACTTCATTTGGATTCTGTATGAAGAAGTTATGACTGTTTTACCCAGAACACATATTTATTGACTAGCTTTAGGACTGGTCACAAACCCTATCTTCCACAGAGTTTATCTCCATAATTATAGTGAATAAAAAGATGAACTTTTTACCAGAGGTACCTTGATATGTCTTCTCAATACCATAGAAATTTCACCATCTGAATCGTTCTACAAAAAAAGTTATAGTAAAAATGGTAAGATGACCTGAAAATAACATACCTTAGAACACATCACCAAAAGACTTCATCCTCCCTTGAAATCCGGCCTTCTTTTACTTCTTCTTCCCTATGAATTTCGACTTGTATCAAATGAATGTATAATGATGTTTATTTATACCATTTATGTCACTTCATTTTAACATTAGGGCCGACCTGACAATTTCTTATTTTGTAATTATTTTCTGTAATTATCTTCAGGGCCTACATGTACAATTCACTTTGTCATCTTCAAAAATTTATTTCTCCTCAACCATGAGGATCCACATGATGTGCCACATACCACTGGAAACAACATGATGTATACTATCCATTCATGGGTGTTGTATCTGCATGTGCATTTTCCTTCATGTACAAATACCTTCATCAATCTTACAGTCCAAAACCCATGACTAGGGTTGACATCAATGACAACAACCAATCTTCCAACAATCTCTCCCTTTGTCATTGATGGAAACACTCATACTCCCCCTATCATCATGATCCCTATTTCTCTCCCCCTTTGACATCAATGGAAAAGGTTAGGGCTTCTCTCCCTGAGTTTAATGACAAAAGGTAACCTTCTTCTTTGGGGCTGCTCCCCCTAAGTTTAATGACAAAAGGTAACCTTCTTCTTTGGGGCTTCTCCCCCTGAACATGTGACACTCAATAATACTTCATCCTTATTTTTGGTCTTTGGGACTTTTTCTTCCTTGGAATCATTTTGTGTGGCTTCTGTCTTCTCTCTCTTCTTCATGTCTAGGATGTATATGTTGTTTGGTGTTCTTGTTGCAGTTGCAACCAATCTTCTTGAGTTATTTTCTTTGATTTTACATTTTCGGGAATCAAACGTAAGAGTGTATCCTTGATCACACATTTTAATAACACTAAGTAGATTATGATTCAAGTCTTCAACCAATAGAACATTCTTTGATTTTACATTTTTTCTTCCAAGCTCTACTACACCTTCTCCAAGTATTTTGGCAGATGAGTCATCTCCAAATGCAACATTGCCACCCTTTCTC
>ML796975.1:23199-49029 GCA_009831015.1 Picea engelmannii | reverse complement strand
ATAAAACTTTACATTAAATCATCACCATCAACCAATCATCACATAGAACCTGATAATGCTTCCTGAGACTTCTTCAATTTCTTAAATTCTTCAATTCTTGGAGTACTCTGATCCTGTAGATAATATTACTCAATGTATTCTCTGAAACTCCTCCAATTTTCACTCCTTGAATCCTCACCAAAAAGAGGTTATAGAAAGAATGGTAGACTTTATTCAATTCTGGTCTGTTCAGAAGACCCAACTTGTACAACATGCCCCGCGCTCAATATTTAACATCAAATTCTGAAACTCACACAAAAGAAACTAAGTTCTGTAATATTTCCAATGGAAGTGGTCCCACTTCATTTGGATTTTTTATGAAGAAGTTATGATTGTTTTACCCGGAACACCTATTTATTGACTAGCTTCAGGACTGGTCACAAACCCTATCTTCCATAGAGTTTATCTCCATAATTATAGCGAATCAAGAGATGAAAATTTTACCAGAGGTACCTTGATATGTCTTCTCAATACCATATCAATTTCACCATTTGAATAGTTCTAGAAAAGAAGTTATAGTAAAAATGGTAAGATGACCTGAAAATAACATACCTTAGAACACATCACCAAAAAGACTTCATCCTCCCTTGAAATCCAGCCTTCTTTTACTTCTTCTTCCCTCTGAAATTTGTTTTGTATCAAATCAATGTATAATGATGTTTATTTATACCATTTATGTCACTTCCTTTTAACATTAGGGCTGACCTAACACTTTCTTATTTTGTAATTATTTTCTGTAATTATCTTCATGGCCTACATGTACAATTCACTTTGTCATCTTCAAAAATTTATTTCTCCTCAACCATGAGGATCCACATGACGTGCCACATAATACCGAAAACAACATGATGTATACTATCCATTCATGGGTGTTGTATCTGCATGTGCATTTTCCTTCATGTCCAAATACCTTCATCAATCTTACGGTCCAAAACCCATGACTAGGGTTGACATCAATGACAACAACCAATCTTCCAACATTTGTTTGACATCGAATTCAAAAGACACAACCCACAAAAAATTATGGAAACCCACCTGGCCGAATTCAACATGAAAATATATGTACATCAAATCTCCCCATACGACGAAATATTCATAGGAGTTAAGTCTTATGAAGAGGTACAAGATAGATTCCAAACTTTTCCCCTAGATCAGCAATATGGTTTTGTCAACTTTCAAAGGCATAGACAAAACATCCTACTGAAGATACTACAAGGGGAGAAAGTATTCACTCCCTCTTCTCAGGAAGCCAAGTCAACAAGTTCTGAAGCCAGTCACTTTGGTAAGCATAAAGTTGAAGAAGCCTCGAAGAGCTCAGAGGTGTTGACTCAGAAATTAGAGGCCTCATTATCAAGTCCATTAGGCCTTCAGACTAAGGCTCAACTCAAAGCCTTTCTAAAACAAGGACAAACGGTGTCTCCTTCATCACCAACCACCCTTGTTGGTACCTCAAATATAGTAGAAAAATAGTAGTCTACAGGTATTGGCTCTCCCATTACATCACTGACACCTCTGCAATCTAGCTTCGGGACCCCTCATCCTGAAATTGTTTTCATCAATGATCTTACGCCTATCTCACCTGAAGAAATGCCACCTTTGGATTTCTTCTTTAGCAATAAATGCAAGACCATCGTGAAAAGTGAATCACGCCAGAAATATGGAGCGATAGTCAAAAGGAAGATAATAATGTATGACGAAATGATAGAGATGATATGGAATTCACAAAAGAAGTTGCAGGTTCGTTAGGTGCTTTCGCCACAACCAATCAATGGTCTGTGGACAATTTATCTGAACAACTGTGATAGAAGTGTATGTTGGTAGAACAATTACAAAAGCATATATACACTGCTAAACAAATTGTTCGGGCCAGAGTGAGTCAAGACTTTGAGTAGATCAGAGCTAATGATCGACATCAAATTTAGCAGCTCCAGGCCAATCTTGATGAGCTCCATCAGAGTTGACAAATAAACCAGGGTCTAATAACTCAATTTGATGAATTGATAGGGAAATTGCAAGCCAAATTAGACCTGATTGAAGGCACCTTAGTAGATATCTCAACCTTCCAGACTCAAGCAATGGAAATAAACAAAAAACTGGAAATGGACCAGCAGGATCTTTTTGTGAAGGTTGATGCCATCCATAAGTGCTACCAGGCAGTAGATATTTCTCTGAAGGATATATATATTAAGGAAAGAGAAGCTCACTTAGCCCAAGATGGATTTCAAGAGGCCATCATCATGGCACATAAATATAATGTTCTTGATTTTCCTTGCCTTTCCCCTTCCGAACAAATAAGAGGTGATGTGGCCCTGAAGGTGTGGGAAACGAATTTGGCAGAGAGAAAGAGATTATCCCTCAAGGTAAAGGACACTTTCCAAGAATAATTATCATCCTTAGACAAAAAACTAATTTATTTTGAGGGAAGCAGTATCACATATGCCCTAAGGAAAATTGATATTGAAATGAGCCAACATAATTCTAGAAAGAACAAAGAAGAAACTCTGGCAGCCATTCAGGAAATGAGCTAGATTGATCTTCTTAAGATTAATAAATGGCTAGTGAACCCAAGTTCACAGTCCCAGGCCATAGCTCAGGAGGTGAAAAGGATCCGAGAAAGGATGCCTCAGGTAGAGAGAAAGTTATACACTTTTGAGGTTAACAAAACAATTGAGCCATCAAGGTTGGTGGTGGAATTTTTAGATAGATGAAGTCAATGCATTGAACATGGAAAAGCCAGCACAGTTGGCAGCGAGTAAGAAAATTTCATTGCATTACTGAACATATCTAGAGGGACAAATGGCAACAAAACTAAAACGACCACGATAGTATGCCGAATTATTAAGAAGACTAGACGACAGTTGTGTCCAGGATAAAGGAATGAGGAAAAGAAACATTTCTGCCATCAAACGAAGAGACAGAGGAGAACTCCAACAAAGCTCTTTAGATTTTACATTCTCTTGTCTTATTCAAATATATGCTATTTTTATTATGAGAAGTCCAACCGTTTGAGTTGTGACAATTTTTGTATAAATACATAGATCCAAGATCTATTCAGGGTTGCTTCTTGCCAAATGTAATAGAGAAAACTCTCATTTTTTGAGTATTAATACAAGTGCGGACAAAGATTCCAAATTTTGTCCAGTTTGGGTTATGTGTTTCTTATTTATTTCTATATCTCAGATTTTCCTTATGCAATTCCTTGATAAATGTTTGATTGCAACTTAGTATTACAACTACTGTAATCGTATTATATCAATAATTCGTTAAGTAAGCAGTTTTTCCTCTGTATTTACTGTGAGTAAAACAAGACTTGCAAGCTGTGTGAATTACTTTACTTTATATTCTGTTCAAGGGTGCATTATTTACTTTCTTCTACTTCAAACAAGGTGAGACTCATCTGCCATTGATGCTTAACTTTGTTTAACAGTTTTGTAAGTTTCCCCACACCATTTTATATTATAATTGTGACTCAGACAATGAAATACAGCCTCTATATTGTCCTATTATTAATTTCATTTAAGGATCCTTTATTATATAACAAAAGGTAGAAAAAACACTCTTTTAAACAGTCTCTTTAAACTTTCTCAATGCCTGAAATTACTCTTTGATCCTTAAGTTTAATCTTAGGAACAACATATTTTTGGCGTCGTTGTCGAGGATGGAGAAATGAAGTTATTTTTCCCTTGGAGAAATGAAGTTATTTTTCCCTTGGAAAATGACAAGGTAAATTTCTATATTTGATGGTGAACAAAGATTGAATACATAAGTAAGGATTATTTTATCTTTCACTTGGTGACTCCTCTGTAGACAAAACTGGCATTCGGTCGAAAGAATACCAAAAAAATCCAAACGATAAGCAAAACACACCAGTGTCAGATCCCAAAAAGTTGTTAAAACCAAAGGGATACCTCAAATCTACTACTGCATCAACAATAAATTATATCAACCCAAAGTTACACAAGTTAATGCTAAGGTTCCAATCAAATAACTGACCCCTGGAGAGAGTTTTAAACAAATTCATTCTACAAAGACATCAACTAGTAAACCCGAGGCTAAGCTTGAGAATCCAGAGATAATTGTCCCTGAGATAAAAGTTTAGATTGACTTGAATGATACTCTTACCAGTCAAAAGAAAAAATACCTCTTGATACCTGTTGTCATTGACTCCCTAACATTTCCACCCTTTCCCGAAGTCAAGGTTCCAGTTTCCTGAAGCTTTGAAGAGTATATTTTATACCTTGATTCATCCCCTATCGGTTCTCCTAAATATACATCCTGTAAGTCTAAGGAAACCAGTGCACACTTCCCTTTTCCTCCTCTTCTAAATGTTTCATCTCCTAATGACCTTTTTCTAGAACTTCCTTTGCCACATCCCAAAGTAGTCGAAAGGTCACCACTTTAGTCCCTCGAAGTTTTTGAAAACACCCTGTTTAGTTCCCAAAGTTTGTTTCCTAGACTTCTCATGGCTTCCGCTGGAGGAGGTGGCGCCAGAGGTGGAGGAGGAGGTGGACAAGGTCAAGGAAAAGATTCACCTCCTAGAATATTTTCCAAAGTAGCTGCTAGGTAAGCTCCCTTGGTCCTCCCTGCTGTCCTTCATGATTTTCCCAAAAATTATATGAAAAACCTACCAAAATTCATGGGAGAAGGAGATTTAACCACAACTGAATAGATATCATGTTTTGATCATTTTGTTGATATCCTTGGCATCGAACATGAAGATATTTACTCAAGACTGTTAGTACAAACCTTTGAAGGAAAAGTGAGAATTTCGTTTGGAGGACTCCCAGTAGGTTCCATATGGTCATATGATGGTCTAGAAAATTCCTTCCTAAGATGGTTGGGAGAGAAGAAGGACAATCTCTATTATTTGACTGAATTCGGGGCTTTAAGAAAAAATAATTTTGAATCAGTTCTTGAATTCACTCAGAGGTTCAACAAACTGTACAACAAAATCCCAGCTGAAGTCAAACCCTTTTCAACCTACTGCAAAGGTAACTTTTGTAGGGTCCTTTGAACCCAACTTTTCTCTCCTCCTAAGAGAAAGAAGAGCCGCCACTCTAGCAGGAATGCAATCTGATGCCATAGAAATCGTATCTAATATGATGGCATCTAGAAAATTAAAAAGTAAGGTCAAGATGGGAACCAAAGAACCTAGGCATTTCAAAGAACAAGCAGAACCATTTGGATTCGGGAAGTCCATAGAAGAGAAGATGGATGAAATGGCCAAGATGATTAAAGGTTTATCAAACAAGATATCCAATATGGAATTAGATCAAGCCAAACCTGATATTTATGATAGGAACTAGTTCAAGAGAAACCCTAACCCTCAAATACAACAGAGACAAATAAAAAATGAAGATCAAAAGATCCAAGCCCCGTTTAAAACTTAAAATTTTATGCAGAGGGATGACATGCAAAATTACAAGGAGTTAGAAGAAGATCTGAACAACCTTAGTAATGACGATCTCGAGCCACATTTAGCAAGACATGACTATGAAAATTATTTAGACCTAGAATCCCTGTTTAATAATGAATAAAACATCAATAATCTGGGAGAATCTGCCTATAAAGGACTTGCCGACTCAATAATGGTCGAACTCCAACATAAGTACAATTTAAGGCACAGAGAAAAAAATCCTACGAATGTTCCACCGATTTTTTTTTTTGTCATGAAATAAAATGAATGAGGCAACAGTTACTAAACCGCCAACTGAAACACAAGATTCCCGGACAAATCCAGTTGAAACAAGAGCAACACAAACTAAGAGACTGAAAAATATAGAAATAGAAATTCCAACTAGACAAACCAAAAAAATAATCGGAGTTTTCAGTTTAGAAAACAAACTTAATAAAATTAAAATCTTCATGCCTCTAGTTGAGCTTGCGAAAAACCCGATTTATAAAAAGAAAATCACTGAAGTGATAAATTTTTCTGATGTTGAATGTTATGCGGATGTTATTGATCTATAGGATGAAAGACCTATGATCATGTTTGGGCCACACATCGAAAACACCAAGGATTATGTTGCTCCCTTTTATATTACATTAACTATTCACGATCATTTACTCGACAACTTCATGTTAGATTCTGAGGATTTTCATAATTTAATTCTTAAAGTGATCATGGAGAAATTAGGCCTCAAAATTACTAGACCTTATCAAGACTTGTATTCGTTTGATTCTAGAAAATTTAAGTGCCTAGGAATGATCAAAGATTTGGTAGTAAATCTTGCATAGATCCCTGTAAAAAGTATCATTATTGATGTAATCGTTGTTGACGTCCCTGCGAAGTACGACATGATTCTATCCATGTCTTGGGGCACCAAATTAGGAGGATCACTTCAGTTGGACATGAATTATGCTACGATCTCGATTTTCGATGGACAATTCACTCGATTGTACAAAGAGACTAGGTTGGCATATACTGTAAGTGACCCACAAAACCCCAATAATCACCCAGTCTATGTTGCTGAACAAGACTTAGGAAATTGTACTTTATCTATAGATTATGATTTCAAAGAATATATGGAAGATGAAAAAAAAAAGTAGAAAAAACAAAGAAAAATGTAAATAGTAGAGAAGGAATGTGGATTTTTTTTTTTTGATGGTGCTTCATCCTACGAAGAAGCAGGGGCTAGATTGTTATTTGTAGTGCCACCTGATGAGTAGGTTATACCCTTTTCATATATATTACAATGGGAGATTGATTATACGAATAATCTCTGTGAGTATGAAGCTCTAGTATTAGGATTAGAGGCTACCAGAAAGTTAAAAATTGGACATCTAATAGTTTATAGTGATGTTGAGCCTATTGTGAAACAAATAAAACAACAATATCAATATAAGCGTCCAAGGCTGAGGTCATACAGAAATTGTGCCTGGTATTTGATAGAGAATTTCTTCTCATCCTTTAATATTCACTCTATTCCCAGAATAGAAAATCAACAAGAGAACTCTTTAGCCAAAGCTACAACGACCTTTGTACCACCTACTATCTTAAAACTAAAATATCATATTGAAATGAGACACAGACCTTTAATCCCAAACAATGTTCATCACTGGAAAGTTTTTGAAGATTATGAGCATATAAAACAATTTTTGGAGATGGTTGATGAGTTTTTAGAAACACACATAGATTAGGAAAACCATAATGATCCCATTTGGGTTATGCAAGAAGGAGAGAACCCTAAAAAATTCCAGGCTAAGATTGCAAACCACTGCATGCTTATGCTTAAGAAAAATTAGATCCCCAGGGGTCTGATACCCTTAGAGAGAGTTTTTGACCAAGATGACATGCCCTTAAAGTCTACCTTACGACCTCAACTCGAAGAGGTTGAAGACTGTAATATAGGAACTAAAGAGGACCCTAAACTAGTCAAGATATATAAATACCTTCTAGCCCAAATGAAGGGTAAGTACGTTGAGTTGCTTAGACAGCATAAAGACGTTTTTGCGTGGTCCTATGATGATCTAAAAAATTATGATACCTCTGTTATTGAACACATGATTCCTTTGAAACATGGTATCAAACCTTTTAGGCAAAAACTTAGACAGATAAATCCTATCCACCTACCAGTAATAGAAAGAGAGGTAAAGAAACTCATGGATGCAAAAATCATCGTTCCACTCAGATATTCTTAATGGGTAGAAAATTTGGTACCCGTCATAAAGAAAAATGGTGAAATAAGGCTCTGTGTAGATTTCAGAAACTTAAATCGGTCATCCCTCAAAGACAACTACCCACTACCAAAAATGGATCATGTTCTATAAAAATTATTTGGAGCTAACAGAATGTATATGATTGATTGTTTTTCCGGAAACAATCAAATTGTTGTCCATGGAGACGACAAAGAAAAGACTGCGTTTACCACTCCATGGGGAACTTTCATGTATGATAAAATGTCATTTGTCTTGATGAACATAGGGGATAGTTTCTAGAGAGCGATGGACATCACGTTTGTCGGTGAGAAAGACAAATTTGTTGTTATTTATCTTGATGATTTGACGGTTTTTTCTAACTCTAATGCAAAACACCTGCAACACCTCAGACAGACCTTCGAAAAATGTAGAAAGTTTGGTTTGTCTCTTAATCCTAAGAAATGACACTTTTATACGAAATAAGGTAATCTCTTAGGTCATATAGTGTCAAAATGAGAAATCAAGGTCGACCCTAAGCGATTCGAGGCTATAGAAACGATTAATATTCCTAGGAAAAGAAAAGAAATTCAATCTTTTTTAGGAAAGATCAACTTTTTGAGAAGATTCATTCCCAATTTTGCTGAAATAATTAAATTGATTACAGATATGTTGAAGAAGGAAAGTGAAGTAAAATGGACCGCTGAAGCTAAAGCATCATTCGACCGAGTCAGGAAATATATAGGCGAAGCACCAGTGTTAGCCAGTCCAGACTATAATAAGGAATTCTTGATCTTCTCTTTCACTTATGAACATATTATTACAGTGGTGCTCCTGCAAAAGAATGAAGAAGGTTTCGAGTAGCCGATAGCCTTTTTCAGTAAAAGTCTCAGGGATGCATAATTAAAATATGATATACTTGAAAAACAAGCATACGCAATGGTGAAAGCTCTCAAAGATTTCAGGACATATGTGTTGCATTCCAAAATAATTGCTTATGTTCCAATGAGTGTTGTCAAAGAAATATTAGTTCAACCAGACAGTGATGGAAAGAGAGGTCAGTGGTTAGCTAAAATTCAAGAGTTCAATCTAGAAGTGAAACTGACCAAAATGGTCAAAGGTCAAGGCCTGGAAAAATTGTTAGCATAATCGAATTTCAGGGCACTTGGGATAAATCACCTAGAATCACACAGATATCTCTCAGATATAAAGGATCTTAATGATCAAAAACCTACGATTCAGATTGGAGATAAGTTTTCTTCCTCTGTTTGGTATTGCGATATTGTTGCATACCTCCTTACCCTTCAGTGCCTGAAAAACATGACTCCATTCAAAGCGAGAACTTTGAAGCTACATGCAGTTAAATATTGTATTATTGATCGCCAACTGTACTGGAAGGATCCTCTAGATTAATAGAATCTGAAATAAAAGACGTCATAAATGAATTTCATAAAGGAGTGTGTGGAGGTCACCATGCCTGGAGGGAAACGACCTACAAGATTTTAAGAGCTGGATATCATTGGCCAAAGTTATTCACTGATGTGAATGCCAAAGTCAGAGCCTGCAACTCTTGCCAACTATTCTCTGGTAAGAAAAATCCCCCTGCACTACCTTTAATCCTGGTAAAAAAAAAAACTCCCTTTCAACAATGGGGTCTAGATTTCATCGAAGAAATCCATCTGCAGTCAAGCGCCCAACATAAATGGATTTTAACTGCTACTGATTACTTCAGAAAGTGGGTCGAAGCCATTCCAACTTAGAATGCTACAGATTCGGTAGTAATAAAATTCTTAGAAGAGAACATCCTATCGATATTTGGTTGTCCTCAAAAAATATTCACCAACAATGCCCAAGATTTCAAATATATGGCAATGGTCAATTTATGCCAAAAATACAACATCGTGTTAGGACATTCTACAGTCTACTATCCTCAGGGGAATGGGTTGGCCGAATCGTCTAACAAGAGCCTTATGACTATAATAAAAAAGCTGTTGACATAAAATAAAAAGGCTTGGCACATCCACCTAAAATACGCCTTATGGGCGAATCGAATCGACACAAGGAAATAAATAGGTATGTCTCCTTTTCAAGTGGTTTATGGTACTGATGTTTTCCTTCCTATCAATCTTTCTCTTCCTATGATGAAGCTCTCGAAGGATGAAAATCAAGAGCCAAACAACATTACAAGAAGGATAAATCAAATAATTTAAGTCCAACAAAACATGGCCAAAGTGGATGACAAACTACAAAAGTACCAATATAATATGAAGGCCCTTTTCGATAAAAATGCTAAAGATAGGGAGTTTCTTCCTGGAGATCTAGTTTTAAAGTGGGACGCTAGGAAAGAAGATGCGGGAAAACATGGCAAGTTTGACCATCTCTGGTTCATACCATTAAGGATTGTAGCTGCTGAAAGAAAAAATTCCTTCTTACTAGAAAATCTTGAAGGAAAAACTCTTGACGCCCATATCAACGGGCGTTACCTAAAGCATTTTATGAAATAATCATATTTCACATTCCCATTGTATATACCGGTTTTGGTTTCCTGTTTTGATTTGCAATTTTATTTTCTTTGGTAGATATCCAAATTTTACTTTTCATTGTAAATAAACCAATTTTACTCGATATCATGAAAGCAAAATATAAAATATATGTATTGCATATCATTTCTATTCTACAAAATTTTCTGACATTGCCCATTTTGTTCTCGTGCAAAATACTTACTTTCAGATGAGAGGTGAGGAGGTATCGGAATCCAACTCTCAGTTTTCAAAACATTTTCTTTCTCCCCAAACAGGGGATAAATTAATGATTTACTTGATTGAAAATATAAAGGAAATCTGAGGTATGAACTCCTACACCACTAGTTCAAGCTAAAAGTTCAAAGAAATATTATTAAATGTAAAGGGGGTTTCACTCATATAGATATTGTCACCTGATCAAAGAACAAAGAATTATGAAATTACAACTTAATTATGAATCATTCTCTGGATGAAATAAAAAATGAAATAAAAATAAACTAAGAATAAAAGAACTTGAAAGGAAGTTTGAGAATCAAGAAATAAACTTGTGTGGGAAAGAGATTCTTTTGCATTAGACCCTTTGAGTCTTCATTATGTTTTATTCTACCTATCCCATAGATTTTGTTCTCTTCGGATATTCACTATCTTTCCTTAATCTTCATAGAAAGAAAGAATTTCACCTTGACTCTAAAAACTTTAAAACATATCTTCAGAACGAGATTAGGCAAAAATCTTTATGTTCCTCTGATTTTAACTGAAAGAAAGTATGTCTAAGCTAATCCTGATAACTTTAACTCTTCTATCAGATTTTAAATCGACTAATTCGCTCAAGGTTGATCCCTGAAACACGAAATCCCTATAAAATATTCTTTATGGGTGAAGGTGTATTGAATATTGGAAGAAAATTAGTTTCAGAGTATACCTAAAAATTACGACAGACCTTCTTTTAAATTTTAAGCAGATATCATCCCTTGTATAATACATACAAATTGATTGTCCCCACTTCAAAAATATTAAAATATAAGATAGATGATGAAAGGAAATTCATATTCTGGTTGCCCCCATCTAGTCCAAGACAAATGGTGAAAGGAAATTCTTAATTTGATTGCCCCCATTTTGTCCAAAAGAGATGATGAAAGGAAATTCATGTAATGATTTACCTCATCTCAATAAAATGCAAAAGTGCTAATTGAAGTGGTGAAAGGAAATTCAATGGGAGATGTAGATAACTTCATCGGGGTACTGAACTTGATTGTTGGCAGTGAACAAATATCTATGATATCTGTGAGGCTATCATACACATATATAACATAATCTCGTATCTAGTTCTCTCTTCGGTAATATTTACATTCTAAACCAACAAGGGATTCCCTAAATAAATTGTTAAATTTACTTAACCTTGATGCGAACAAAATCGACCAAAGTTTGATATTCCAGTTTAAGTTGTTTTTATTATCTTAAATAGATCCAAATTCAGTTTTAGGAAAGGAAAATCTTAAATAACCTAACTAGAAGTTCAATCCTTATATGTGTTTTGAAGGTTTTCCAAGATTCGGTTGAAGTTCATTTTTCTGTGTATGATTAGTCCATGAGATGTGTTTCTCAGAAATGCAATAATCACTCCATTTACCCAATAAAGGCACTCGGTCTACTATTATTCCACGTCTCGCAGGGAGACGTAATCCCTAGATGGAGCCTATGTTGGAACACATACAATTCTGAATTTTTGAACTTTTTACTTTTCACCAAATGGAAATATGATTTTAGCCGAAGAAAGTGGAATCTTGGTAAACGATACTTTAATTTCAAATGCAATTCATTGTTGATTAGATAATAATAAGGCAGGCACGATGTCTGCCATTGATGAGTTTTACCATTTGATCGAACGATACGAATAGCCCCTGGAGTTCTAGAGATGCCTAAGCTTCAAAGAGGTAAATATATAATGGTCACCTCAGAGCTCCGCGCTTCGAGATTTCAAAAAGTATTAATAATAAAAACTTTGAAACCCTGAAACCTGAAGGTATCTACTCATGAATTTTCCTAAACCTTTTAAAGATGCAAGTTGTAGGACACGTGTATCTTTTGAGTCTTCCCTGAGTTGACATGTGACACCCATTTCTGACATTTTCGTTTGAAGATTCATACAATTCCAAGTAACACGTGGAACCTCTATTTCCTCGACACGTCATCCAGAATGACGTCATCTATGGCACGTTAGTATGGGAGATGACCCTTCGGGAATATAACAAAGAACTAATTCACAAATCACCGAAGCACCAAAATGATGAAGTATTAAAATTTAATTAATTAAGTTAATCAGGGTCAAGAGATAATTAATGACTTTGCAGTTCGAAGTTCGGATGTTTATCATGTATCATATCCTAAAATATCTGAAGTCCGAATTTTCGAAAGGCTTAAAATGGAATATGATTAATAAATACTTAAAATCAATTACCAGATAATTCATCACTTCGCGGTTTTGGGTTTCGGGAATTCCCTCTCGAGATACATTAAAGTTCCTAAAGTCCGAACTCTCGAAAACACTTGAAGTTAACACACCTTATTAAACATGATTAATTAAGATTTTAAAAGTGATTATCTTGGGATTAACCTTTCATGGATTCAGAATTCGGGAAATTCCAACTTTGTTTCATCTAAAACTCCCGAACACAAACCGTTGAATATTAATGGATTTTATGACTAATTAATGGTAGTGATTCAAACGCATATTGCAGATCACTAGATAGACATTTCCATTAAAGTTAATAAATTTTTCGTTAGTGAAGCTATACGAAAATCTATATATCTGATTTGAATAAAAGCACTTGGATGTCGAATTCATTTTCACCTTCTGCAATTAGAAATCTTTTATCTGTTTGGAAATCTCATGGGTTTTCTTTGCAACAGGTAACCTCACTCAATTTATTAGAGAGCATGGAACCACCAAAAATGATGAAGAAGCACTATGCAGCTAGTGAGGATTAAAGCCTGAATGCAGATGTTCTGTCGGACACCACGTCGTGAGCCATAGATGCTATTAAATATTGGACGCATGTGTTCAAGGTTCTGGAACAGGAAATCATAAATTGTCCAGAGCATTCCAGTGATGAAGAAGACGATACTTATGCAACCAAACTAAGACATATAGCACAGTCGGAACTGCACAAAAAAGCAGCACGTACAAGACTCATATCGTATAACGACATGATAAGTTGGGTCTTGGAAAACATCAACGTCTAGACTAGGAGCATCATAAGCCATCAAAATATTATTGTTGGTTCTTTTCGACTAGAACACCTCCAAGTAATGTATAAAATATCTCCCAATCCTAAATATACTTACAATGCTGCATTTATTTTGGAGTTCGAACAAAGGGAATGTGTCCAGTATACCAGGAGTGGTCATGATATAATCAGGACCTGGTGGGGGCACCCATAAAAGTTCAGAACCGATTCTCATGGAATGTATTCCACAAGGTCTTTGGATGCTCACATGATTTACGTAGCCATGATGGTATGTAGATTATTCGGGAAAAATGACCCTACACATTTCTTAGTGGAATGGGTACCTATCATGAACGAGGTAGCCGAGGGATATACTTTCTATTGGGACAAGTTGTTTTCAGATAACTTGTCCAAGGAAATCATTGATTATAAAACAACAAATTCAAAGGGACAACATGCCCCCTTTTACATGTCGGCATACATCATGGACGCTATCTCTTTCATGACTCCTTTCCCATTGATGAATTGGAGCTAGACCCCAACCAGTGTAGAGCCCATTCACTTCTATCATTCCAAGTTGTGGGAGGAAAAAGCCAAAGATTTCTTTTACAAAATATGTCATCATGTATTGGTTCCTATTAATGTAGCCCTGTATGGTCACCCACCTCCTCGGATTTTATATAGGATTATGAGAATCCTGGGAAGGCTCGCAAATTGGTTTATCGAGGATAATTTCTCCTACATCAGGGTTTTTGGATGCTCAGTTCCTCCCCATGCTCTCCCGTCATTTCTACCCGACCGACTAGTATGCAGAGAAGTAGCCTACCAGACAGTAATGGGAGGCATCAACAAGGAGATGAAGGCATCTCAGAAAAAGGTATGGTCGACTTTCCCTATCCAGGTCGGCATGTTTTCGTTACTGGATTTCTATCACTCTAAAGTAGAGGCTATAGCTTTAAATGATGTTAATTTGGTTGACATCGAATTTAAAAGACACGACCCACACAAAATTGTTGAAAACCACCTGGCCCAATTCAACATGAAAATATATGTACACAAAATATTCAGGGGAGTTAAGTCTTATGAAGAAGTACAAGACAGATTTCAAACCTTTCCCCTAGATCAACAAGTTGGTTTTATCATCTTTCAAAGGCATAGGCGTAACAACCTACCGAAGATACTACAAGGGGAGCAAGTAGTCACTCCCTTTTCTCAGGAAGCCAATTCAATAGGTTTTGAAGCCAGTCGCTCTGGTAAGCGTAAAGTTGAATAAGCCTCGAAGAGCTTGGAGGTGTTGACTCAGAAATTAGAGGCCTCATTATCAAGTCCACTAGGCCCTCAGGCTAAGGCTCAGCTCGAAGCCTTTCTAAAACAAGGACAAGCATCGTCTCCTTCATCACCAACCACCCCTGCTAGTACCTCAAATACAACAGAACAACAACAGTCTACATATATTGTCTCTCCCATTACATCACTTACAGCTCTGCAATCCAACTTTGGGACCCCTCATTCTGAAATTGTTTTCATGAATGATCTTACCCCTATCTCACCCAAATAAATGCCAACTTCGGATTTCTTCTTTAGCAAGAAACATAAGGCCATCATGAAAAGAGAATCACACCAGAAAGATGGAGTGATAGTCAAAAGGCAGAGAATGGTGTATGACAGAAATGATAGAGATGATACATAATTCAAAAAAGAAGTTGTAGGTTCGTTAGGTGATTTCGCCACAACCAATCAATGGTCTGTGGACAATTTAGCCAAAAAACTATGAAAGAAGTGTATGTTGGTAGAAAAATTACAAAAGAAGATATACACCACTGAACAGACTGTCTAGGCCAGAGTGAGTCTAGACTTTCAGCATATCAGAGCTACTGATTGACAACAAATTCAGCAGCTACGGGCCAATCTTGATGAGCTCCATCAAAGTTAAAAAATAAACCAAGGTCTAATCACTCTACGTGATGAATTGATAAGGCAATTGCAAGCCAAATTAGACCTGATTGAAGGTACCTCAATAGATATCTCATCCTTACAGACTCAAGCAATGGAAATAAACGAAAAACTGGAAATGGACCAGCAGGATCTTTTTGTGAAGGTTGATTCCATCCAGAAGTGCCACCAGGCAGTAGACCTTGCTTTGAAGGATATATATATTAAGGAAAGAGAAGCTCGCTCAGCCTGAGCTAGATTTCAAGAGGCCATCATATTGGCACATAAAGGTAATTTCCTTGATTTTCCTCGTCTTTCCCCTTCTGAACAAATAAGAGGTGATATGGCCCTGAAGGTGTGGGAAACTAATTTGGTAGAGAGAAAGAGATTATCCATGGAGGTAAAGGACACTTTCCAAGAAGCGTTATCATCCTTATAAAAAAAACTAATTGATTTTGAGGGAAGCAGTATCATGGAATCCCTGGGGAAAATCAATATTGAAATGAACTAGCATAATTATAGAAAGAATAAAGAAGAAACTATGATAGCCATTCAGGAAATGAGCTAGATTGATCTTCTTAAGATTAATAAATGGCTAGTGAACCCAAGTTCACAGTCCCAGGCCATAGCTCAGGAGGTGAAAAGGATCTGAGAAAGTTTGCCTCAGGTGGAGAGGTAGTTATACACTTTCGAGGTTAACGAAACAATTGAGCCATCAAGGTTGGTGGTGGAATTTTTATATAGATGTAGTCAATGAATTGAACATGGAAAAGAAAGCACAGTTGGGAGCAGGCAATAAAATGTCATTGCATTACTGAAGATAGTTGGAGGGACAAATGACAACAAAACTAAAACGACCAAGACAATATACCGAATTATTAAGAAGACTAGACGACAGTTGTGTCCAGGCTAAAGGAGTGAGGAAAATAAACGTTTCTTCCAGTAGACGAAGAGATAGAGGAGAACTCCAACAGAGCTCTTCAGATTTTACATTTTTTTGTATTATTCAAATATATGCTATTTTTATTATGAGAAGTCCAACCGTTTGAGTTGTGACCGTTTTTGTATAAATACATATGTCCAATATCTATTTAGGGCTGCTTCTTGTGGGATGTAATAGAGAAAACTCTCCTTTTTAGAGTATTAATACAAGTGCAGACAGAGATTCCAAATTTTGTTCGGTTTGGGTTATGTGTTTCTTTTGTATTTCCATATCTCAACTTTTCCTTATGCAATTCTTTGATAAATGTTTGATTGCAACTTAGTATTACAACCACTGTAATCATATTATATTAGTAATTCATTAAGTAAGAAGTTTTTCCTCTGTATTTTCTGTGAGTAAAACAAGACCTACAAGCTGTGTGAATTACTGTACTTTATATTATGTTCAAGGGTGCATTATTTACTTTCTTCTACTGCAAACAAGGTGAGACTCATATGCCATTGATGCCTAACTTTGTTTAAGAGTTTTGTAAGTTTCCCCACACCATTTTATATTTGTTGTCCCCCGACCAAGTTGTGGAGAAACTTGGTCGTGTTTGACCATTTTTGGGACTTCAACAGGCTGGTTGAAGATGAATCTCCAAGCGAAGTGAAGATCGCAGGATCTCACCTCCTTTTGGTGGGATTTTTGAGTTTAGGGTTTATGTAACGAGTATGGGATGTCAGACCATGGGTTTACCCATGTTTAGGCCCCTTTTGTAAAGTATAAATAAGTAGCTTGGCGATGTAAGTAGGGGGGTGCTGAGTCAGTTGTAAGTCAGGGAGCTAAGTGAAAATAGTTGCAAATGCTTTGTGCATACTGTGTGTTGAGAACTTGCAGAGCTAGGTGCAAGTGATTGTAAGAAGGATTTGTGTTGTGCCAAGCACGGGGAAGGAGGATCTGGCGAGGTGCACACATATATCCTGTCCTATGCAGAGTTGGTTTTGTGGCTCTGTGCATTGAAAGAAGATAATAAAGAGAAGAAGAGTTGGTGGATGTAGCCCCACGCTGGGGGTAAACCACGTATATCCGGTGTTATGATTCCTTTGTGTCATTGATGTGATTTATGCTTAGTGCTGAATCTTTATGTATGTTAGATGCATCTAATATAGTAGCTTAGTGCTTAATAACTTGGATGAATTCTAGATCTGTTGATGCTATGTGCTAAATGGTCAGATATGCTTAGATCTTTTTGAATACTGCATTGTTCTATAATTAGGGTTTTACCTGTGATGTGAATAAAGGGTTAAAGACTGATGACTGTTAACTTCTAAGTGCTTTGTTAAGTATTATGATCACATATCTGTGTCCCATCTAGGTTGTAGACACTTGAGTCCTACAACCCCCCCTACCTCTACCTCAGGTGAGACTTCATCTTCTTCGCAGGTGTTGCCGAAAGGGCCGGTAGTTAGGGTTTTTTTGGTGCATTGTTGAAGCGTTGAACCCTGGGTCTTCCCTTGTGCCAACAAATGGTTCCGTTACCAGGACCTGAAACTGTGATCGCTGGGAACTGAAGAAAAGATAAATCTCTATGTGTAGATCTGTTGCTATAGTGCGTAGTACTCTACTTGACGTGAAGCTCTATGCCAAGAAGAGAAGTCTAATTTAAAGAAAAGAGGTAAGATCTTAAAGCTTGGTGCTCTGATAAAGGTAAGATAAGTGGAAATTTTTGTTTCAAAATAATGGATCTAGGTATATTTGATAGATTTTGTCCTAGTCTGAAAACTAGGGCAAAGCTAGAAGAAAGAAGATGTGATATGAATAGATCTAATAGAAATAGTGCAAAATACGTTATCCCTATGCATAGAAAGAATTGTTGGACTAAAAAGTGGATCTAGGATCCTAGAAAGAAATTTTTACAGGTCTATCACTGTGATCTCAGTGCGTAGTATAGGAAAGGTTGGGGATTGTTTAAGAGAAAGAGAGGATTGAATCTTTGTTATAATTGTAGAAGACCGGGACATCTTGCTAAGGAATGCCCTGGTAGAGGTCCTATTTTCCTTTGTTGTAAGGCTATTGGACATGAAGTTTTAGATTTCCCTAGAATGATTGCTAAAGTTGACAAGACGAACATGAGACAAGAAAACCATGAGGAAGGTCAAGAGACTACGAATATGCTAAAGATCCAGAAAGAACCAAAGACTATATTATTGCAGATGAAAGAAACGTTGAATGATCACAGATACATCAGTTTATCAGAGATCTTAAAAGAGAAAGTGTGTATAGAAAAAATAATAGGAGACTTCGACATAGACTGTGTATTGGACGTAGAAACACAGGTGATCATCATGACATAAAGTACTTGGGAAATCTTAGGAAAGCCTACTATGGTTCCTTCATTGGGAGGAATAGGATTGTTTAAAGGAAAGATGATAACCCTATGTCGAATACTTACTCATGTACCTATGAGTGCTCATGGAACATTGATAGAATAAGAATTCGAGATCATTAAGTTTGTTGAGAACAACACCCCTTTTGCACTTTTGTTATGAAGGACTTGGATTGAGAGAGATCAGATCCGAAGGAAAGAAGAAGAGGAAGCTATGGAACAAAAAAAACAAGAATTAAGAGATTTCATGTCTAAGAGCATAGCGAGACTAATACAAGAACAATAGGACAAGTCGAAGCAACTGAGGGCTAGAGACCTGGTTGTCGAAGTCAAAATAACACAAGAAGGCTTAAAGAACTCATCCATGCAGGAGAGTAGAGCACCTACTCCAGAAATAGTAAGAGAAGAAGTATTATCCTCAAACCTTGTGAAAGATCCTCAATAGTGAAAAACTACTATGCTAAGAAAAGATAAGAACAATAATGGAAAAACGAATCCAGAGACGCATATCACTGGAAATAAAGCAAGAAAGCTCACTAAGAAGAAAGCAAAGATAGAAAAATTGTAGAAGGTTCCAAAGAGGACTTCGGAGAAGGAAGTCTTCCAGAACTTGAACCTTGTCGGAATAGCAGAACAACACCGACTGGCACTTCACCATGGTGAATAAATATGACCATTGGAGACGTCCCGACCTTTAGAAGGACGCTCCAGAATGGCTAGAAACGTAGTTATTACCGGAACGTTTGCCATTGGACCGCTGGGACTGCACCATAACGTATGTAATTGTATTGATTGAGGCATTCCCGCCCATTGGAGGATTTTATTACGACGTTGTATATTTATCCTGTCGAATGTTTCACCGAGGACTCTTTCGCAAATTGTGATTATCTGAGCCCATAGAGAACTAATCTCTTTCACGCAATGCTTATTGTAATCTCGCCATCCATTTTGCTACCTTGATCGTTTGTTCACCGACCCGACATATCTTATCTCAGGTGTGTATGTCACATGACCTTAATGCAATAGACAAAGAAGAGGACAAAGGGGAAGAAGAAAAACATTAACAAGGCGAAGTGACACCACCTAAAAATCCCCTTACAGAGACAGAGATATCCAAGAAAAGAAAGGTTTCACTGAAGAAACCCTCAGTGTGTAAGAAGTAACATGCCAATAAAACTCTATTTCAGACTATTCTCATGGTAGATGATATTGACCTCATCATCGCCACTGTATTAGATACCTCAAGGGAAATTTTGTAGTGAAGCGAAGCCAAACATGAGACAATGTTTGACAGGATCGAGGTGAAGCTCAAAGGGGTACAACAGGCTATTTATTTGAGCAGTGTAGTGTCTACTATGTCATTGTCATCAAGGTATATAGAAGTAGAAGATGAGTCTGCCTAGCTATGCAGATTAGCAGATTCAACGGAGACTCGCCTTCGTCGGGTCCAAGAGGAAAAGGAGAATGCCATAGAGGCATTAAAGCAAGCAAAGGAAGAATCTTTAGAGAAACGTTGGGTTGCGCAGCAAGAGAAATATGACCTCCAGGCGAAGTTTGCATAGGATACAATGCATATCCAGAAGGAAAAAGAACAACTGCTCACAGAACATATGTGAGTCAAGGAAGTAGTCACTAGAGCACTTTGCTCTGTGTTGGGCCTCACACAGATAGAAGAAGACGCAATAGAGAGTCGAGTGGAGAATCTCATTGAATCTATTCAACAGCTTCAAGCAAGAGTGGTAGAACTTGAACTGCAAGCAGTGCTAAGCACTTCGCAGGAAGTGCGAGACCAGAGAGAAGAAACTGCCAAGAGCGCAGTAGAAAGAATCAAGGAATTGGTGTTAGAATGCAAGAAATTAAGCAGTCGAAGTGCGCAGACCTATGAACACCTTGCAAAGGACCCAAAACTAAGGACATTGGAGTCACAACTCCAAGATTCAAAGCAACAAGAAGTGATAGTACAAGCACAGTTGAATCCATTGTCAATAGTTGAGAGGATGAAAAGGTCCTAGGAACAACGTACCGTTTAGCAACAGGTCCATGCCATCCAGATTAAATTCATGGAAGTGACCTAGAGGCTACAACTAGTGAAGGATGAAGCCTGTACACTTTTGGACGAGATTGAGGGACAAGGTGCACAGCTAGAACAAGTAGTCACCACAGTGGAACAATGATTGGAAGGACCGGTGACTGAGAAAGTTATTTAGGAGTTCACCGAGCAGGAGGCTCTAGCGAAGCAACAGGTTGAGGCAGAGTTTCCCAGATCATAGTGACTCGAGATGAGTCACAGGTGAGTGTTGGGGGCCTGTTGGCCCTAGAGCAAGTTGTGGAGAACCTTGATCGTGTTTGACCATTTTTGGGACTTTGATAGGCTTGTTGAAGACGAAGCAGAGATCGCGGGATCTCTCCCCATTTTGGTGGGATTTTTGGGTTTAGGGTTTATGTAATGGGTATGGGATGTCGACCCATGGGTTTACCCATGTTTAGGCCCCTTTTGTAAAGTATAAATAAGTAGCTTGGTGTTGTAAGTAGGGGGGTGCTGAGCCAGTTGTAAGCCAGTGAGCTAAGTGAAAATAGTTGTAAATGCTTTGTGCATACTGTGTGTTGAGAACTTGTAGAGCTAGGTGCAAGTGATTGTAAGAAGGCTCTATGTTCTGCCAAGCTCGGGGAAGGAGGATATGGCGAGGTGCGCCCAGATCTCCTGTCCTATGCGAAGTTGGTTTTGTTGCTCTTTGCATTGAAAGAAGGTAATAAAGAGAAGAAGAGTTGGTGGACGTATCCCCACGCTGGGGGTGAATCATGTATATCATGTGTTATGATTTATTTGTGTCATTGATGTGATTTATGCTTAGTGCAAAATATTTATGTATGTTAGATGCATCTAATATAGTAGCTTAGTGCTTAATAACTTGGATGAATGTTAGATCTGTTGATGCTATGTGCTAAATGGTCAGATATGCTTAGATCTTGTTGAATAGTACGTTGTTCTGTAATTAGGGTTTTACCTGCGATGTGAATAAAGTGTTAAAGATTGATGAATGTTAAATGCTAAGTGATCTATTAAGTATTATGATCACAGATCTGTGTCCTAGCTAGGTTGTAGACACTTGAGTCCTACAACCCCCCTGCCTCTACCTTGGGTGAGACTTCATCTACTTCATAGGTGTTGCCGAAAGGGCCGGTAGTTAGGGTTTTGTTGGTGCGTTGTTGAAGCGTTGAACCCTGTATTTGCCCCTGTGTCAACAATATTATAATTATGACTCAAAAAATGAAATACAACCTCTATACTGTCCTATTATTAATTTCATTTAAGGATCCTTTCTTATATAACAAAAGGTAGAAAAAACACTCTTTGAAACAATCTCTTTAAACTTTCCTGATGCCTAACATTACTCTTTGAGCCTTAAGTTTAATGTCAGGAACAACATACCATAGTTATGAGGTTGGAGAGCGAGTTTTCTTACGGTGAAACCGCACAAAATTTCAATCAAGTTTGGAAAAGGTGCTAAACTCTCTACTAGGTTTGTGGGACCTTTCGAAGTTGTGGAAAAGAAATGGCTCGTGGCCTATCGACTAGCCTTGCCTGATTCTTTGAGGCGTAAGTAGGATGTTTTTCATGTATCCGTTTTGAGACATTATGTTAGTGATCCTACACATGTGATTGAAATGAGTTATTTGCAGGTGTTAGACGAGGGTGCACTCATGGCGGAGCCAATACGCATTATGTACCATCACATTCAACAACTAGGACGTCGAATAGTCGATCCAGTCAAGGTCCAGTGGGAGAATGATAGTCCACACTCGGGTACATGGGAGGACACATATGATATGCATCAACAGTTTCCTCACTTATTTGATAGATTAGACATATAGATCTTATCAGATAATTTCATTACTGCATTTTATATACTGTACAACTTCGGGATGAATTTTAAAACAAGAGCGGGTGTATGTAACATCTCGCTCTTGCGATGTTAAGAACCAAATATCAATATAGCATAGAAAAACATCAGAATAAGTACTCAATACATTGAAAAAGAGATAACTTCAGATAATAAGCCTCTTTGAGGGGGAAACCTCCTTATGCCCACATAAATGTACAATTCCAAGATGATTCAAAATGAAAATGTCTCCTTGGTATATGTAGGAGACTAGGAGGTATAATTACAACTAATGGAATAAAGCCGACATAAATAAAATAACATTAATAATTTGATATGCCCTAATTAAGGGGTAATGAGCCACTATTTAGGGCTTAACATGCCCCTCCCCTTGAGACAAGTGTTTCCTGCAACACCTGAGTAACTCTGGATGATTTTGTATAAAAGACTTATCTTCCCAAGTGGAATCTTCAGCCGGTAGTTTCCTCCATTTAATGAGATACTCTGAAATGGATTTATTCCTTAGCTGGTGAATTCTTGTGTCAGTGATGGCTTCATGATCAAATATGATTTTTCCTTCCTCGTCAAGTTCTGGCAATATAGTTTGAACTGGGATCTTGTCACCTATAACCTTCTTTAAGCATGAGACATGGAAAACTGGGTGTACTCATGAAGATGCAGGCAACTCCAATTTGTATGCCATAGTACTAATCTTTTGAAATACCTTATAAGGGCCATAGTACTTTGGTGATAATTTATTATCCTTCTTGGCTTGCTTGAGGGACATCTGTTTGTATGGTTATAGTCTTAAAAACACCCAATCTCCTACTTCAAAACTTCTTTCACTATGATGTTGATCTGCTTGTTGTTTCATGCAATTATGTGCCATGGTTAGGTTGTCCTTTAATATCTGGAGAACTTGTTGTTGATGCTCAATGTGATCTTCCACTGCTTGAACCTTAGATTTTTCTTTTAGAGAAGAAGTCATGGAAGGAGGGTGGTATCCATAGAGTGCCATAAATGGTGTCATTTTTGTTGCAGTATGAAAGGAAGTGTTATACCACCATTCTTCCAAGGGTAACCATTTGAACCATTGTGTTTGTTTATCAGAGACAAAGCAACGAAGGTAGCCTTCCATACATTTGTTCACTATCTTGGTTTGTCCATCATATTGAGGATGATAGGATGAGCTATGAGCCAATTGAGTACCCAAACAAGAAAATAATTCTGTTAAAAAATGTCCAGTGAAGATGGGATCTCTGTCACTTACAATAATCTTTGGGCTGCCATGTAGCTTTTGAACTGTCTCCATGAATGCGGTGGAAATTGTACTGGCTTTGAAGGGATGAGAGAGTGCACAAAAGTGTGTGTACTTGGCTAGTCTATCCACAATCACTATGATGACACTTTTTCCTTCAGACTTCGGTAACCCTGTGATGAAATCCATGGAAACATCCTCCCAACGCTAACTTGGGATGGCTAATGGTTGTAAAATAACTGGGGTCTTAATTG
Source organism: Picea engelmannii (assembly GCA_009831015.1). NCBI lineage: Eukaryota > Viridiplantae > Streptophyta > Pinopsida > Pinales > Pinaceae > Picea > Picea engelmannii. The sequence continues at coordinate 24,970 of ML796975.1, read as the reverse complement.
TTTCCACCTTATTTTTTTGGAAAACCAAACGTTCTGCCACAAACCTTTGAACATCAGTTTTAAGTCCATCCCAACAAAATTCCTTCTTGACCCTATGGTAGGTTTTCAAAAATCCCGAGTTCCCTCCTCCTGGAGAGGTGTGCAATTCCAATAGTACATTTTGTTTTAGTTGGGATTTCGTACATAAATATAAACGATCTTTGTACCATAGTGAATAATTTTTCCATGTAAATGTATCTGATTCACTGGAATCCTGCTGCAACCTTTGAATGAGAGTCCAAACTTTTTTTTCATTCTTCCATTCATCCCTTGCTTCTATTATCCAATCAGGTTGGATGATCGAGATAGCACAGAAAAAGGCCTCAACATCTTCATCCTTTCTTGAGAGTGCATATGCCACAACATTTTTCTTCCCTTTTTTATATACGATTTCAAAATCATAACGCAATATCTTGGTTACCCATTTTTGTTGTTCTTCTGAAGATAATCTTTGTTCCAAGAAGTATTTAAGCCTATCATGATCTGTTTTGACCTTGAAGTTCCTCCCTATTAGGTAAGGACACCATTTCTTCAATGCATGTAGTATTTCCATCATTTCCTTCTCATAAATGGGTTTGTTTAAGTCCTTTCCCTTGAGTGGTTGAATTTCAAAACCCAGGGGCCTTCCTTCTTGCATTAGGACAACACCAATTCCATTTCTCGAGGCATCACATTCCATAATAAAGGTTTTTGTGAAGTCTGGAGTGGTCAAGACAGGATTTTTGCACATCACCTCTTTAAGTTGTTCAAAAGTTTTAGTTGCCTCTAGAGTCCATGAAAATGCATCCTTCTTAGTTAGTGTCATTAAAGGTGCTGCTATTCTTTCATAGTGTCGAACAAACTTGCGGTAGTAACTTTTCAAACCCAAAAATCCTCTAAGATTCTTCAATGTTTTGGGAATCAGCCAGTCCATCATGGCCTTAATATTGTTAGGGTCTACCTTGACACCTTCATGAGATACAATATGACTCAAATACTCTAACTCCTTTACTCCAAAGAAACATTTGGATGGTTTGGCATATAGTTGTTGCTCCTTTAGTAGTTGTAGCACCTTGTCAACATGTCGCACATGATCCTCCCAAGACTTGCTATAGATTAGTATATCATCAAAAAATAATGACACAAATTTTCGAAGGAAGGGCTTGAAAATGGAATTCATCAACCCTTGGAATGTGGAAGGTGCATTTGTAAGGCCAAAAGGCATGACCAAAAATTCATAATGGCGTTCATGAGTTTGGAATGCTGTTTTTGGGATATCTTTTTCCTTCATTCCAATCTGGTGATACCCTGAACGAAGATCCAACTTTGTGAAGTAGATTGCTCCATGTAGTTCATCTAACAATTCATCAATAACGAGAATTGGAAACTTATATTTAATAGTGATATTGTTGATATCTCTATAGTATGGAGACATACACCATGATCCATATTTCTTGAATACCATTACCACCGGTGCAGAGTAAGAACTTTGGCTAGGTCTAATAATGCCAGCCTCTATCATATCTTCAACCATGCGCTCAATTTCACTCTTCTGGGCATAAGGGTATTTGTATGGCCTGATGTACACTCCCAGGAATTAGGTGAATATCATGATCATGATTTTGAGTGGGTGGAATACCTTTGGGAATATCTTCAAATACTTTGGAATACTTATCAATGATCCCTTGGAGATCTAGAGGAATATATGGCTTAGATGTTTGAACATCTAGTGAGCATAGTTGTGCAATAACAC
>ML796974.1:185434-196247 GCA_009831015.1 Picea engelmannii | reverse complement strand
ATTTACTATCCATTTCAAGGCACAGTCGAACCTTGTCTAATATTGGCATAGGAATTAACCCAAAACCTTATTTGACCTGTTTTGCATGCTAGTTCACTTCATTATCTATTGTAGAAAAGTATGTTATTTCTGCCAGATGAAAATCTTGAGTTGACTTCCCTTGCATGGTTATTAATCTTTGCTAAATTTATCAAGCAGAAAAAGTCTGGTTGACTCCCTAATCATAGCTGTCATGATTGGTTTTTTTTTTTTAACACAAACGAGTATGGATCTTTATTTAGAATAAGGCAGAGGGGGCTGCCGAACCCTTACATATCCGTTCAGAGCTACAGCTCTGTAATACATTTTCCAGCCAGGTAACTTGCCATCTACCATACATTTTAAATTCTAGAGGTGTCATACATTCGAAAAACTGCAAAATGCTAACCAAAATTCTGGCCTGGGATCTTTACTAACTGAGACTGTTGCCACTCCCTTAGCGTTTTCCTTTGTGTCCAGTGCTAGTGGCCGCTTCTGCAGAGGCTTCTGAAATCTTGCTGAATGCTGTGGTTAATTCCTCCACTTTCTGCTCCAGATTGCATAGACGTTGTCCTAAGTTGCCCATGAGATTAGCGGCATCTTTCAGTCCAGCATGAATTTCATCGGAGAGTTCATCTTTGATGTCTTCCATTTCAAACTTCAGATTGTCCCATTTTAGCTGGTTGGTGGAGGCCCGAATGCTTTCCAGTTCGCCCCTGATCAGTTCTATGCGTTCTTTGGGCGTGAGGGGGGTTTGAGAGCCCGAGTCCATGGCTGAAATGCTCAAAACGAGAACGCCCTTGCTTCCTGCGACCTGCTCGCTCAGCTTCGTGCCTGGAATGGTAATGATCGATGGCCTTTTTAACCGCGAGCTCACCTGACCCTGGCCATGATTTTCACGGGAGGAGTGAGATCTCAAATCTCTCCGATTGATTCTCGTTCGTCCGATTGGATATATTCGCTGCCGTCCTTTCCGATTGAGGTCAGAGTGATGTGAAGGAACCCGACCAGACTTCCACTGCATTTTTTAGGGAATCGGATGAAGGGAGATTACCTCATTGATTGTAATCTGTCCTTTGATTTGCAGTGATCCTCTGTTTGCCTCTTTATCTGCGTCTCCGTTAAACTTCCTGAGCACATGATAAACCTTGTACTCCTGAAGTTGATCCAAGAGGATGCATATCTTCTTATATAACTGAGCCAGACGCATGTCCTTTGGGGGTTTATTAAGGTTGATGGCATCTACTACTTGTTTAGAATCCCCCGCAATTTTGAGCTTTTTAATGCCCAGCTTGAGAGCTTGATTTATCCCTTGCCAGAGTGCTAGAAATTCGGCCTTGTTGTTAGAAGCATGTCCTAGGCCCCAGGCAAAGGTTAGCTTAATAGAGCCATTAGGTTCGAGTAGAATTCCTCCGCCCCCTGCCTTGCCAAGATTGCCTTTCGAGGCTCCGTCAAACAGGAGCCACCAGTCATCTAAGGACGACCTCCATCTCAGGAATTCTTGTTCCGGCAAGCGAATTTCCCAGTTCCTGAGCCTTGGAGGAATGCTCTGGTTGTGGTTCTGGTAGGTTGGTCTAAAGACCTTGATCCAGTTATCTTCTTCCTCAGTTATCGGGGCAGAGTTCTGGATAGAAGGCTTCGCATTAATAGCTTCTGAAATCATGATCTGGATCTTAATGGCCACCTGAGTTGGCAATCGCTTTTCTTCCTTAAAAATTCTGTTGTTTCGCTCTAACCATAACTTCCAACAAGCGAATTTTGGGATCCACATCCAGATTGTTTTCAGCAGATGCTTTTTTTTTAAGTCAAAGGGGGACAGGGACATCCAGTTGTTGAATAAAACTTGACTCTCAGAAGGAAGCTTATAGGCTAAAGGACCCACAAGGAGCTCCCAGACTCTTTTGGAGAAATCACAATTGAAAAGGAGATGGGCAATAGTTTCTTCTGAGTGGGTGCACAGGGGGCAGCGAGAGGGCCCTTCCCAGCCCCTTCTCTTCAGATTGTCGAAGGTTAAGATGCTATTATGCAAAAGCGTCCAGGCAAAGAGGTCTATCTTGGGGATAGAGGGAAAATTCCAGAGGGCTTTCCACGGGCCTGGGTTGGGAGGAACCCAAGGGACACTTGTGACTATCTTATAACCAGCAGCTGCTGTGTAAACCCCTGAGTTTGTTCCCCATCCTCTTTTATCTAGACTTCCAGCACTTAGAGGCGAATTTCCTTGAAGAAGTTCCAGCAGGGTAGACGCTTCGTCATTGAGATCCTCTGGATAGCTGCCAAGGGCCCAGCCTTCCCAGGATCTCTTGGCATCGTTTTTCCATCTGGATATGTCCCAGAGTGTACTGCAGTTTTTATGCAACAGCCATTCCTTAATATTCTCGATTTCTCTTAGCGCTGAGAAAGGCAGGCCACCGAGGATGGAGTCCTCCCAAATATTGATCTTTGAGCCATTCCCCGGGATATGGGCCTTGAGGAGGGGCGTGGCTCTGTGGCACAGGTGGAAAATGGGAGAGCCTTTTTTCGTTTTTGGGGGCTTCTCTAAGCATCTGTCCCGGCACCCTGAGAAGTATTTTTTCCTAAGTAATTGCTTGCTCCAGGTTCGCTTTCCTGTTGTCATATTCTAGAGTATCTTTCCTCCCATGGCAATATTGTGGGACGCCACATCCCTGATGTTCAGTCCTCCTTCCATCTTTGATTTCTTTACTTTTTCCCATTTAACTAAATGAAACTTCCTTTCACAGTTCCTGCCCCCCTCCCAAAAAAATTTCCTGAGGAGCTCATCGATTTTGTTAGAAATTGTTTTGGGGGCGAGGAGAACCGAGCACTGGTAGATTGGAAGACTAGTGATGACTGCATTCATTAGCACCAGCTTGCCTGCTTTATTGAGCCAATGAACTCCCCAATTTTGAATCTTAGATTTGAGTTTGTCTACCAAGGGCATCCAATGTGCTACCTTTGAGGAGGACTTAAAAATTGGGATTCCGAGGTAAATGAAATTGTCCCAGGCTGTAGTTGCTTCCATTTCTAACACCCGACTTATCTGCAGCATGTCTCTGGGGTTACAGTGCCAGCCATAAATCGTGCTTTTGTGGTAGTTAATCTCACTGCCGGAGCAGGATTTGTAGATGTCTAATTCTGTTTTGAGGTTCCTTGTTGTCTTTAGGGTAGCAGCGCCCAATAAGAGCGTATCGTCAGCGAATTGAGTGTGACTAACTTCCTTGACTGAGGGGGCTGCTTTGATGCCCGAGAGAGCTCTGTTGTGGAGAGCGCTTTGAAGCTGAAAACTGAGGGCTGAAGCCTGCAACACATACAGCATTGGGGAAAGGGGGCACCCTTGCCTCAATCCCCGTGAGGCTTGAAAAAACTTGGCTGGGCGGCCATTTATCAAGGGTGCAACCCAAGGGGCCTTGATACATGCCTTCACCCAATTTATGAACTGTTGATCGAACCCAAACCTCTGCATAACTGCAAACAGGAAATCGTGTCTCACACGGTCAAACGCATTAGCTAGATCGAGCTTGATTGCCATACCTTTTTCCTTTTTTGTGTAGCTTGAATGAATAGCTTCTTGGACAAGGATAATATTGTCGAGAATTTGCCTTCCATGAACAAAACCTCCTTGGTTTTCCGGAATCAGCCTTGGTAGCATTTTTTTAAGCCTGTTAGCGATTATTTTAGTAATAACTTTATAACCTGTGTTACAAAGGGAGATCGGCCTAAATCTGGGAAGGTGTTTTGCTCCTTTTTCCTTTGGAATTAGTGCTAAGAAAGTTGAATTTGTGCTGCCACCAATTTTATTACAGACCTGCGATCTCATGACCATTTTGCTTAAATCTTTTTTGATAATATCCCAGCAAAGGATGAAGAAGCGGGGTGTGAACCCATCCGGGCCCGGGGCCTTATCAGGGTTCATTCTGAAGACTACCCTCTTAATTTCTTTCATGCTGATAGGTCTGTTTAAAATTCTGTTGTCATCTTCTGTAATCAGATTTGGAATTTCAGAGAGCGGATAAGAGTCCATCACCAAATCCTCTTGATCGGGGGCTGAGTAAAGCTCTTTGAAGTAAGAGTGGGCGGCCTCTTTTATATCTTCCGGATCCGTCCAGAGTTGATCTTGCCAATGGATTTCCCTGATGAGGTTGTAGTTGTTCCTTGCCTGTGTTTGTTTATGGAAGAAAGAGGTGTTCCTATCGCCTTCTTGCAGCCAGAGTGCCCTCGATTTCATTCTCCAATAAGTTTCTTCGTCTCTGCAGACTTTGTGATACTGTCTTTGCAAATCAGATTCTTGATTGAGGAGTTCCTGGGTAACTTGACTTTCTTCCAAGACTGCTTGATGTCGTTCCATATTTTTCTGGATTTTTCCTTTTTCCGCCATGGGGGTTCCAAGGTTTTTGACCCAGAATTTTAGATTCAATTTGAGGTTCCTAAGTTTCTCTTCCCATACAAAGAAGGGGGAACCCGAGATGGAGTGGTTCCAGGACCGGAGGACTAGGGAGTGAAAGTTTTCCTGTTGTGCCCAATAAGGGCAGAATCTAAAGGGGAGAGGACCCAGGGAAGAAGGGGGGAAGAGTGCCAGAGAAACAGGCTTGTGATCTGAAGTGGAGTGGGGAAGGACTTTGGAGGTGGCTATCAGCCCAAGAGAGAGGAAGGAGGACTGGACAAGAAAACGATCAAGTCTGGCAGCAATATGACCGGGTCCTAATCTCCTGTTAGACCAAGTGAATTTCCCATTTGTTGGGGTAATATCTTCAAGTTCCCAAGCTGAAATTAAATCTTCAACCCATTCCCTGGCAGGGTCTCTAACTATCGAGCCCCCTTTCTTCTTAGCTTGAGAGAGGGTGACATTTAGGTCTCCTGCCACTATAAGGTTAACGGTGTTTCTTTGATTAAGAAAAAGAGCTAAGGAATCCCAGCAGTCTTTCTTCTCATTAATTAAAGCAGGGACATAAAGGTTAAAAAGACTTACCAAATACCCGGATCCTTTGTGCATCAGCTTAGTGTAGAGCCAGTGAGTGGTTTCCGCATCTTCTATAAGGTCGAACTTTGAAGAGTCCCAGAGGGTTGCTAATCCCCCCGAGGCTCCTCGGGCGCTTACTGCCCGGGCCGGGCATTTTTTCCAAAAAAGGTTGCTTGCCCGGAGGAGGTCTTCCTCCTCAAGCTTCGTCTCCTGGATAAGGAGGACTTCAGGTTTAGCTAGCCTTGTTAGGTCTCTCAAGGCTTCTTCTTTTGTCTTGCTGCCAAGTCCTCTGCAGTTCCAGGAGACTAATTGCATTATTTACTTGTTTGAGGAAGGGGAGCACCCTTTGGCGTCTTCCCCTGTTTTGATCCTTGTCTAGTATTTATCATGGACGGAATTGTATGCTGAGTACCCAGGGTTACTTCCTTGTAGGACAGTTCTTCTCGTCTTTTTTTCTCTGACTTCCTTCCTCGTATGGGCTGGTCAGGTGTTCCTTTTGGACTGCTTGCTTCCGTGTCCTCCTCCTCCTCTGTTTCGGCCTCAATGTTTGTGTCCAGATTGGTGTCTTCCTTACTCGATCCAATGCTTTTAGCTCCTATGCTGGGGCTCACTGGGACTCCTGTTTGTTGATTTTCTCCTTCGTCAATAGCTATAGAGGGGTTTTCTTGTATTTTTGGGTTGTCTTGAGAGTTATTCTTAGGATTACCTTCTTTGGGTGGATCCTGCGGCATCTTATCTCTGTTCTTTGTGCTCTGCGAGTTTTTCCCTCTCCTTACTTTTTGCCATCCTTCTGCATCCTCAGTCCTGCTGGTTTGGAGTTTGGGGCAATTCCTTTGAAAATGGTCGTGTTCCTGGCAGTTCCTGCATTTGAACGGCAGGTGCTCGTAGTCTAATTTCTGGTAATGGGTCCAAGAGCCAACGGTTAGCTTGACAGCTTCTGGGAGTCCTGCCTCCAGGTTGACCTCCACGCAGATTCGAGCACATGTATATTGTCCCTTGTTATCGGCTTTGTCAATAAACCTGCCTACTCCGTTTCCGATTCGTGGCAGTGATTCGTTGTCCCAGCAATGTATAGGGAGATTCGGCAGTCTAACCCAGACTGGCACTTCTTTAGGCATGTCCACCAATGGATTGAAATCAGGGGTCCATTTGTTTAAATAGAGACCCTGTGTCCCCATGAAATAAGGACCGTTCCTGAATACCAGATCTCGGTCTTCTTCAGTGATGAATTCGAAAACGAAATAGCCTCTTCCTACCGGGTAGCAGGTTACCCCATTCGCTAGATTCGGCCGCCAGTTCCTCTGTATCCAATCATCCGTAGTTTTGGTGGACGGCCACAGGCCCATAAACTGTCCAACTAAACCTCGATTGGCTAGAGCTACTGCTATCTTCATTGGATTCTCTTCAGGTAAGGCTATTTCAGGAATTTCGTCCAGTTTTTTTATGAATTTCGGAATCTCTGGGGGAGAAGTCTGCTTCCCATGACTGTGAATAAGCCTGCGAAAGGCTTCTTCGATCGATTTCGAGGGAGGGGGGGCGGGGTTCCCGCCCCCTGGCGCCGCCATGAGCCTCTCTGCCACAAACCCTAACGCTCACGCCAGACAAACCCTAACGCTCACGCCAGCATCTCCAAATGTATCATGGAGTAAATCCTGTCATGATTGTACTCATCCTAATTCGCCAAGCTATGAAAGCCTTAACTCAAGATTACTACTGCTAAGTTTGTCAAACAGAAAAGCTAATCGAATGCCTTTTGTTATAGTTAGCAAGGTCGTTAATATTATCAAGCTTTAAGTCTAGTTAATGTTTTATCCAAACCTTGCATGCAATCAGTATTCTATCCTCATTTGATTTGCCTTCACCAAACTTAGCACAAGAAACATTTTTGGAAACTTCATCCTCCAATGGGAAGTTCACTGGAAGAGTAATAATGGCAGCTTTTGTGCAAGTGAAAGGTATCCTTCTCAGTAGGCATGCGACCTCATTGTTCAAGGAAGCTTGTGGAGGTAATCTAGGCTTTTTTTTAGCAAAGAAACTGCTTACATAGCAGAAATCAGCATTGAGGATGACTTGGTTTTGGCGGGCTTTATCAACAGAAAATTCTTTCACCGATTGCATGCTACAGGAGAAACAGTTTTGAAATAGTATATGCCACACAGAGGTTAGCACTAGGTGGGGATATTTAGCAGATTTTATCATAAGAGAAGAGAATCAGCGAATTAGTGAAAGACAGCAACAGCATCTCAGGTTGGTGCCATACTTCTGGAAATAATACTATAGTTAACAGGTATCAGCCTATTCTTTCTGTTTGAGGGGGAATTTCTTTGATATCATGTATTCCAGCACTGCCTTGTAGCTAATTCAGCACTGGAAATTGATATAAACAGCAGGATTTAAGTACATTTATGGAAAAACATCAGCTACAGGAATGTGCCTAAGACGAGTCTCATCTGAGATAGCATTTACAGCATTCAATCACAGAAAATCCAGAATTGAAGTAATTTGCCTGAGCAAGTATCATCGATGTAATTAGCAAGAAGTGGGGTTGTTAACAGCAACAAGGGTATTCAGGAAAATATTATAGCATGCTATTTTCTTTCCTTCACTAGTCAACTAAGGTTATGAGATAATGCAGGTTGACTCACATAGACCAAGAATTAGTGATGTTAATGCGTTTGGGAAAGGTCTGTGCATGCTGGAAACTAAATAAGCAGCTCTTGTTGCCATGAAAAGCTAATCCAAACAGCAGATCGACCCACAGTTTGCATGCATGAGTCTCTCTAGTTTAGTATGTTTTCTTTCCTCTTCCACAAGCAGTTAGGGATGGTTTTGGGCTTCTATATCTTCAGGGGGAGAAGACAGTGAGATGGTTAGACAGCATTTCTTCAGAGCAGATTGTAGCAGCATAGTACTCATCATCCCTTCACTTACCAGTTCCAACGATCCAATTCCGTTACTGCATACTTCTGGACCTATTGCAGCCTGTCAAGTGTTGCCACTATGATGTGATTTGTATCTCTTGAATAATATGTTGATTTGGTTATATTATACCTCGTCTCTGGCTCTTGGAATCTCTCGGTTGGATAGTTTTTAGATGTATTCCAGTTGTTTGGTTAGCTATGATGCACTTACTTTGATTTCTCATTCACTTAAAGTGCATATTCTTTTCATTTCATTCATCTTCATTCACTGTTATAATTATCTCAGAAATCTGATCTCGACTATTTTAAATTTAATTAAGAATTTATCCTCGCATTTGACTGCTTATGGGTAGTTCAAGAATGAGTTTTGTGTGTGCTAATCAAATTGGACTCTATGCAGATTTTTTTTGTTTGATAACAGCATACAAACCCTAGGGACACTCCCCTGAGACTGCAAAGCGCCAGTCCAAACAGAGAGACATCCAAACGGTGTCAGGTTTGGTTGTCTATAATTATTAGGTGGATCTGCCTGTGCAGTTTCACATGATAACAGGGCTCAAGCCTCATTTATTATGAAGTTTAGATAAATATAGAATTTTCCATTGAAGTTGGCTGCCCACAGCAGGAAGCTATTAGTGAGCTCATAAGCACTGAGTACTCTTTCACCTGTCATTCTCAAACAAAAGGTTAGGTTTCAAATTTCAATCTTATCTAGACCTAACCATGCTCTAAGTTGCATGTCCAAAATCAACCCTTATCTGTTAAGAGTTTATAGCGGTCATCTAAACTATAGACTTGAGCATAATAATAAAGTCACTTTATGACTTAATTTTATTTATGATTAGTGTTATATTAATGACTTAAAGCACACTTAAGTCATTTTAGGGTTTATGTCATTCCTTTGCTATAAAGAGATGGTTGATCTCTTCATATGATATCCAAGAAGTATTTCTCTTTTTCAAGCTTTCTTGTGTTCTTGGTTTTTTTGTTTTTGATTATTGTAGTATGGTGTCAAAGCCACAAAGACGGGAAGTCGAAGAAAAAGTCAGTGAAGGCCTAGAGACTGTGCAAATTTATTACAGACCCACCACTTACCATACACATCAAGAAACCAAAAGGGTTCCGAAAGCTAGGCTTGATTTTCTGATTTAAGCCTAGTTCTTATTTTCTAGTTTGAAATTGAACCTAATTGTATTTTTCAATTTTAAAATCCAGTTTTATGAAAGAGAAACTAGGCTTTGGTTTTAAAAGACGTGCTTAGTTCATTTGCTCAATTTAAAACTAGGTTTAAGATAGAGATCATTTTTTTCGCTTTCAAATTAAAGCCAGATTTTTTGGAGGGGTTAAATCGAAGTTCCAAAAGAAAAGAAAAAAAGGCAAAATCAATTTTGAAAAAGAAATCAATTTTCTTTTAAAGGGGTGGATGTTTCTTCTCTAGCAGCCATATTTTTGGGCCCACAGCATACAGAAGCCCATACAGACAGCCAATCAAGCTGCCGAACGACCAAATCAATCCATACAGCTGCCCAACAGAAGTAATCGTGCCTGTATGGAAGCTATACAGCAGCCCAATGATGAAATCGACCACTGTATGACCTCTTTCAGCCAATTTTGCAGAAATTTGAAATTTCTCTGAACAGTCAAACTCTGCAACTTCTCAGTCCATTCAGGTTTTTTCAGCGTTTCAAGATAAATTTCTGTTTCAGCAGACATTTGACAGATCTGTCACAGATTTTTGTGTTTTCTGCTGTCTTTTTTAGAAATTTCTGTTTGTAAAAATTTGGCAGTGTGTTTTTGGCAGTGAATCTAAAGGTTTTTCAGTAGATTCTTCAGCAGATTTCAACAAGTCTTTTTTGCAATTTGGGCAGGTATTTCTCTATTTCTTCTTCCAATATTTGCAATTTGGGGGAGGGAAGAGCATATTTGTAGCTGGTCTATTTTCAGCAGCATATTTAATTTTTTAGCAGCAAATCCACTGAATTTTTTGACTTAAAATGGTATATTTTTCTAATATCATGTTGGAGGGTAACAAGAAGTTTTCTTAGAAAAATTGCATACCTGGAAACACATAATGTTGGCCAAATTTTAGTACAGATGTGTAAAGAAGTTTGTTTTGGGGAAGGAAACCCGACATACAACAGAAGGAAAAGAACAGGGCAAGTTCAATGAGTGAAATAGAGAAACCATAATGCTAATAAAGCTCTCTGCAACAGATGAAATGTTCACAATAAGTGCAAACTGGCAGTGATGTGGAAGGCATTTGGAAGCAGCTACAGCAGTTGCATGAAACCTCAAACAAAGGTAGAGCCTTCTTCCTTGAAAATTTCTTGTTTCTAATCAAAATGGATGAAAATGAATCTTTACAAGACCATCTCATAAAGATCAAAGATATCCGAGAACAGCTAAAGATGATCGGGTGGAAAATCGAAGAATAGGATACGGTGGTAATCATTGTGAAGAGTTTACCAGCTTTGTTTGAGTATTTATTGAAAGCCTTAATATTACTTATATTGACATTGACCTAAAGTTTGAAGAGTTGAGTACTAAACTCTTGCAGCAAGACAAGTGGAAAAAAACAATTTGGTAGTCTCAGCGGAAATGAGGGTTAAAAAATGGCTTTGGCAGCTAACTTCAAGGGCAAAGGAAATTTTACTAAGGAGGAAACAAAGAGGGAAATACCAGGACAAATGCATCAGGTAATCAAAGGACTTGTTACCCCTTCAGCTGTGGTGAACCAAGCCAGTTCAGAGAGTAAATACCCAATGTAGGTAGGACAGCAGGTTATAATCCATAAAGGATAATATATTAAATAATAATGTATATGAATATGAGATGATGAGATACAATAAGAATGAGGGCCTTATATACCCACGCAGGGGTGCCCTTCCATGAAGAGACGTGACCTTTCATTGGGAAGGTG
>ML796974.1:121705-133003 GCA_009831015.1 Picea engelmannii | reverse complement strand
CATTCAATGGTTTTGATGATCAAAGTGACACATACCATGATACCTGGACTACTTACCTCATGGAGCAAGAACCTTCTCTGACACAGGACCAAGTCGATGGTGGTGGATGTTGTTGCTGCTAACAAGATAAAGATGTTGGAAGAAAGAAAAGGTGGGCCCTCTAGGGCCATGCTAAAGTCAATCCTGCTCTTGGTACTCCATGTCTAGGACCTGTGGGCCTCGAGACATGATCTCCCAGTTATCCCTGAAAGTGGGGGATAACAGGGAGTTAACCACATCTTTTCTTTTAGAGCACTCCATCCACTTGGCATGTTGCACATTCATCCATGGAGTTGGTTGCCTTGGAATTCACATATGTGGATTGGTTGCATGCATCTTGTGGACCTCTTGCTATTTTTGGAGGAGGTTGTTATGGAGCATTCTCCTGGGAGGATTATTATATTGTTTATTCTCTCATGCATCTTGGAGGGCACACTTAGTGAGTCCTCCTAGGTGGACCTTGGAGCACATCCTCCTATGTGGAGAATTATTTTATTAAATCTTGCATGCATGCATTCTTGGAGGGTGCATTCCATGTGGACACTTGGCATTTGACTTGGTTTGATGCCTATTTTTGGTGGTGCATCCCCTTCATGAGCATTATTTGGTGCATACTACGACTATTTTTGGATGAGGGCAAATTGGCTTGGAGAGGCTAGTGTCCACATGTTGTGACATGGTCAACCATGGATTGAGGAGAGATCTAACTACTCCACTATTATAAAATTTGTTTGATTTGGCATGGAGTTAGTTAGCAAATAATAATATTTTATTGTATGAGAGAAGAGACTCACTCTATAAAGAGGAGCTCTCTCTCCATTGTAATGTTTGGTTGGATTTGGGGAGCTCTCCCCTATTGAGCTTTTGTTGAAGATCTTGAAGGCAATCCAAGCTATGGATTTCTTTTGGGAGGTATAACGTGTCTTTTGTACTTGATTTGCTGTATACTAAGGTTGAAATCTTTTACATCAAATGAGTCAATGAAGGGCTAGAACATAGGTAACAAAAGTCCTCATTAAGAAGGTTGTGCCTTTGTTAAGGAGTTTAATTGTGATTCAATTTCCCTTTAAATCCTTTATGTATATTGCTGGAAAATACCACTATGTATCTTCTATCTTAAATGGAATCAGCTACATCTTCCGTTTTCCATTAGTATGCATACCCTCATATACATTTGGAGGTCTTTCTTCATTTAGATTCCTACAAAAGATATTTAGTTTTGGTGGACAGCAACATAAGATTTTAGTAGGTTCTTGATTCAGGCTACACGATCGCATAAGAAGACCCCTCCTATTGTTATCCTTTGACTCCACTTTCCCAATGGACTTGACACTAGTCTTGATCCTCCCATTAATTTTTTAAACCTATTCTACAACACTTGTTTTTCTAAAGCTACTCTTCATTTCACCTGAGCCCTTATTTCCTAAGCTTTAGCGATCTTACCTTAGGGAAGCCCCCCTTGAGTTGGAGAAGAGCCAACCTAAAGAGTGAAGAGGGTTGGTGAGGTGACATTGGCCTTCCTCTTAGTTGCCCATAGGCTAGCAATTCTCTTCTGGACTTTAAATAAAAAGTGCTAGTTTGTAAGGTAACAGTTGCAAAGGGCTTTGCTCAAAAAAAAGGGATTATTACAAGGAGACCTTTGCTCCTACTACAACACAATTTGCTTGCTTCTAGTCATGGCAGCACAATTTCGCTGAAAATTATACCAAATGGATGTGAAGTGTATTTTTCAATGGATATCTAGAGGATGAAGTCTACATGTACTGACCACAAGGATTTTAAGTTCCAGGGAAGGAACATCTGGTTTGTAGATTGAAGAAATCTCTATATGGGCTGAAACAGGGTCCCAAGGCTTGGTACATGAAACTAATAACTATTCGGGTGAACAAGGTTTCAAAAGAAATCCTGTAACAACCCTGGTTAAATAGATGCATAGGGATTATTAAGTAAAATTAATTAGATAATTAATTGTCCTAATATGGTTTTAGTTAAACAATGATTAGTATTAATAATATTAATTAATTGTTTATAATTGTTGATTGATTAATTAATTAATTGATTGATTACATAACACATTCAATGATTTAGGTAATAAATTAAGGGGCTTAATAACTTTAATTTAATCCTTATGAAACTTTACGTATAACAGGTTAAGGATAAGGTAACAAAGGAGGGGATAAGGTAATTAATGGAAGGGAGGAGAGTCGGTGAAGGGGGAGATATGACGGGGAAGAGTCCTACGGGAGAGGATTATTATGAAAATTTGGGGAGGAAGGAGAGGACTGCATTTTCTGGTTTACATATTTTTCTGGTGTGGGGAGTTTGGTTTTGGGGTTTTGGTGAACCATTGTAGGGGGCACCGGGTTGTTGGGGGTTTTGGGCACGGGGGGCAGGATTCCTTACGGTATCCTGGAGCTAGGACAGGCTGCTCCTAGCTGGCTGGGTGGTTAGTCGGTTTTTGGGCAGGGTTTGGTCAGTGCATCAGGCTAGGCAAAGCAGCAGGCTGGACAACCAGATCAGCGGGAATTAGCATCAGGAAGAGGTATTTTATTTTATGTATTTGTTTTATGTATTATAAGGAATATGTAGTGTTATGTGGTTGTTCATAACTTGTAAGCTAATTAGGATCTATTCATAAATTTTATTTAAGCTGAATGGTTATATGTTGGTTATGAAGTTATGAAATGTTAGGATAGCATTTCTTTAAAATAATGTTTTTTTTTATAAGGCTCTGTCGAGCAGAACCTTACAAATCCTTTGGATCCCAACCTATACATCAAAAGCATGAATGGTGATGTAGTGATCCTGGTGGTATCTGTAGAGGACATCATCATCACGGGGAGCAAAGCTGGAGCAATTGCAAAGGTAAAATCAAAATATGTTTATCTTTTGACATGATAAATTTAGGCCTACTACATTACAGCATAGGTGTAGAAATCTGGCAAACAAATAAACATTTTTTTTTCACAAATGAAATATGCCAAAAGTTTGTTAGACAGCTCCAGGATGGCAGATTGAAAAATCTCATCTACACCTATGGAGAAAGGGTTGAAACTTTCAGCCAAGACTAATTGAAAGAAAGTTAATAAATCAATCTACAGGCAACTAGTGGGCAGCTTGATATATGATATATCTTACCACCACTAGGCTTAACTTGGCTTAACTTGAGCAATGCAATCAGCTATATTTCCTAGTGTTCCACCAAGATTCCGAGACGCAGCAGTGGGGGAACTCAGATGGGGAACATGTGGAGACACCCCACAAACTTTAGAGAAATTCATGGGGATGGGGGGACATCATGGTCCCTAGCATAGGGGGGGGCGTCTCTAAAATTATAAAAAAATAAAAATCCCAACATAACAGTTCATCCCATGTAAATTCATCATTGTGCAATGGATTCTTTTCTTTTTTACTTTTTTATGTTTTTTTTTTATTTATTTCTGCGGCTTTCTGGACAAAAACCAGGGGAATACCCAGGTGTCCCACTTTTCAAGGGAGCATCATCTAGAAGCCCCCAATTTTGCAAAACATGTCCTGCACACTGGTGAAATGTTTCTCTGTGCGTTTTGCAAAATGGGGGGCATGAAAAAACGTTTCGCCAGGCACACCCCCGACCCCCGCGTCCAGACATGGGAATTAATCATTGTGCAATGGATTCTTTTCTTTTTTACTTTTTTATGTTTTTTTTTATTTATTTCTGGGGTTTTCTGGACAAAAACCAGGGGATTACCCAGGTGTCCCACTTTTCAAGGGAGCGGCATCTAGAAGCCCCCAATTTTGCAAAACATGTCCTGCACACTGGTGAAATGTTTCACCGTCCGTTTCGCAAAATGGGGGGCATGGAAAAACGTTTCGCCAGGCACACACCCCACCCCCCCGTCCAGACATAGGAAGGGCAAGGGGTGCTCCCCCAAACTTGCAGGATGCATCCCTGTGGAATACTGATATTTCCCTATTTATGTCAGCTCCAAAAACAAAACACTGGCTACAACGGCAAAGAGGGTGTCACAATATTGGAACGGAACATTAGACTTTGGCATTCTATACAGTAAAAGAAAAGAGCTTCAGTGGTGTGGTTATTCAAACACAAATTGGATAGGATCTATGGATGACAAGAAGTCTACAATAGATTTTGTGTTAAGTCTTGGAACAAGAGCAGTTTCTTGAATCAACAAGAAACAACATGTAGTTTCACTTTCCTCTACAAAAGCAGAATACAAAGCAACAGTGAAAGGGTCATGTGAAGCAGTTTGGCATAGAAGAGTACTTGCAGATCTACAGGTTGATCAGAATGAGCATACTCTCCTTTTTTGTGACAACCAAGGAGTTCTCAATCTAGCAAAGAACCCTTTCTTTCATGTGCACAAAAAAAATGTTGACGTACATTGTCATTTGACTCATTTCATTTTACAACTTGTAGAAGATGGAGTAGTTGTGCTGAAATATTGTCCAACTCAGGACCAGACTACAGACATTCTTGCCAAGTCCCTTTGCTGGGATAAATTTGTCAAATTTAGAGATAAACTTGGTGTCTTATCTAGACTGACCATTAAGGAAAGATGCTGGAGTTTATAATGGTCTTCTAGACTATAGACTTGGGAATAATAATAGTCACTTTATGACTTAGTTTAATTTATGCTTAGTGTGATATTAATGACTTAAAGTACACTTAAGTCATTTTAGGGTTTATGCATCTAGGGTGTATGTCATTCATTTTCTATAAAGAGATGGTTGCTCTCTTCATATGAGATCCAAGAAGTATTTATCTCTTTCAAGTTGTCACTTGTCTTCTCAGTTTCTTTGTGTGTTCACGGTTCTCTTTTCGTAATCATTTTTTCTTTTGGTTCTAGGAAACCCCTAGGATGAAGGCATACTCATTCATAGTCAAATGACTGAATCTGCTACACCTCACATTTTTCCCTTCATAATCAAAAATTATAATGTGTACAAGAAACTTGTGTTTATTGAAGAACTAAGAATGACAACAATGGATTAGATAAGGTGATTCATGTAGATAAAAGTCCTCCAAATGACCCTTTGCATGGAAAGAGACCAAATCTCCTCTTGAAGGGAGCCTATAACCAGGCCTTCTACAGACACATGGTTTCTCTAATGAATTGTGGGTGCATTTCTTCAGTTGTCTCATGATGTAAGTTCCTAAAAATGTGAGTGAAAGCATGTAACAGGGAGTGAAAGCATGTAACAGGAAGTCCTCAACTTATCTAGACTTCAAAAGCACACAAATTCTGCACTCTCGTATTCTAGCTGTCAATAGTTGGATATCACATCACATATCTAACAACGGAGATGAGTTCGAAACTGGAACCCATTCGTTATAATTGTAATCTTGAACAATGTCAAATGAACAAGAAACATACATGATTGTTTTGTACTTATTCAAAAAAGAGATCCATAAAATCTAAAAGTGACTGGGAGGTATCAATAGTTGAATTTCTACTCTAACTATTGTTGAACTGCAACAGACTATTTTTGTGCCACAACCATCTAGAAGCACTGGCATAGAAGATGCCAGAAACAGGAACATGGAATTGATGACTGGAATGAAGAACCGCAAAAGCACATGTGGCTTACCCTAATATAAATGCAAATGCCAAAAAATATACAAAGAATGGATGACAACGATATGGATATGGCAATGAAGAACTACAACGATGATCTACAATTTAAAAAATAACACAATAAATAGAATGCATCACTCACTGTGGAGACATCAGTGTCATCTACTTAATTGTTAAATCTGGCCTCATATGTTAGAAAAATATACACTGTTATAGCCAATGTTGTTTGTTCCATTCTCACACTTGGTTAATAAAAACAATATCCAATATTTTGTATTGTCTTTCTTGCTAGGCTTGAGGTTGTACCTTCTCAGTTTGTTTCTTGAGATGTTCAAATCGTGCTTTCTGATCAACAGGAAATATCTGCAGCCCAGCTACCATTAAGTCAACCCCAGGTGAGGGACCTTGGACATAAACCATTACATTTGATGGTTTTGTCTCTAATCTAAATGATCCTGCAACTTCTCTCCACAAGTGTGCATCAGCCTCAACTTGACCTCCGTTGACCCACTTGTTGTCAACACTAAGTGCAACATTAACCTTCTGAGCTCCACTCCCACCAGAGCCTACACGAACCCAAGCAGTCACTTGATATGTCAAAAACAACTTCAGCTTCTCTGTAAATGTTTGTGCTGGACCTTCCCAGGTTTGTTTGCGACCCGTGACAAGAATATAGTTACCACTTAGGGATTGTTGCCAACCAAGTGATTCCTGTGCTGCTGGAGGAAGTGTGTGAGGTGAACCAGTGCCTATATTGAGAGAACATGAACCTAGAGGATACCACCCTCTCAGGCCATCAAAAAGATTGCTGTTCTCTAGAATGTTCAGTCCAAAAGAAGGATTCTGCATAAAATACATACTTATTATTACTCTATCATCTTGTGAATACACAAGAACCATGGTAGCAATTATAAATTCAAATAAGTATAATGGTCAAAGCATTTCAACATTCTAACAATGACATGAAACATTCAATGATTTGTTCAAGGGATAAATCAGCAATGAAAAGCACTGTTCAAGAAAAGCAACAGAACGACGATCTAGGTTCACATATACTAGTAAAATGCTTCATACGATCTTCTAAAGTTTGAATCAAATATCCATTACTAATCAAAAGCTACCCACATATATTAGAAAAATGAGATTCTAGAATTGTCACCCAAGGATTAAGTTCAATATGCTAAGTCTTCTTCAAATTCCACTCACAAGCAGATTTTCTTGTTGCAATAAAATTTCATGTTCCCTTACGGTGTTCTTAATTAGCGAAGGTGTCTGGTCAAATATATTATCATTATAATTTCTGTAGGATGAACAATAGAGATTTGGTCTGGTGGCTAAAATATAATCCAAAATCTCAATCCATGGCATCACTAGTACAATCACATAGAGTCAAAACATGCCCCTAATGCACTGTATTGAGGGACGACAACCATCATCAACTCGCTTACAGTTTCTTATTTTATTATCTGCTAAGGCTTTTTTTTCTTTTCATGGATACAATCTGACCGTTATGAATAGCATATATTTATAGCAGTTTAGGAGTTGTACTCAAACTTCAATTAACCATCCCCAACAGCCTTATTTTTACAAATGCATATTAGAGTAAGGCATAAATGAAGCTTTCACGTAGACAACACAGTTTTATAGAAAGAATGAATACATTTGGCACTGTTTTACAGAGAACTGTAGTAATTGTTACCTAGTACCTTGCATCTAAGTAGTCTACAGTTTGCTTGATATTGAGTTATATTAGGGTTCAGAATTCTGGCGGAAGGAATTTATGGTGCTTGTTGTAGCATCTACCAAAATAATGAGTGAAAGGTGTCAATAATAAATATTCAGTAAATAATGAGAATAAAATAAATAATTTCACCAAGGAAAGCGAGGTGCTCTACAGTCCAGGTGGGGGGAGATTCAAGTTACTTTGTCTGTGAATGTATACTAAAATAAGTTGAATATATATAGTAATTAGTCACTCAAACTTCACCATCAGGATGAGAACTGTTTAATACTTTTTTCCTTTGGGCCCACTATAAGTGGTATCTATTATCCCCTAGCCTAGGGATAACTCAGGAGATCGTGTCTTGAGGCCCACAGATTCCAAACATGGAGTTTCGAGAGCCGGACGACCTAAGCATGGCCCTGGAGGGCCCCTCTTTTCTTCAAGTACAGTCCACATATCACCAGCAGCAACATCCATCACACCAGCCTGGTCTTGAATTAGCAGTGAGTCTTGCTCCATGAGTTAATGAGTCCAAGTATCATGGTATGTATCACTCCAATTTTTGAAGCACTTGAACATGTTGTATTGAATCCTTCTTCATTTCATGACGTTCGCTTGGAAATTATGCTCTTTGCCTCGTTCAAACCTAGAAGGGTGACACAGTGCCCTAGTAAGTTGATTTCCCTTTAGGATGGGTTGCTACTGGGTGGATCTTTGAAAAGTCATCGTCCATTCTCTCCATACTTACCACTTTCCATCTGTATTCCTTCCATCTCCCCTTTCTTTTTTGGCATTGGGATTGGCTACACTAGGAAGGGTTGTACCTTACCTAGTGGGAAGAAAGGGCTAAAGGCCCAGAGGGTAAAAGTAGCTGGAAAGAGTTAAAAGCCAATTTTGAAACCTTCGAGATGCTTTGCCCAGGGATCCTCGAGAAAGCAATGAAAAGCTTCTCAGTAAGAAAAGGGGACCCACAAGATAACATGAACACTCAAGGTATTAGTTGATGGATAGGAGGTCTCATCACGAGTCGGTATATTATGACCATGGACATGTAGCAGTATGACCTTACCACCTATCTGGTCACCAAGCCAGGGTAGTGGCATAGCCAAGAGAAAGGGGGTCTCATTAAGAGCCAGCCTTCTCATTTCCGTGAAATGTTTTGTGGATAACACTATCATCTCTGATCACCAAGCTAGGACAGTGGCTCTCAACTATTCCCTTGTAGCACAAAAGCAAAGATCAAAAGAAACAAATCTAAGAATAAATGGCAATGAACGGCTAAGAAACAATTGCATCCATGACAAGGTGCAACTCGCCCTCCACAAAGGCACCCACAGGTAAGACTCTACATTTCTCTATTATCACATGCACCCCATGCCCAAATATTTACCCTATGCCACATCATACACTTGCATTACTTGGACTAGACTCCACCTGGGAAACACCCCAAACTTAAGAGAGATTAGCCCAATAGGACATCCTGAGACCCTCTCCAAACCTAACTTGTCAAATTGCATAACGTCTTTGAGTATTTGTTTGGGGTTAAGGGGGGTTTGATGCACATGTTCGAGTAATTTAATTATTGGATGTGATTTACACGATATGATCCTTGTGACTTATGAACCCCTAGAGGGCATACTTGTTGTCTTTGCATGACCTTGCTCGGTGGACAGGTACACATGAGGAAATGATTAGCTCGGACCTTCATGAGGGCTCAAAGCCCACAGATGGACGTCGAAACCCCAGCCAAGGGGTGAGAAGAAACTTGCACCAGAAGAAGGAAGGACGTTACCTTTCAAGGCACTGTGGAAGACCTATAGCAAGCATGTCATGGTCCTCCCACCTAAACGTTGGCCTTGGGAGGCCTTGGACATCACCTCTGCAACCCTGACGTCACCTGTCAACTGGGATTGTCACCTTGGAGGCATTCATGAGGCTATTGGCACGTGTGGGAAAGATTTTAGGCCTTTGGAGGCCCAGCTTTCATATCCCTTGCCCAGCGTTCCACACTTGAGGGCCAACGTCACCCTAAAGGAGCATGACGTCACCCTTGAAGGGGATTTTAGATGCAAATTTATTTAAATTGTGTCATAATTAAATTTTTGTTGAAAATTGGCCAAGTCAGCACTGATATTTTGACCTAAAATAATTAAAGGTCAAATTTTGGTATAAATAAACATAAAGTGACATTCATTTTATCATAACTCATCACACACAAGTGGTGGACTAAAATTTTCGCCCTCTTTAAGGGATATTGGCTTAAATAACTAGTGCACATCTCTTGGGAGAGCTTTATGGTGGTGTATTTTGGCATCTTTCATGGTGGAATACTCTTCAACTAGGGTTTGACTTGATTATTCTTGGTGAAGTAGAAAATCTGCATTTGTATTCATGTAATGGATGTTTGTGGTAAACTTTACTTGATTCATGTCTAAGATTATGAAATTGTTTGTTTAAACCCTAGGGGAGAAACAACAAATGCTTATTTCTCCCTACAACTCTTCTACTAGCTTGATCTTGCCAATTATACATTTTTTTGGAGTGATTATTAGAGCCCTAAAGTGTTATCTCTCTAGTAACCTTACTCTAATCACCAATTAATTTTCTTTCAAAAAAACTAAGGAAGGTACACTAGGGCCTAGAAGTGCCTACTCTCTAGCAAGACCTCCCTTAAAGACTTATAGATGCTCGAGGCCTTGAAGTGCCAACACCTCTTGCATCTACTTCTTCCCTTAGATGAGTATTATCATTATTTTATTTCCCAAGTGATATTGTTACTATTATTGACTCCATAAAACCCTAAAAGGCACTGATTTCTATACTCTTGTGGATAAATGAGATCGAAACAAACTTTCAAACTATCTTCTTGAAACTCTCACTAACACTAACAGCCATACTGTTGCTGCTATAATCGCTGCTACAGCCTTTATTTTGCAACCATAACAAGCATACTAACCTTAAAAACTACCCAGAAATTTGTGCTAGCCTAGGTGCTACCACCCAAGGCACTAACCTTCCCTTTGCTATCATTCCAAGTGCAAAATTCTGAAGGTTGTTGAAGGGTATTGTTGCTGTTGTAACTGCTGTTACAGCCATCATTGCAGCCCCTTAACAGCCCTTAAACTGTCCATAAAACCACCCAGCACTTGTACTAGGCAAACTACTATCATTATATGCTAAAGTGTTTGTTAATTGCCTAATTTAAGTACTTTCTGAAGTGGTTTTGCTGCTGTCATCATTACTTAGTTTACTGTTGTTACAAGCGTTTTGACAGCCCATTGAAGTCACTTGTAGACTTGTTTTAAATCTTGAAATTGTAAGTGACAAAGTGCTATCAAATTGCAAAGCTCTTTATATCATTCTTGTCATTATAACTTGCAGTTTCCGGATTTATTGCTGCTGCTATACATTTATCTTTTCATGCATGAGTGTTTTGGTAGCATATCTTCTATGTTGAAGTCATTAATTTGAAACATTGATATCATTGGTTATTGTTAACGTTTGTTGTTTCATTGGTAAGGGGCAGGTATCATTCACCTTGAATTTCTCTTTAACCCCAAAGAATACCAAGAGACTTCTTCCTTTTGAGTCACCTAGAGAGAGGGGTGGGTTTTACCTTTGTCTTATCTCCCTTCATCAACCAACTAGGTCTTGGGATGTCTCCCTTGGAGTGAGTTTCTTCTCCTCCTAAATAGAAAGAGGTATCCTATTGGTATGACAGTGATATTTGGCACTGTTTTAGAGAGAACTGGCGTAACTGTTACCTAGTGCCTTGCATCTAAGTAGTGTACAGTTTTCTTGATATTGAGTTATATTCAATGTTCCACCAAGACGGGGGGACGGGGGGACAAGGGTGCGGGGAGACGCACAAGGGGGACGTGACGCGAGTACCCCCAAATTTTAGGGATTTTTTGGGAAATGGGGGACGGGGGGACGTCACATATATAATATAAAAAA
>ML796974.1:106211-121126 GCA_009831015.1 Picea engelmannii | reverse complement strand
GGAGATTCAAGTTACTTAGTCTGTTAATGTATACTAAAATAAGTTGAATATATATAGTAATTAGTCACTCAAACTTCACCATCAGGATGAGAACTGTTTAATACTTTTTTTCCTTTGGGCCCACTACAAGTGGTATCAAAGCTTTTACTCTTCGTTCTATTTGTTAAATCTACTTCCAGCTTCAGTCTTTTACCTCAAGGTCTGCCTACCTTCTTTATCTCTATTTCACATCCATTAATCATATCAAACAAATCAGAAAACTCATATGTGCAGCAAGACACATCACTCCTATGATGTGGACACACAGACATTGATATTAAAGCCTTACATTCAATCTGCCAAAATTCAGCTTATTGATTCATTATCAGGCTCTTTCCCTTCATCAACGTTCTATTGTGTTTCATGTACAAAGTTCAAACAAGTCACCACATATACACTTGTATATCCTGTCATGCATCAATATTGCCAGATAAACATGTCAGGTGTAGTCAAGTAGAATCAAGTAATATTCATGTAAATAACAGACAAAGCTAAAATAAGTAAAGAGAATGATTCTGGGTCCTTGGTCCTCTCTTCCCTCAGCAGTATTTAGATCTGTTTGAGAATCACAGCTTTGTTTGTTCTCTGGAAACTTCAGTGCAAATATGTTTCTGAAAACAAGGTTAGCACTTTGTTTGCCTTTTGTCATATGTGGCGAGAGGAGGTACGCATGCAGCTCTTGGCAAAAGAGTTTTTGTTGATCAAGGATGCCAAATTGTAAGAGCCTAGTGCCTGTTCAGATGTTATTTATGTTCTTGTCACTCTAAAGAAAAGGATATAAATATCATTGTATATACACTTCCGCTTTCTGTTTTCTTCTCTTAATGTAAATATATTTATGTGAATATAAGAAGTATTTTTACAACAAAAAACAAGGATTAAGAGAATGAAAGGAGTAGAAGATTAGTGTATTAGAAAAATATCAACTGACACGGATAAATATTAATAAGTGGGTTGACAACTGCGTTAATGGACAGTGGTTAGGTAAGGAAACATACAATCAGACACGGGAGCCTCCTTTTCTAGGGTGGATAAAGTATAATATTGACAAGGCTGCAAAAGGTAATCCAGGCCCAGCAGGGATAGAAGGGGTTTTCAGAGACAAGAATGGTTCATTTCTAGGTTTTAACTTTTCATACCAAGTTCTTGAAGACCAAAACCAACAATCAAGTGGAGACCAAAGGCCTGGTCCTTGGCGTAAAGGAAGCTCTTAGAAGAGAATCCAAGAATATTGTTTTTGAAGGGGATTCAAAATTGATTATTGATCATATCAACGTGACGAACTAAGTCCTCATGGGAGATGAAGAGTTAAATAACCTGCATCCAACAGGCTTGCAGATGTTTTGAGGAATACGACTTTAAAGACATTGAAAAATCAGCAAACAAAATTGTTGATTGGTTGGCCAATCAAGCAATTCTCTCCAAGACACATCACTCCTATCACGCGAACTCCCCCTATACATCATAGGGTGGAGAATGGAAAGAATGGATGACTTATTGACTGGGCTTAGGAATGGACCCTTCCATTCCCCCAAACCCACCCCCACTCTATGTCATGTTAGTACTTAAGAAGAGTCAATTGGAAATCAGTGCCCACAATCTAGGCATGTGTCCCAGATCATCCCCTCACGGGAATTTAGTGTGGACAGTACAATTCTTGCTAATGTAGATGGTGGAGGATGCATGCCACCCTAGGTGGTACGATGAGTAGTTATGGAGGATTAAGTAAGAAGTGAAGGTTGGATGAGAAACCTCATTTGAATTCCATGTTCTGTACATTTTGTGCTTTTTAACCTGTGTTCCTTAGACAGGAAAGCTATGGCCGAGCAAGAAAGAAGATTAAGAGAATGCCCTTGAGGCTCTGGATCAAAGGTCAAGATCCTTCGAAGACTGGAGTAGATTTGACACCCAAAAATGGTGCGTAAACTTCCTAGCCGAGCAGGGATTTACAATCCCCAATCGGGATGGGAACTCCTCAAGCACCAAGAAGTCTCTGACAAATAAGATTATCAATGAAAAGATATGTTAGGATATTTAGACACTTAGGAGTTAGTTAAGATCTACTTGGTCTAATGTGTCATTAGGTAAAAGTGTGTTTCTTAGTGTGTTTCTTTAGTATGCATTAGTATGCATTTGTAGTTAGGAAATTCGACAGTCACGATATGTTCCCGACATAGAGTGATCCGACGGTTCATATTCTCCTCGATCTTAACAGCCATCGATTCGTGGCTTAACACCCGATTGGTCCATGATCTATATTTAAAGAGCATGGAGGGTCATTTGTCGATGATCGATTGTGAGAAACTCTCTTGTAAAATCTCTCTGTAATCTTTTTCTTTTGCATTAATAAATTGCTCCAAGTGGCCGCATTGATTGGGGCCATGGATATTTCCCCGTAGGGGTTTTACCACGTCAAAACATCGGTGTGTTGATCTTTGATCTGGATGTGTGAGCGGTTACTAAAGGTGTTTGTCCTCTGTTGGAATACATGTGTTGTCGAACATGGTATCAGAGCCTATTTGAAGATCTGCTCCTGTTGTAGATCGAGATCATGAAGCCGAATTTCCTCATCTCCATTTTCTATCATTTCCGTACATTTATGGGCTAAGAGGACTATTTCCTTGTGTCCGAAGCACTCATTTCAGTCAGGAACACTTTTCATTTCACTTGAAAAGGTTTATGTTTGCCCAAGATACAACCATTTCAATCAGATCCAAAGGTATAAAGCCTGAATATGCATTTTTTAAATTTTTGCAGAGTATTATTTTGGTTTTATATTATTTGTTTCCGGGTTGCTACTCTTTTAGATTTGCGTATGCTCTTTGCCTCGCGCCCTGTGCGATCTCGGCAAATCAGAAACAAATAGGAAAACGTGCATCTTCCAGGTAAGCTAACCGAGATCTAACCCTTCTTGTCATCGAGAAGCCAATTTTTTTTCTTGTGTAAAAAGAGTTTTTTTTAGCATGCTCTCCAAAGTCGTTTTCCACAACAACAACAACAACCCCAATCCTCTTGCTAAACAATACAATATATTTTGCTAGCCCATTTGGTTAAAAGTTGTCTTATTAAGTAAGAGGTCTTGAGTTCAAGTCTCTCTTTTTGTTACTTTTTTTGAAAAATTTCATGCTCCATTGTAAAGTGTATTTCATTTCAAATATAAAAGTGGATCACTATAAGTAGCTTTAATATTTTATTTTAGAGTTATTTATTTTGCATGCAGCTTTTATTTTATAAAGTAACTTCACTGTAAAAGTGATCCCCACTTCTCTTTATAAAAGTGGGCACTTCATAAAGCAACTTACACCACCATGTGGTCCTTTGGTTACCATTTATCCCTTTTTTAAAAAGGGCATAACTTTCACATCCGAAGTCCATTTTTAGTGACGTTTTTTTAAAACTGCGTAATTTTTCGAGATCTGTCCATCCAGATCATCAGTTTCAGTTTTTAAATCCATATTATCTACATATTTAATATGGCTTCTTCCAGTAATCTTTGCTTACTAGCACCAACTACTTCCAATGGAAATCTCATATGGAGGATTTATTAAGAAGTAAAGGCTTATACCACATTACCTTGGGAAAAGAAAAAGAACCCACTGTTGATAAGAAAGTCAAATGGGCTAATAGGTGTGACGAAGCACGTGGACTAATCGGAATGTCCATCTCTCCTGATTTAAGGTTCCACCTTAAAGAAATTGATGCCCCGATGAAGCTTGGGAAAAGATTGAAATTATGTTTGGTAAACTCAATATTATTCGAGCACAACAATTAGAAAATCAAGTACTGACTTTAAATCCAAGTGATTTTTCTTGCATTGGAGACTATCTATCTAAGTTTAAAACACTCAGAATTTTATGTAAAGAATGTGAGATAAAGATGGAGGAAGAGCGTTGCATCTATCTTATTCTCTCTAAGCTAGGTAGTGCATATTATGTGTTTGTATCTACCTTTTAAGTTTTATGCCATGAGAGAGGCTCTACGGACAGTTTATAAAAAACCCACTCGAGTCCTTTTGTGTTGCTTTGATTAGAGAGGAAGATAAGCTTGTACAACTTGGAGTGATCAACACTGCAGGTACCTCCAACAAAGCCTTAGTTGCCCAACAAAAAGATAAACCCAAGAATCCCAAGAAGCAACATCCTCATTAAAACAAGAAGCAACATAAGGGTCCCAAACCCGCTCAGACAACTTCAGCTCATAATGGTGATTGTTATCCCCTAGCCTAGGGATAACTAAGGAGATTATGTCTCGAGGCCCACAGGTCCTAGACATGGAGTACCGAGAGCCATATCGACTTGAGCATGGCCCTAGAGGGCCCATCCTTTTCTTCTTCAGCGCCTCCACTTTGTCAGCAACAGCAGCGTCCATCACATCGACCTGGTCTTGCAGCAGAAATAGGTCTTTCTCCATGAGGTAATGAGTAGGGGTATCATGGTATATGTCACTTTGATCCTCAAAAACTTTGGATATGTGCATTTAATTCTTTTTGCTTCTAACGTGTGCTTGGACCTTATGTTTTTCCACTTGACCACACCTGGGGGGAATGACAGGATACCCTAGTAAGTCGGTATCCATAGGGTTTGAGTTGCCACTAGGGGGATTCATGAAAAGCCATCATCCGCTCCCACCATACTTACCACTTTTCATCTTTCTCCCGCTCATCCATCCCATTAAACTGGTTCAGGCATTAGGTTGGCCAAATATCTAAGGGTTGTACCTTACCTTGTGGGAAGAAGGGGCTAAAGGCCCAAAGGGTAAAAGTAGTTGGCAAAAGATAAAAGCCAAAAGAATGAAACATTGAGATGCTTCGCCCAGGGATCCCCGAGAAAGCAATAAAAAGCTTCTCAACAAGAAACAGAGGGATACATAAAAAATAATAAATCAAGACCTATTTGGAGGATAGGGGGTCTCATCACGAGCCACCCTATTAGGTCCATGGGCATGTAGCGGTATGATACTACCAACAGTTGGTCACCATGCCAGGGTAGTGGCTCTTGGTGGCATAGCCAAGAGAAAGGGAGTCTCATCATGAGCCAGCCTTCCCATCTCTGTGAAATGTTTGTGGGTAACATTGCCACCACTGGTCACCACGCCAAGGCAATGTCCCCCAATTAGTCTCTTGAAAGTAAAAACAATAAAGAATAAAAGATAAAAGGCATGAATGGGCTTGGAAACATCTTCATCCATGACAAGGTGCAGCTCACCCTCTTCAGAGGCACCCACAGGTAAGCCATAGATTTCCCTGCTATCACTACACCCATTGTCCAGACATCCCTTACCACCTCATCCACTCACATGGCCTAGATTTGAATTCACCTAGGAACATCCCACATCCAATGAGCATTAGCCCAATAGGACATCCTGGCATCCCCTCCAAGCTTGGCTTGTAGAATAACATAACGTCTTTGAGCACTTGTCCGGGTAAAAGGGGTTTCATGCACATGTTCAAATAACTTGATGATTAGATGTGATTGACATTGCTATGATCCCTATGACTTATAAGCCCATGGAAGGCGTATTTGTTGATGTCGCAGGGCCACACCCGATGGACAGGTACATATGGGGAGATGATTAGTTCGGACCTCCATAGGGATAAAATCCCACCTGATGGATGTTGAGACCCCAGCCGGGGGCAGAGACAGATCAGGGGATTGCACCAGAGAGAGAGGATGGCATTTCACCCGGGGCAACCTGGCAGGCCTGGACCCAGGGGGGGTTGTGCCCTTTCCACCATGATGTAGGCCTTGGAAGGCCCATGAAGTCACCCAGTTCACCCATGACATCACCCAGCGTTTTGGATGTTTTGGAGGCAGTTGTGTGCCAAGTGGCACGTGTGGCAGGTTCCTGAGGCCCAAGCAGGCCTAACATTTTGCTCCAGGAGGCCAATGTTGCTTGAAAAGGGCCTAACGTCACCCTAAAAGGGCATGATGTCACCATTATAGCTTATTTTAGGGTTTAATTATGACATTTAATGTAAAAACTGGATATTATGTGTAACAGGCCATGTCTGCCTTTTTGACCTAATTCTGGTCTTTTTAATTGTATAAATAAGGGGAAAATCACTCTTATTTTGGATCATCTTTCACTCACACTTGTGAGGACTGAAATTTGCACCCTCCTTAGGGTTTCTTGGCTGAAATTTTAGGCGCACTTGTTGAAGGAGGCTTATTTTGGATTATTTTGGCAAAGTTCTTGGTGGATGTGTTCAACTAGGATTCTTCTTGATGAATTCTTGATGTAGGTAAGTGGATTTTCTGCAATTCTTCTTAATTGAATGATTATAGTTTTATTTATCTTGTCTTTACATTCAAGATTATGAAATTGCTTGATTAAACCCTAGGAAGACTAGCACATGTTATTGTCCTAGCTTCAAAAGCCTTCACCTACTAGATCTTGTCAAAAGGCCAATTTTTCTTGAAGCATGAGCTAAGGCCTTGCCATTGCAACACCTTAGCATCCATTGCTTCATCTTAGCTGATTTTGCTTCATCATTTAATTAGAGAGGGAGGAAATCTACTAAGGCCTAGGGTTACCTACACCTTAGTAGCTAGTTTCCTCTTAGGGTTTGATAATTGGAGCCTTAGGTTACCAACACTCCAATCTATCAATCTCTTTTGTCTTTAACTTTTCCATTATCATTTTCCTTCAACATTTGTTGCTGCATTATTGACTCCATTTGCCCTAAAAGAACTAGTCTAAGCCCTCTTTTGAGTGATTGATCAGATATTCAGAACAACCTTCAAAACCTACTCTTTGAGCTTCCTACTAACTATCTCTAACCCTAGAATAGCCTAACCTACTAACAATATTGTTGTTGTTACTAAAGTAAGCTACAGCTATTAGATGCAGCATTAAAAGCTCATAAAAGCAATTGAAAAGGTTGATTTAAACATTGTCTTGTTTGCCTCCAACAAATGCTAGTATTATGATTTCAATGGTTAATGATTCTTAGTCATTTTTGAAGCTATTGCAAGGCATTTAATGTGAAGTAGTGCCTTATAAATATTGTTGTTATAATTTTCTATTTACTTCATTATTATCAACCAATTTCTTTTATTGAGAAAGTCTATGGTTTTATGAAGTGCTAACCAACAAGTGTACTTGCAAATATATATAGTTTTCTTGTTGCTTTGTTCCGAGCAGGTACACTTTGACATATTATCTTTCATTGGTTATAAAACTGGACTTTCTGATCGGTGGTGACTTGTGAGAGGGGATCTTTATCTAGCCACTTTGATTTTTCCTTCTCAAACCCCCAGGTCACCGGGGATGTCTCCCCTGGGCCTACCACCCTAAATAGAAAGAGACATCCTATTGAGGTGACAGTGATAGGATAGTCTCCAGTTACGCCAATTTTCTCTCCTTAAACATTTTGTTCTATCAAAGTACAAATTGTGCGATAACATTTTGGCGTCGTTATCGGGGAACACTAAGTCAATATTCCTCAAACGACACTTTTTCGTAAGCCTTTATCCAAAGACTTTACTTTGCGAAGCTTACCTGACGACTCCACTGAGGGTGATCCCCTCATCCCTTTGATAGTTTCAAGAAAATTATCTGGCGACTCCACTAACCTTTTCCTAGGTGCCACCTTACTCTCAATTCTGTGATATTTCCAAGTTATGGGATCATGGCGTCTTGGGAACAAGTGTATCCGACTATTGATTTCAAAAATCTTCAAGGATACCCGACTTGTTTTGATACAAAATGGTCAAGCAACCCTCCAAGATTTGAAGGGGGTCTCCCAATTCCTCACATTGTAGAATTTTTGAAGTATATAAGTGAGATAGAATTGGGAGGGGAGGATGTTCTAGTAAAATTATTCATACTCTCTCTACCATCCTTTTTGCAAGATTAGTTTAAAGGTTGTTGCAAAGATAGGGGTATATCATCTTTCGTACACCTCATCAGTAGGTTTATTGACTTGTCAAACCACATTGCCAAGTGTATGAAGATGCCCTTCAAAATCTCACAATGGCCTATCATCTTTCGTACACCTCATCGGTAGGTTTATTGAATTTGTCAAACCACATTGCCAAATGTATGAAGATGCCCTTCAAAATCTCACAATGGCCTTAGAGGACGAAGGATTCACCACTGAGATTCTAGAAGATCTCAGGGATGTATATCATGCTCAATACCAAGAACCTTTTGATATGAAAGAAGAGATTTATGAAGGAAATTATCAACCCCTTGAAGAGGAGCAGGATTTCTCCCATGATTCGATAGAATGCAGTGAAACTAGAGAAGTGAATTATGAGAATGAAGCACTGGTAATTGGTCCCCCATCCGACGAAGCTCTCCAAGATCCTATCTCTCCTACAGAAGATGAAGAGAATGAGGTGAGTCATTTTCCTTTCCAAATTTTTGATGATACCTTATTCTATGATTCAGACAATGAAGAAGAAATGGAACCCCGGGACAAGCTAAAAGATGTAGAGGCAAGCCTTCCATTTGATAAAGATATCCAAATACTTGAAGCTCCTGCACAGGAAGAAGTAAGCAAGGTGAGTTACTTCCCTTTCCAAATTTTTAATGATTCTCTATCTTATGATGAGGAAAGTGAAGAAGTGTTGGATAATCTAACCCCTTCATGTTATGATGAAGATGGTGACTTTGTTGATAATATTGATGAATTCATACATGTCGAGAAGTGTAAATGGGATGTGATTGGATATGATGGGGATCCCATTTATGACAATGAGGGTCGTTTCCAAAAGTTGCCTTTACCTTTATCACATGAAGTTACTAATAAACTTGACAATTGGCAACAAGGAGATGGTGTGATTACAAACCTATTTTAGACACCCAAGGATGACCTGGTGCTATATTCTCCTAATAAATTTCGGTCATACCTTGAGAATTTTGATGATTATTCCTCTGAGTGCTTGGATTTATTCCATGAAGAAGATTATCGACCACCGCTATGCTCAAATCTTGAAGGAGAAAGGACATTGTTTGCCCGAAGAAGGATCCTTGTGATAATGTTCTCCAACCACCTTCAATTACTTTATCTTGTTGTGTCATTAAAGGTGTAGTTGGGAAGTATGTCTTTTGTATTAAGTTTCCTCTGAGACAAACCCTGGAGTTCAAGGGTAGGTTGAATATCTCAAGAAGAAGTTTGTCATCTCAGTCTTTCAGCCTTCCCTTAAGAGTTTGTCAGTCATCTTCTAGGTCCTTTCCAGTCCTTTCCCAGGCTTCAAATTGTGAAGACATCCAAGGTAGTCGGCTTTTAGACCCTTTGAGTCAGTCTTTTGAACCTTTGACTTTTCACGATCCCTTCCTGAAATGGATTGAGCACTTTCCTGAGAGAATGACTTGGCACCACTTTTTCCCTTCCCACCCGCCTCCATGAGCTAGGCCTTACAATTTCCAATGATACAATGCATTTTCTAACTCGTTTTATTTTTGTGCTTAACTTATCACTGCTTTGGTTTACGATGAAGCACAAAGGCAGGTATGGGGAGACATTGCTAGGATGGTTTCACTGGCTTTTTGACTACACTTAGCATTCAACCTACAGATAAGTAGAGGTAAGTAGGTAGGCATTTGCATTCATTGTATATACCATTTGAATTTCATACTAGAATAGTTTGTATTTCCATTTGTATATATGCTTGTTTTCATTTTCTGTACTATATATATATATATGAGCCGGGGGTGATATCACCACCCCAAATGACTACTAATAGTTTTATGTTGAGATCAAGCAGGTCATAGGTTATGCCAGAGATGTTGAGGTTCTCATGCGCTCTACGGTGAGCACGTCCCCGAGTTGGAGCCAGATGTTATCTCCAAGCCTAGGGATAACTAAGGAGATTATGTCTCGAGGCCCACAGGTCCTAGACATGGAGTACCGAGAGCCAGATCGACTTGAGCATGGCCCTGGAGGGCCCATCCTTTTCTTCTTCAGCGCCTCCACTTTGTCAACAGCAGCAGCGTCCGTCACATCAGCCTGGTCTTGCAGCAGAAATGGATCTTGCTCCATGAGGTAATGAGTCCAGGTATCATGGTATGTGTCACTCTGATTCTCAAAAACTTTGGAAATGTGCATTTAATTCTTTTTTCTTCTAACGTGTGCTTGGACCTTATGCTTTTCCACTTGGCCACACCTGGGGAGAATGACAGGATGCCCTAGTAAGCTAGTACCCATAGGGTTTGAGTTGCCACTAGGGGGATTGATGAAAGGCCATCGTTCGTTCCCTCCATACTTACCACTTTTCATCTCTCTCCCGCTCATCCATCCCATTACACCGGTTCGGGCATTAGGTTGGCCAAATATCTAAGGGTTGTACCTTACCTTGTGGGAAGAAGGGGCTAAAGGGCCAGAGGGTAAAAGTAGAGTAGATGGAAAAAGATAAAAGCCAAAAGAATGAAACCTTGAGATGCTTCGCCCAGGGATCCCCGAGAAAGCAATAAAAATATTCTCAGCAAGAAATAGAGGGACCCATAAAAAATAATAAATCAAGACCTATTTGGAGGATATGGGGTCTCATCACAAGCTAGCCTATTAGGTCCATGGGCATGTAGCGGTATGACACTACCAACAGTTGGTCATCACGCCAGGGTAGTAGCTCTTGGTGGCATAGCCAAGAGAAAGGGGGTCTCATCACGAACCAGCCTTCTCATCTCCGTGAAATGCTTGTGGGTAACATTGCCACCATTGGTCACCATGCCAGGGCAGTGTCCCCCAATTAGTCTCTTGAAAGAAAAAGCAATAAAGAATAAAAGATAAAAGGCATGAATGGGCTTGGAAACATTTGCATCCATGACAAGGTGCAGCTCACCCTCTTCAGAGGCACCCACGGGTAAGCCATACATTTCCCTGCTATCACTGCACCCATTGCCCAGACATCCCTTACCACCTCATCCACTCACATGGCCTGGATTTGACTTCACTCGGGAACATCCCACATCCAATGAGCATTAGCCCAATAGGACGTCCTGGCATCCCCTCCAAACTTGGCTTGTAGAATAGCATAACGTCTTTGAGCACTTGTCCAGGTAAAAGGGGTTTCATGCACATGTTTAAATAACTTGATGATTAGATGTGATTGACATTGCTATGATCCCTATGACTTATGAGCCCATGGAGGGCATATTTGTTGATGTTGCAGGGCCACACCTGATGGATAGGTACATATGGGGAGATGATTAGTTTGGACCTCCATAGGGCGAAAAGCCCACCTAATGGATGCTGAGACCCCAGCCGGGGGCAAAGACAGATCAGGGGATTGCACCAAAGAGAGAGGATGGTGTTTCACCAGGGATAGCCTGGCAGGCCTGGACCCAGAGGGGTTGTGCCCTTTCCACCATGATGTAGGCCTTGGAAGGCCCATGATGTCACCCAGGTCACCCAACGTTTTGGATGTTTTGGAGGTAGTTGTGTGCCAAGTGGCACTTGTGGCAGGTTCCTGAGGCCCAAGGAGACCTAATGTTTTTCTCCAAGAGACCAATGTTGCCCAAAAAGGGCCTAACGTCACCCTAAAAGGGCATGATGTCACCATTACAGCTTATTTTAGGGTTTAATTATGACATTTAATGTAAAAACTGGATATTATGTGTAACAGGCCATGTCGGCCTTTTTGACCTAATTCTGGTCTTTGTAATTGTATAAATAAGGGGAAAATCACTCTTATTTTGGATTATCTTTCACTCACACTTGTGAGGACTGAAATTTGCGCCCTCCTTACGGTTTCTTGGCTGAAATTTTAGGCACACTTGTTGAAGGAGGCTTATTTTGGATTATTTTGGCAAAGTTCTTGGTGGATGTGTTCAACTAGGGTTCTTCTTGATGAATTCTTGATGTATGTAAGTGAATTTTCTGCAATTCTTCTTAATTGAATGATTATAGTTTTATCTATCTTGCATTTACATTCAAGATTATGAAATTGCTTGATTAAACCCTAGGAAGACTAGCACATGTTATTGTCCTAGCTTCAAAAGCCTTCACCTACTAGATCTTGTCAAAAGGCCATTTTTTCTTGAAGCATGAGCTAAGGCCTTGCCATTGCAACACCTTAGCATCCATTGCTTCATCTTAGCCGATTTTGCTTCATCATTGAGTTAGAGAGGGAGGAAATATACTAAGGCCTAGGGTTACCTACACCTTAGTAGCTAGTTTCCCCTTAGGGTTTCATAATTGGAGCCTTGGGTTACCAACAATCCAATCTATCAATCTCTCTTGTCTTTAACTCTTCCATTATCATTTTCCTTCAACATTTGTTGCTGCATTATTGACTCCATTTTCCCTAAAAGCACTACTCTAAGCCCTCTTTTGAGTGATTGATCAGAACAACCTTCAAAACCTACTCTTTGAGCTTCCTACTAACTATTCCTAACCCTAGAATAGCCTAACCTACTAACAATATTGTTGGTGTTACTAAAGTAAGCTACAACCATTAGATGCAGCATTAAAAGTTCATAAAAGCAATTGAAAAGGTTGATTTAAACATTGTCTTGTTTGCCTCCAATAAATGTTAGTATTATGATTTCAATGGTTAATGATTCTTAGTCATTTTTTAAGCTATTGCAAGTCATTTAATGTGAAGTGGTGCCTTATAAATATTGGTGTTATAATTTTTTGTTTACTTCATTATTATCAGCCAATTGCTTTTATTGAGAAAGTCTATGGTTTATGAAGTGCTAACCAGAAAGTGTACTTGCAAATATATATAGTTTTCTTGTTGCTTTGTTTCGGGCAGGTACACTTTGACATATTATCTTTCATTGGTTATAAAACCGGACTTTCTGATCGGTGGTGACTTGTGAGAGAGAATCTTTATCTAGCCACTTTGATTTTGCCTTCTCAAACCCCCAGGTCACTGGGGACGTCTCCCCTGGGCCTACCACCCTAAATAGAAAGAGACATCCTATTGAGGTGACAATGATAGGATAGTCTCTAGTTGCGCCAATTTACTCTCCTTTAACCTTTTCTTCTATCAAAGTACAAATTGTGCGATAACAGTGACAAAGGAGCAAAATATAAAAATAAGAAGACTAACAGACATTGCAACTTTTTTGATAAAGATGGTCATGATGAGTCCATATGTTTCAAGAAGATGGCAGCTTTAGAAGCAGCGATGAAGAGGCACAACATCAATATTGATTCTACTTCTTCTTCTCATGGACATGCACTTTCTGCTTCTTGTTTCTCCTTCAATACAACTTCTACTTCTTCTTCTGATGAGTAGCTTATTGATTCTGGAGCATCTTATCATATGGCTAAGGATAAAGACATATTTTCTGCTTTAAATGAATGTAACACCAAGAAAATATGTGTTGGTGATGATAGATCTCTTAGTGTTATAGGATCTGGAACAGTTCAAGTAGATAATGATCATTTCAATGATGTATTATGTGTTCCAAGTCTTTCTTGTAACCTTCTATCAGTATATTAAATCACTCATTCAGGTGAAGGTAAAATCGTAGAGTTTTCACCTCACCAAGTTGGAATCAAGGATCTAAAAGATCCTAAGCATGTTCTTGCAACTGGAATTGATGATGATATTACCAGGTTGTACAAGTTTGACAACTTTGGGTCATCATCTTTTTCATCAATTTTTGTTGCTCATAGTGATGACTTGAGCAAACTTTGGCATGAGCGGTTTGGTCATCTAAACTATCACTCATTACAGCAACTATGTAATCAACAAATGGTGATTGGTCCTAGGTTGTNCCCCCCCCCCCCCCCCCTCGCTCCCACTCCCGAAGCGCACTCCCTTAACGCTCCCTTCTAGGAGGGTTTTTCGGGAGCGCGCTCCCTAGGAGAAAAAAAATGCTCCCTGCCTTAAAAACGCCCCCTGCCTTAAAAACTCTCCATGCCTTAAAAAGTCTCATAACCATGCTTGGAAGCGGAACTTTTGGGTGAATATGATGGTGATTATATACTCGAAGGAGACATGCCACCCCCATCCATTAGCAACAATCCAAATGCATCAATTTTGTCTTTATCTTCATAGCGTCCATTGTCACGTGGGGGCCATTCAGCTGTTGGTTCGTGTTCCACAAACACTTCCATCTACTCCTCCTTTTCTTCAAAGATCACGAGAGAAGAAACTAGAAGTTTCTTATGGCAAGAGGAAAACTTAGGGCATAGTACTTAGTACTTGCTACTATATACTAGATCTCTTTTTACGTTTCCTGTTTAGAAGTAGTCTCTAGAACTTAGTACTTTATCTTGACTCATTATTATAGCTTATTTTGTAAATAATGAAGTTATGAACATTATATGACAGTTTACCTTTGAAGTTTGAAGTTTGAAATTTGAACTATCGATTGAATATTACAACTCTTTGGTAATGAATATGATGCTCTAGAGTCTATTTCATTTTGTGGTTGATGTTGTCTGTTAGTATGTTACAATCTATTGATGACAAATGCTTATGATTGATGTTATATGTGTACTAAATGGTTGATGCTTTAATGATCATCACTAATCAATTAGTTAAATGATCTTATATCTATGTTTTCATGTTTTTGCAATTGATTCGACATTTTGCATGCTTTTTATATATATATATGCATCAATATACATATTTTTTATGTATTATATAAAAAACGCCCACGCTCCCGCTCCCGAAAATTTTTGAAAATCGATGCTCCCGCTCCCGCTCCCAACAGCCTTGGACTGGTCTTCCTCTTGTTTCATGCAAAGATGGTGTTTGTGCCGGTTGTTTCTCGGCAAACATCATCGGGACAGTTTTGAGAAACGTGCCTCTTGGCACGCCTCGAGCCCTCTGCATTTTGTTCACAGTGATTTGTGTGGTCCACTTTCTTCTCCTTTTTCTGGGTGCAAGTATTTCTTAACTTTCATTGATGACTTTTCCAGACGTACTTGGGTTTACTTCTTAAAACTTAAGAGAAGTTTTTGACAA
>ML796974.1:91494-106161 GCA_009831015.1 Picea engelmannii | reverse complement strand
TAACACCAGAAGAAGCTTGGACTAAAATTAAACCAGATGTAAGTCACTTCTGTGTATTTGGCAGTATAGCATGGGCTCACATTCCTGATGAGAAAAGGAAAGCATTGTAGCCTAAAAGTGAGAAGTGTATATTTGTTGGTTATCCTGAAGATGTCAAAGGTTATAGACTTCTTCAACCACATTGTAATGAAATTATTATTAGAAGAGATGTTAAATTTGATGAAAATCTCTTGGTCTACGAGCCTAATTCGGCAATTGTGCTTTCTTCGGTCTACGAGCCATCTTCGGCATTTGTGCCTTCTTCTATTCCTATTCTGGTTTCTTCTTCAGATGATGACAGTGAGGATGAAAATCCACCTTCGCCTGCTCACCTTCCTCCAGATGAGTCCTTTGAACCTAAACTAGCACCAACTCCACCGCTTCCTAGATGGGTCCATTCAACACGAGAAGCAGTTGGTGATATTGTCGGTGATCCTTCTGATCAGCGTCGGACACATTCACAGTTCCAGCGAGCCTC
Source organism: Picea engelmannii (assembly GCA_009831015.1). Taxonomy (NCBI): domain Eukaryota; kingdom Viridiplantae; phylum Streptophyta; class Pinopsida; order Pinales; family Pinaceae; genus Picea; species Picea engelmannii. Next base: position 105,644 of record ML796974.1, on the reverse strand, counting down.
TTCTCTTTTGGCTCAAGTTTCAGAGACTCATGATCCAAAGATATTTGCAGAAGCTTCAAATCATCCAGATTGGGATACAACAATGAATGAAGAGTATCATCCTTTAATGGCCAACGATACTTGGGATCTTGTACCTCTTCCAAAAGGAAAAAAACTTGTCAGATGTAAATGGGTCTACAAAACTAAGTATGCATCAGATGGAAGTGTTGAAAGACACAAGGCTCGGTTAGTTGCCAAAGGATTTTCCCAAGTTGAAGGAATTAACTATAATGAATCATTTTCCCCTATAGCCAAAATGAATTCCATCTGCCTTGTTCTTGCCCTTGCTGCCTCACATAAATGGGAGGTCCATCAGATGGATGTCAAATCCGCCTTCTTGCATGGAGATTTGCAAGAAGAAATCTACATGGAACAACCTCTCGGCTATGTCCAGAATGACTCTAGCCTTGTTTGTCGCCTTAAGAAATCTCTTTATGGTCTTAAGCAAGCTCCCCGAGCTTGGTATGCCAAAATGGACAACTTTCTTATTGACATTGGATTCTCTAGGTGTCATTTTGATTCTAATGTCTATACCAAGAAAGTAGGAAGCCATCTCATAATCCTTTTCCTTTATGTTGATGACCTTATCCTTACTGGTAGTGACTCAAAACTTTTAAACCATGTGAAAACCAACCTTAAGAAGAAATTTGAAATGACAGACTGAGGCTTTTTGCACTAGTACCTTGGCCTCCAAGTTTTGCAAACCAATGAAGGAATTTTTCTTTCCCAGTCTAAGTATGCTCGTGACCTTCTTCGTCGCTTTCACATGGACGATTGTAAACCAACCCCTTCTCCCTTCCAGTTTGGAGTCAAGCTTACTGCCACCTATACTTCTCCCGAAGTTGATGCCACCCTGTACCGTAAGTTAGTTGGTAGCCTCTTATACTTGACTCATACCCGTCTTGATCTTTCCTTTGTTGTTGGTCTTGTTGCCCGGTATATGCAAACACCCAATGAAAGCCATTGGAAAGCAGCTAAAAGGATAATTTGCTATGTCTGTGGTACAGTTCAGTTCGGGATACATTACATTTCAGGGGGGACTCCTTTATTGGTTGGTTTCACTGATTCAGATTGGGCCGACGACCCTGATGATCGGAAGTCTACTTCAGGTTATGTTTTCAGCCTTGGTTCAGGACCTGTCACTTGGGCTTGTAAGAAACAACAAGCTATTGCACTTTCTTCAGCAGAAGCAGAGTACCGAGCAACGGTAAATGCAAGTCAGGAAGCCTTGTGGCTTCGACAGATCCTTTCAGAGTTTGGATTCCAGCAACAGCATCTGACCTGCCTTTGGTGCGACAATGAGAGTGCCATCAAGCTCACCAAAGACCCAGTTCAACATCAGCGCAGCAAGCACATCGAGCTACACATGCACTTCTAGAGAAAGCTCATTCATGATCAATTTATTGAAGTGCTCTTTTTCCCTATAGAAGATCAAGTTGCAGACATTTTCACAAAGTCTCTTATAGAAGCGAAGTTTTCCAAACTTCGATCTATGTTAGGAGTTCAAGAAGTTGTCATTAAGGGGGGATAGGCTCTAATGCCTCCTTCCTTCTCCTATTGTGTCACTATTGTAAATCCTTCAATCCTATCCCAAGTTGTTCTTAAGGGGGGATGTTAGGATATTTAGACACTTAGGAGTTAGTTAAGATCTACTTGGTCTAATGTGTCGTTAGGTAAAAGAGTGTTTCTTAGTGTGCATTAGTATGCATTTGTAATTAGGAAATCCGACGGCCACAATATGTTCCCGACATAGAGTGATCCGACGGTTCATATTCTCCTCAATCTTAACGGCCATTGATTCGTTGCTTAACACCCGATTGGTCCATGATCTCTATTGAAAGAGCATGGAGGGTCATTTGCCAATGATCGATTGTGAGAAACTCTCCTATAAAATCTCTCTGTAATCTTTTTCTTTTGCATTAATAAACTGCTCCAAGTGGCCGCGTTGGTTGGGGCCATGGATGTTTCCCCGTAGGGTTTTTACCACGTCAAAACATCGGTGTGTTGATCTTTGATCTGGTTGTGTAAGCGGTTACTAAAGGTGTTCGTCCTCTGTTAGAATACCTATGTTGTCGAACAAGATATACCCTGCATTGGTAGGTTTTGGTAAGCAACTGCAGGATCGGCATGCATTCCAGGCGCACCAAAGAGCAGAGTTCAAGAACATTGCTATCACCCTGCTGGAACAATTGGTGGCTATAGGAGCAAAAGAAAATCGTCCTAAAGAGGAAGATGGTTTACTGCCTCAAAATGATAATGAACAAAGTTCTTCACAGGCAGCTTCCTGTCCTCATTGAAGAACCCCCAGAGCCTGCTGCAGCTGTGAATGGTCAGTACTAAGTAGCCCAAGAATGTCAATTTGTCCAGAACAAAGGAGCCACGAATATGAATATCTATATATAAGTGTGTGTTTGTGTGCGTGTAAAAAATGTCTATTGTCTGTTATGAACTTTGTACAAACTGTCAATAATTTTAGCATCTGTATGTAAATTCCATAGTATAGTTACTTCAGGGTTCTGTTTTCAGTCTGTTTTGATTCTGTTAAGTCTTTTTAAAATCTCAGCACATGTATGTAAGGAACTGTGTACAGGGACATTAATTACAGTCCCAATTTTGGCTTGGACAATGGACAATGGATGTACTGGGAGTTTTCTCTGGAAGAGCCTGATATATAGATAGATAGATATAGAACCTTTTTCTGATAAAAAATAAAAGTGGGCTAACCTCAATTGTAGGCGCTGGTGAAGGAGATGGCTTTGTTGCAGGGCGCATTAAGAAACTGGCAACAAGAATATCAATGCCAGCAGGTGGCCCTTCCAAATAGGCTATTGCCTTGGCAGGTTTGGGGTTCAGAAGGAACTTCCCCTGCAATTGCACCCATTCCTTTGAAGAGGCCTGTACTCTGGAACAGCCAAAATCACAGCCACTCTTAAGTACTCACGTACAAGCCTGGACACCTATAAACCAAATCGGTACTGTAATTGAGGCAACCCAAAAAAGTGATAAACCAACATACAAGTACAAAAACAATATGAAAAAGAAGCAAAAACCATAATGATATCATTTTTTCAGAAGAAAAGCCAATTTGTTTCCATGAACAAAAGTTAGCAAATCTTACCTGCCCATAGTAATATATTGTTCGCGTAGGTCGCTGGTTTGAATCCATATAGTGGCGAGCACCTCTGCAGAAGCAAGGTTGCTAGAGATCCGAACCATGGCTGATACTTCATAAGCAGATTTTCTTTTTAGTCGCCCAGTTATGTCTTGTTGGATGCCATGCCAACCTTGTGTTCGAGCTGTTGCAGAAGCAAAATGTTGGCCACCTGATGGAAGAACTTCTCCTTTAGCGACATCATGAAGCACAATATTACAGGCCCTTCCAGTCCAGTGATTAAGCCCATCTTCAAACAGAGGGTTCTGTATAATGTTATCATGTCCATCTGCAAAGCTCCTATTGACCTCCCCCTTTATGAACAGGCAAAGCCACATCACAATGCTAGTTTTAGTCTTAGATACAGAAGGAAGTACTATGCAGTCAAAGAATGTTAACAATAAATTGGGGACACTTCTCAACATGCAAACTACCTTCATACACCTGTCAGAAACCATCCATTTTCGTGCTACAGATAAAATGGAATTTGATTATATTATTTAATTCATGCATATGTAAAGTAATCTTGTCGAATACTACTGCAATCTCAAAATACAAAATGAAATAAGAAAAGAATTCTGAACAGAATAGACAAAATCTTCACATGAAGTTTATTAATGATCAATGCTATGAAATTGGATGACTCTTCCTGACCTAGACCTGTGTTTGCTCTTGCATATCCAAAAATAAGGCTGATTGATGATCAGCCATGATATAGGGAGAGGATGCTTAAAGAATGTGGACACTAGAGTTATGTTTGAGCCCCTAGTGTCACTGGCTCAAAAATCAATTGGAAATGTAATACATAAAATGCACTGTGCAGTTTCTTCGACCCAAAAATTAAAAATCTTCATTTGTTAGTTGGACAATGCCAATATGCCATTCTTCAAAAACTCCAGATATGGTTCAGGAGTACTGAACCAGTGCAGATATCATATGAGAGAATATCAGAAAAAGTGAAGAAAAGTCACTCCGATCACAAAATAAAGCCTCGTTCATCTTCAGCAGATCCCAGGATAGCTGCCGTTATCATGTTGATAAGAAAAGACAGCTTTCAGAGGAGGCCACAGAAGGGTCAAACTGACTAAAGGATCTACCTAGCACAATGGGTACAGGTTGATGCATTAAGTCAATGAAAATCTAGGCACCCTAGAGTAAACCTAGTCAGAGTCTGTGTAATGTCCCCCTCTCCTTGGAAAGGGTCAAGGAGGACTTAGTAGTCTAGTCACCCCTCTAGACTATAGTCCAATGAAAAAGGGGTAGGAGGCACTTAAGAAGTCACTAGGTGAATCAAGTTATTTTATTAAAGTGATTTGGGAAAAGAAAGATCAATGACTTAAAGGGAAATTAGAACAAAACATTAGAAGAAGTCATAAAGTAACTCAATGAAGAATTAGAAGATGGAGGTATAAAGGAAAGAGGAGGGTGCCTCACTCCTCATTCATGCTATTTTCTATTGAGATCATTTGAGCTATGTAGCTTACTTTTTGAGGGTTTTGAGTCAAGAAACCCTAGAGACCAGCAAGGAGGTGAAAGATCCCTCTGTCCCTGGTCCAAGCTTGGCCAAGGAGGTGAAAGATTCCTCCCTCACCATTCTATCCAGTCCAGATCTAATCATTGAAAGGTTTGTACAAGCAGAGCACAGTTCAAGGGATTCTTCCAGCAGGTTGAGCACACCATCTGAAGGAGGAAGCATTCGATTTGCCTTGTGGAGGTCAGATCTTCAAGGAAAGACTATGCAGGAGTGATTGCGATCTCCCTAGCGTCCTTTTATATCAGTTGTTGGAAGGTTTTATCTTGCATAACTATTTATTTCTTCAGGAGGGCGCATTTGTTGAAGGAGGGCACACTAGTGCTTGAGGAGGAAGTGATATAGAGGTTTTGCTCAGGGGGTTTGGCCCCAAACTTGCTCCACAAATTATCTATAGGCCCCGATCTACAGTTTGGCAGTGTTTTCATGAGATTTGGAGGCCATCTTCAAGGGGGCCGAAATCTGAGGTATTTCCAGCCAGTCGGGGGATATTCCAGCACCAGATCAAGCCACTGAAGGGGGCACTTGCATCAGATCTAAGGGTTTCATCCTACAAGGGAAAGAAAGTGATCTTGTCTTGATCATTACTCAGCCATTGGAGAGTCTTGAGACTCTATATCTCTACATCTTTGAATCTCAAGGAGCATTACACCCCAGATCTCCCCATTTTGGCTATATTGTACCAGATCTACAGATCTATGCATGAAGATCAACTTATACTATTAAATAAAGGTCAGATCTGAAGTTTCTTGTTATATTTGTTGTATTTTCCTATATCTTATGGTATTTCTCTCGCATTATTCATCTTCTATGCAATTAAACTTGTCGTTAAGCACCTAGTGCGCAACTTCTGAAGAAAACCTGCAAAACAAACAAACAAAAAACTAGATCTAGCTTCAGATTGCCCAGCAGAATAGCTTGGGAACATTACAATGGTATCGGAGCCAACTCCTGCGTCAGCCTATGATTATTTCTAATGCCCAGGAGAAGAGGCCGTGGGGGACAACCACTTACAGGTAATTCTGAAGGAGAAAATCAAGAGGTCAGTATGGGAGAGACTCGGGAATCAGGGGAAGCATTGTTGGTAGAAAGGGTCTTTGATACTCTACAGAACAACCAGGGCATACTACAGCAGTATTTGGGTGAAATGCAGGACCATTTATCCAAAGGCCAAGCAGATCTGAAAATAGCTTTGATGGAATTCTCTAAAGGACGGGATAGAATGATATCCCTTTTGGAGGAGCAAGCCAAGACTCAGAGGATTGTTTACCAATATTTGATGGAGCAAAAACATGGCAAGGATGCGCCAACATTTGGAGGAAACAATGGGGCTAATGGTTCTCAAGAGGGAAATGGAAATGGAAATCAGGAGGAATCCATACACTTGGACCATACAGGAAACATACCCTCTCACTCCCAGGTAGCCAGCAGAGCCACTCCTAGACCATACTTCCCTACTTTCAGAACATCTCAGTCAAGGGACTATAATCCCTTCAGTCAGGAGACTATGGAGGATGAATGGGAGACGAGGGAGAGGGAATATAATAGTATGAGTGCAGGATTCAGGAGGCAAGTCTCCTTGATTTCTATCATCTCAAACTCAAAAAGAAGTCCAAGGAACGTCACCGGGGAGACAATGAGCTGAGATGCAAGGCAAGTAGGATGGAGATGCCTACCTTTGATGGAACAAATCAGATCTGGGCTATAGCTTGGGTATAGAAGATAGATGTGTACTTATATTTGAACTCCATGGAAGAAGGGAACACCATTAAGTATGCAACCTTGCATTTGATGGGCAAGGCCCATGATTGGTGGTTTCACGGGATAACTACCTTGGGGCATGGACAGGTTACCTCCTACAGGGACTTCACTCAGAGACTCATTGATAGGTTTGACAGGGAGGATCTTGAGCTTCATTTCAGGGAGCTCACGCAGCTTAAACAAACAGGGTCTACAGAAGCTTTTATTGAAGAGTTTCAAAGGGTGGCAGTCAAGGTTCTAGATATGTCAGAGTCCCAATTATTGATGATGTATACGGAGGCACTAAATGAGCCTTTGCGTGGGTGGGTTAAGGCTTTCTAGCCTACAACCCTACAGGATGCCATTGAGCGCACTAGGGGCTTGACCGGGGAAGCCAGCGAAAAAAAATTCACTCCTAAACCTCCAGCCATTACTAAACCCACAGGTCCCAGGCAAATTGACAGGGGGAAGGGGCCATTGGACGAGGCTACAAGAAGGGAATTGAGGAAGCAACTATGCTTCACATGCAAAGAATCATGGCAGCCAGGGCATAAGTGTTGGAGTAAAGGGAAGATCCATTATATAGAGGTGGTGTTTGATAGTGAGGATGAATCTGATGAAGAGGAGAGTGGAGTTATCCACAACATGCAGTTAAGTGACTGAGAGACCAAACAAGCCTTGCATGCGCAGAATGAGAAAGTGCTCTCACCTCATGAAGAAGGCCTCAAGAAGGTCACTATTGCCTCTATGAGCGGAGTGCCTAAATTCAACACTTTTAGAATGAAAGGAGTTGTACAAGGGCAACGAGCTACTGTGTTGATTGATGGAGGAGCCTCTCACAATTTCATTGATGTTGCTATGGTGGAGAGGAGGCGCATTCCTACAGTAAACTTAGAAGGAATTTTGGTAGAGGTAGTAGGAGGGCGCACGATGGCTTGTGACAAATACATCCTACATATGAGTTTGACTTTGGGCAGGTATACTTTGATACAAGATTTTTATGTGGTGGACATTCCAGACACCAATATTATATTGGGGGTTCAGTGGCTTAGCACCTTGGGACCCATCACCACCAATTATAAAACCATGGAGACGTCTTTTACTACAGAGGAAGGGAGGAGAGTCACGCTCAAAGGAATGACAAGGGAGACACCTAGAATTGTGACTGCCAAGAAAATGCATGCCATATTCAGGCGTGCAAAGATAGCCTACGCAATTGAATACTTTGTTATGGAGACAGGGGAAAGGGGAACCAGACAATATCCCCCAGACATGCAACAAATCCTTCATAGGCATAAAAAGGTCTTTGAGTCGATTCCTCCAGGTCAACCACCAGATAGGGGGTTTGAGCATATTATTGAGTTAGAAGAAGGGGCTAAACATGTCATTACTACACCTTATAGACATCCAAAGAAGCATAAAGATGAAATAGAAAGTGCCATCAAAGAACTATTAGCCATGGGTCACATCCAACCAAGTTCAAGCCCATTTGCATCCTCAGTTGCGCTGGTTAAAAAGAAGGATGGGACTATCTGTATGTGCATAGATTACAGAGCCCTAAATAAGAGAACAATCAAGAACATGTATCCTATTCCCCAGATTAATGAATTGTTGGATGAGGCTTGAGCTACACGGTGTAGTATATTTCACAAAGATTGACTTGCACTCTGGATATAATCAGATTAGGATGAGGGATCAAGACATACATAAAACAACCTTCACATGTCACTTTGGACATTATGAGCTCCTTGTCATGCCCTTTGGCCTAACGAATGCACTTGCCACCTTTCAATCATGCATGAATCATGTTTTTAATAAGCAGTTGAGAAAGTATTTGCTTGTCTTCTTTGATGATTTACTGATTTACAACAAAACTTGGGAGGATCACCTTAAACATGTGGACGAAATCTTGAGCATCATGGAACAACGATCTTTATATGCAAAAGAATCAAAATGTGAGATTGGTATGACAGGGGTCCTCTACTTGGGACATATTATTGGAGGAAAAGGGGTACAGGTTCATCAAGAGAAGATTCAAACCATCATTGATTGGCCCACCCCCAAAACACTTACAGAACTAAAAGGTTTTTTGGGCATTTGCAGCTACTACATGAAGTTTGTCAAGGGGTTCTCCTAACTGTGCGCACCATTGACAGATTTAACCAAAAAAGGGGCCTTTGCATGGGGTCAGGAGGCTCAATCTACATTTGAAAAAATGAAAAGGGTTAGGAGCACTTGCCCTGTACTCTCTTTACCTGGTTTTTCTCATCCTTTTATATTGGAGTGTGATGCATCTGGTGAAGGTGTTGGGGTTGTTCTTATGCAAAATAGGCATCCTATTGCATATGAGAGCTGCAAATTGAGGGGTCCTGAGCTTCTTTACACCATCTATGACAAGGAGATGCTCGCCATAATGCACACTTTGGCCAAATTCAAACAATATCTAGTGGGAGCAAAATTTGTGGTGAGAACTGATCACAATAGCCTCAAGTACTTTCTTGCGCAGAAGGATCTTAATGAGAGGTAACAAAAATGGGTGAGCAAAATCCAAGCATACAACTTTGACATGGAGTATGTTAAGGGGAAGAATAATGTAGTAGCAGATGCCTTGTCTAGAAGTCCCTCCGCATACTCAAGGACTGGGATCTCATTAGATTGGAAGTCCCATTTATTGGTAGAGTACTCAAAAAACAAACTTTCATGTGAGCTAATGGATGGACAGATACAAGATGACAGGTACAGGGTTATTGATGGCATTCTATACTACAAGGGACGGATTTACTTGGTTCCAGAATCATCTTCAAGAGAAAAGTACTCCAAGCATTCCATGATTCACCTATAGCAGGGCACCAAGGGTTTCTTAAGACATATAGACAGATAAGGGAGAGGTTTTCTTGGAAGGGCCTCAAAGGGGAAGTTATGCACCACATTAGGGAGTGTACTACTTGCCGGCAAAATAAGGATGAACACAACCACCCTGCAGGTCTACTACAAACTCTCCCCATCCCAGAGCGTAAGTGGGAAAGTATATCCATGGACTTCATTACAGGGCTTCCCAAAGCACAAGGGAAAGATTGTATATTTGTGGTAGTGGACCGTTTAACTAAGTTCACTCACTTCTATGCCATCACCATGGATTATAGCACATCTCAGGTAGTTGAATTGTTCTTCAGGGAGGTCTTCAGGTTGCATGGACTACCCAAGACCATTGTGAGCGATAGGGATAACAAGTTTATGAGCATATTTTGGCAAGAATTGTTTAGATTGGTGGGAACTGAGTTGACTCCTAGCACTAGCTACCATCCACAAACAGATGGGATAACGAAAATAGTAAACAAGTGGGTAGAAGGTTATCTCAAAAATTATGTAGCAGGGCAATAGAAAGCATGGGTCAAATGGCTCTATTTAGGGGAATATTGCTACAACACCACCCACCACTTATCTATTGGTATGTCTCCATTCAAGGCCTCGTACAGCTATGAACCCCTTACTTTTATTGAGATTGTGTTTGGAGATAGCAGGGCTCTTATGGCCAAAGAATGGATACAAGAAAGTCAAGACATCTTGAAAGAGCTCAAGGAAAACTTACATAGGGTGCAAAATCAACAAAAATTGTATGCGGATAGAAAGAGGGTGGAGCGCACATTTGAGGTAGGTGACTTGGTCTATTTAAGCCTACAGCCATATAAACAAGCATCCATTAAGAAGAATGGGGTTGAAGAAATTAAACCATGTTTCTATGGACCCTATGTAGTACAAAGAATAATTGGGGAAGTTGCATATGAGCTTAAAATACCACCGGAAAGCAAATTACCACCAGAAAGCAAAATCCACAATGTTTTCCATGTGTCTTGCCTAAAAAGGGCCTTGGGGCAACATGCCATAGGCTATAGCTAATCAAGAGATACCCTTGATTGATGAGGAAGAAGAGGTGTTGGAAGTGAAAGCGAAACAGTTGAGAAACAGAGAAGTTAAGGAATATTTGGTTAAATGGAAAGACTTGCCTGTAGAAGATGCTACTTGGGAGAATGAACAGGTCTTACAACAAACAAGTGCAAAATTGCTTGTGGGCAAGCAATTCCCAGTGGAGGTGAAAAGGGTCAAGCAAGACTTAGTAGTCTAATCACCCGTCTAGACTAGAGTCCAATGAAAAAGGGTAGGAGGAACTTAAGAAGTCACTAGGTGAATCAACTTTACTTTATTAAAGTGACTTGGGACAAGAAAGATTAATGACTTAATGGGAATTAGAACAAAACATTAGAAGAAGTCATAAAGTAACTCAATAAAGAATTAGAAGATGGAGGTATAAGGGAAAGAGGAGGGCGCCTCACTCCTCATTCATGTTATTTTCTATTGAGATCATTTGAGCTATGCAGCTTACGTTTTGAGGGTTTTGAGTCAAGAAACCCTAGAAACCAGCAAGGAGGTGAAAGATCCCTCTATCCCTGGGTCCAAGCTTGGCCAAGGAGGTGAAAGATTCCTCCCTCACAATTCATCCAGTCCAGATCTAATCATTGAGAGGTTTGTAAAAGCAGGGAGCAGTTGAAGGGATTCTTCCAGCAGGTTGGGCGCACCATCCGAAGGAGGAAGCATTCGATTTGCCTTGTGGAGGTCAGATCTTCAGGGAAAGACTCTTCAGGAGTGATTGTCATCTCTCTAGCGTCCTTTTACATCAGTTGTTGGAAGGTTTTATCTTGCATAACTATTTATTTCTTCAGGAGGGCGCACCAGTTCTTGAGGAGGAAGTGAGATAGAAGGTTTGCTCAGGGGGTTTGGCCCCAAACTTGCTCCACAAATTATCTATAGGCCCCGATCTAAAGTTTGATAGTGTTTTCATGAGATTTGGAGGCTATCTTCAAGGGGGGCGAAATCTGAGGCATTTCCAGCCAGTGAGGGGATATTCCAGCACCGGATCCAGCCATTGAAGGGCGCACTTGCATCAGATCTAAGGGTTTCATCCTACAAGGGAAAGAAAGCGATCTTGTCTTGATCATTACTCAGCCATTGGAGAGTCTTGAGACTCTATATCTCTACATCTTTGTATTTGAAGGAGCATTACACCCCAGATCTCCTCATTTTGGCTATATTGTACCAGATCTGCAGATTTATGCATGAAGATCAACTTATACTATTAAATAAAGGTCAGATCTGAAGTTTCTTGTTATATTTGTTGTATTTTCTTATAATTTATGGTATTTCTCTCGCATTATTCATCTTCTATCCAATTAAACTTGTCCTTAGGCACCTAGTGCGCAACTTCTGAAGAAAACCTGCAAAACAAACAAACAAAAAACCAGATCTAGCTTCAGATTGCCCAGCAGAATAGCTTGGGAACATTACAGTCTGAGATACAAATCCAGTTTCAACTCATATTGGTGTATAGGACCACTTGAATAATTTTTCATCAGTCTTTTCAAGCAAATTGACTTCTCTTAAACTACAATGACATCCTCTCAATTGACCATACCATACAAGCCAGCCTTCTTAAAAAGAACCTTTGACCTACATAAATGCATATCAACCTGGCATTGGATGATTATGATAAATATTTATGTTTTGGCAGTTCTCATTCTGTTGCTTCTAATAATGGATGAATTATGATGCTGACTTTCTTGCTGATCAGTTTGCTGAATCTTGTGGTATATATATTATGGCTACAATTGTGCAAAGCTGCAGTTTGGCTTGCAACTTGATGCAATTTTTGTTGCTAGAGCTATTCTGGGTTGTCTTGAAGTTGCAATTTACCCTCAGATCTATTATTTTGTTCCATCATGTTGTTGGAGCCAGTTTAGCAAAAAATCGTATTGTTCTGTGAAAGATGATAAATTTTGTCCATTGTTTGTGACAGCAGGATCATTGTTTTGCAGTGATTATCCTCTAGGTGGTGTTTTCAATGGATTTTTGAACCCAAAACTGTCCAGTTTCAGAGGGACTTACTACTGCTGCAAAGACATGGCCTAAGCCACATTCTAATTGAAAATAGCTATGATGTCTCTTATCCTTAATATTATGAGATTTAATTGTAGATTTTTAATGACAAAAATCAGCAAATGAAATTTTTGTCATACACCTAGCAACCTAGAGATAACTGTCTTCATAAATTTCATAAATGCATAAAACCCACATTTAGAAATTACTATAAGCAGAAATACACATTGCTAAGCAAAATAGCAGCGGAAATACACAGTGGACAGCAACCCATAACACAGAAATTTAGGCAAATGCCAAGGAAAACCCCAATGTGGGGAAACCCAATGAGAGAGAGAGATATTATTATTCAGCTTCATGAAAGTACAAAACAGCAGCAAAACCACATTTCCAGCCAAGGAAAATACCTCACAGCACCAAACCTGCCCCACAGAAATCTGCCTCGTTTTCCATGCCAAAATCGTACTGCTGTACGGCCTCTTTTGTACCTTGTTTTCCGTGCCCACAGTCAGTTGTACGGACTGTTCCGTACAGCCCAGAAACAACCACCAAAAATCTGAAATCCGCCTCTAAAACCATGCCCGAAATGCCTCGATTTCTGTGTCAAATCAGTACTGACTCTACGGATCTGTACAGTACGGCCTCCCACAGTAGAAAAATATTTCGGCCCAAAAACTCAGAAAAAAAATTCTTGGGATTCATGCCCTCCTTCCTTGGAAAATGTGCCCTCTTTACTGCTCACTTTCCTCTCTCAAGCTTACTCATAAAAATCTCTCTAACTCTCCTCCCAATGTCTTCTCAACATTTGACAAGACTTGCACACTACCCAATGCACTCTTTTATAATCTAAAAATGACATTTTCCCCCCAAAGTGTCTTTTCACCTTCCCCAACCCTAGATACGAAGACCAAGATTAAATCTTGCCTTTTTGAAGATCAAGGGTCATGATCAATTCCCTCCAAAATGTCTCATTTAAATTAAAGTGATTTTCACTTTATTACATAAGTGCTTTATGAAAATAAAGTCACTTTAAAAATAGAAGGTACACTTTATTAAAAAAGTCACTTTAATAAAAGAACCACTTAAAACACTTTATAAAAACTATTACAAAGTTAAGTGCCTGGTAGTGTAAATATTAAGGTAACATCCGCATACAAGACAAAACATGCGGAGTACCTCCCGAGCTAAAAAGCTAACACTCCCTCTTAGCGAGGGATGTACTCGCTGCCATCTCCATCATCTGGTCCCATCACACTGTGCTCTGTAGGAGCTCCCTCTGAACCTGGAGCCATCCGCAACACCTGCACAAAACTCGAACTAGAATATCTTCTCCTGGCAACCTCCCAGAACCCTGATCTCACTTCATTTTGAGCATCGATTCGATCAACCTGGCTAAGCCTTCTGCCAATGCTCAGAAGAGACTCGCTCTCTTCTCTCGGAATGCGAGACTGTATCCTTGGTGCCACCGCAGTCTCAGAAGCCTCCTCACGCTCCTCATCCGACACTAAATCATACATCAAAGGTTGTCCTCTCAACATATACAACCTATTCACCCGGTTACCGATCAGCTGCAGCTCTACTGGGTCCACTCCCTTCCTGTAGATAAAGACATGTTCCGTCTTGAACAATACGCAATATCCTACATCCTCCAAGGCTGAGACTGAGAGCAAGTTAACACTCAACCCTGGAACAAAGAGAACTCCATCAAGCTCCAAGAGTTCCCCAAACTCGAGTTGGAATCTGACATTCCCAACTCCACGT
>ML796974.1:29613-47932 GCA_009831015.1 Picea engelmannii | reverse complement strand
GCTGATGAGTTTGGAGCAATCTTAATTTGTAGACCCTACTAATTATGCCCTCCCGGGACATCATTAAAGGGACTTTTGTGTCTAAGAGCATATGGAAAGCAATCAAGCATAAACTAGTTTGTAAAAGTGATTCCTTAAGGGTTGGCTTGTCCTTTAATGATCATATCCTTTGGTGGTCACTAGTGATGCTTTATGAAGGCAAGCTCCTAGCAGAGTCAACCTAGTTTTTGGCCAAGGAATTCTTCAAGAAAGGCATTAAAACTGCCAGAGGAATTCAACCCGATCAACCTTGACAAGCATATCATGGACAGAGATCAAAATCTCATTCTTAACAATCTTTTTCACAAACTCAACCTGCAAGGGTCGCAAGCCTAGTGACACAACTAGAGATGGGATGGAATGAAGGATTTTAAGAAATACACATTGGTCTACAGTTATAGATGGTAGTCAACTACGCCAATTTTGGATGGTAGATTGATTAAAATTTGGAGGCTAAAATCTAAGCAAAATACTTTGCTATATAGACTCAAGGCCATATGGAAAGCTCCCTTGGAACCCAAGAAGACTAGTTTTGCTCGGTCCTTAACTAAAGATAACCTTCCTATAGGCCAACACTTGAAGCACTTAAGGGAAACACAACTGCAATGTCCCTTCAGAAAGAATTAAACATTCAAACAATTGTTTTGGTTTTACAATTTTGCTAAATTTACCTGGGAATGGGCCTTCAAGCTCTATAGTCATTTGCTCCCATCCTCCATGTTACACCTCAAATTCACCTCAGTGTACCCTATATTTTTTCGCCAAACGTGGACCATCATATGGGAAGATTATGTGCTTCATTGTATCATGATGAACCAAAAGTATGGTTGTATTTGCACTCATGTATTGTATTGGACCATGCTTAGATGTCCTATGTATTGGTGGGGGCCTACGTAGTATCTCCAGACCCCTTGTGATTGGTCATGGCTCGTCCTTTTAGTCCCCATTTCAAGATAGGCATTGCTTTTATGGCTCCAACCAACTGCCCCTTGATGTTGGTAACTCTTCATCATATTGGTCATTTATGATCTGGGTTGGTATGTGACCATCTTGGGTGGATCTACTAGGACACATGATCGAGGGGAGCTACCAATCTCTCTTACCCCTTTTTATATGATGTAAAAGTGTTTCTCTTAGTAAGGTTGTCACACCTATGTATAGCACACTTATTTTATGCCTAAGCATGGATCCTTATCTTATGTATTCATCCCACTTTGGCCATCTACTATCAGGGATGATTCTATAGATGCTCCCTCAGTTGCACATTTCTTGGGGCAGTTTCATAGTTCTCGAGGCAATACATGTATCCCAAGGCACTAGTCACATCCTTCGAGGCACATTTGGGGCTATTTATGCATGCATGGACATCCTCTACACGTGCCATGTTGAAGATTCCAAAGCGCCCTCCTTTTTCGTCACTTTTGGAGTTATTTCTTGCATGATTTGAGGGTTGACCCACACATGTGGGATTTATGACAGCTATGGGGGGTGTTTTTAGTGATGATTTGACTTGGAGGGGCATCTTCCTTACCTTGTGGAGGATCTTTGCCTAAGATGAGGGCTTGGTCATACTTTGAAAAGCATCTTTTGAGGCCTTATGAGCTTGATTAAGGGAGTCACCCACCTTTGAGGCCACTCTCCACCATTTCATGAGGTTGTTCCACTTGAAGAAGCTAGAGATTGGACCTTTGCTTGCATGAGAGGCTACTACACCACATTTTGAGGCCTCTACAACACATTTTCAAGGGAAGGTTGAGCTAAAGGAGCAAGTTTCCCTCCTTCTTTGTGGGACGTCCCCCTCTCATGAGAGTTTTATGTACATGTGGCATCATTTGATTGTGTTTTGACTTAGTCTCCTTCTTTGTCTGGATGATAAGTCTTCTTTGTTAGTCTCCTAGGCTAATTTTAGGGAGAAAGAATTAATAAAGAATGAAAAGGATATAGAAGCCTCCTCTATAAATAGAGGCTCTCCTCTCATTCGAAATTGTTGGATATCATTAATAGAAGATCTACCTTTTGAGATTTTGGTGTCAATTCTTGGAGCTCTCTCTTTCTTGGTTACTTTTTTTGGTGACTAAAAGATAAGTATGAATGTTTCAAGGCTTCTACTAGCTAGCAAGATCGATCCATTTGAGGAGATAATTAACTACTTGGAAGGAGGACGTCTAGGATATTTTCTCTTCCATCTTCCTTTGTTTGGTTTGGTAAGTGCTCAATCTCTTGTCTTGTTTTTCCTTTGGTTCCTTGGTGAGGGGCTTAGGTCATTTATTCAAGCCATAATTGATCTTGTTGGTGAAGGTTTTTCCCTTGTGGAATCCCTTCTTGTAGGGACTTTGGTCTCCATACCTTGTCTTGATTAGATAAGGGATTGTTTTACCCTAGGGTTCCAATCTCTTACCCTAATTTTAAAGATAGGAATGATCAATTATTAGAGGGACATACTTCTTGACCCATAAGCCCTAATTGGATAAAAAATGGCACTTGTTCTATATCCAACAACCAACCAAAAAACCCTAAAAGTCAAAAAAAATATTTTGTTGTTTAGAAGGAAATCTAACAGTTAAAAATCAAAGAAACATATCAAATTAGATTTCTTTCATTGTCTAGTGTAAAGTTAACGGTTTATTTCATTTCCTAGACAATTTTATCCTAAAGTTTATGGGTAATTGTTGATCTCTAACCCTAAGGAAGCAAAACAACCCTATAGAAGGAAGCTTCAAGGCCATATCTAACGTTTTGTGGGATGATTTAAGGCAATTCTCAAATCTGGAAATTAAATTGCAGCATTAAAAATCAGATTTGGTGAAACCCCAAGGCTAGGGTTTGGTGCTTCAAGGTGTCTTCTTACTTATACCTAGCCTCTACTTCATTTCTAGATTGTGCTTTCATGTTTATCTTACATATCTAGAGGTGAATTTGATCTCTAATGTGCTAATAATTGTTTATCGTTTACTTAGAGATTTATTTGGTGAATTCCAAGTGCTAACTTGTGAAACCCTAGGGGGATTCACCATACATTTTACATGTTCTTGCTTATTTAATGCTTACATATCTTTAGAACTTGCTTCTAACACTTGTTTGGCTATTGTTGTATAGAATATATCTTGCCCAAGTGGAAACATCCAAGGCATCTTGCTCTCTTGTGCTTAATCTCTCTCTTGGATGGTGTTTTCATCATCTAAATCTGAAATTTCTGTGTTTTTATTCATAAAACAGATATAGAAGTGGAGGGACAGCCCTAGGCTTGTCCTCTCATAGCATATAATCAAGTGGTAAGCACAAGCACATATTGCACCTTTGATTTATGCTAAATGTCTTCACTCTTTGTGCCCTAAAATAGCTTGAAGTGGCTCTAACCTCTTGGAAGTTCTATTTGCAGAGTGATAAACTTAAATGCAAATCTGAAATTGTTGACATCGTTTATCTCACACATCAGATTTGGCACACACACATCCACTAGCTCCTAACCTTTCTTTTAAGTGGATATAATTGTGGTTCATGCTATTGTTTCTAGTTGTATATCTTTAGGGCATTGTAATTACTTATTGGAATCATTGTGCATAGTCTTGTTACATATATTGTGGATTCATTAAAGTAAATCATACATTTGCATGGTTTTAATTCACTTGAAGAGGTTTACTTTCATTATTTGGGATACCCACCTTGGCTTCTAGGGTTTGCCCTACAGTGAAAGGAAAGTGTATTGAGGGGACAGTGGTGCACTTCCCATCATGTTCCCAGAGTTAGCACCTGTGTTGGGACTTTTCACAAGGGTGCTAGTTCAGGCGGTAACACTCCATATCCTGGAAGTCAACCCTATCAAGAGACACCTTCCCATGGCCGGCTGAGCTTCACACGACATGGGAAATGATTAAAGTGGACATATTGCATCGTTGGAAAACAAGATATAAATGCCTATTCACAAATGCATAGCACCGCACATCTTTTACTTGGTATGATAACTCTCTAAGATGTCCCCATTTGCACTTGCAGATCCCACGGAAAATGAGAAAGGTGGAGATGGAGATGGCACACATGTGCCAATTGATGCACTTCTAGGCCTCGATGCCATGCACAATGCGTAGGATCCCCCTTACGAATCGATAGCACTCACCAGCCAGTTCAACCCATTCTAGAGCTTCTGCTACTCGGATGATAGTAACAATTAAGAACAGATTTGGAATTTGGTATACTACGAATTAATTTATAAGTGGATAAGTATGGTTTAAGAATTCTAGAGCAGTACATCGAAGAAATTCATCGCTTGCTAATATACATGAAGCAAATTCAAATCGAATATTTGAGAAGAATGGCACATGGGATGGAATATCTGACCTCTAACCAATTCACGTTCTTCTGTCAGTTGAAGGCCCTCGGTTGGGTTGGAGCTCGCAGGGAAATAGCGTGCCTTCATTGCAGTATGGATGAATTTGAATTTATATGGCAAGGCAAGGGGAACGTTGGCTTTGACTTTACTCCATGTTCAGTCGAGGAAACCATGGTAGGGCTGTCGTTGGATATGTTGCGTACTGGCGGGTCAATGGTAGAAGGCGGGTCAATGGTAGAAGCAGCCAACATTTTTTAAGGGTAAGCTTGCCTTTCAAGTCAGAGCGGGCCTGATGGTTAAGAGCATGTGTTTCCTCTTTTAGAGGTCACAGGTTCAAATCCAGAGGGGGTAGGGTATGTATACCTTCGTAGACTTTACCAGTCAAATCGCTGGGCGGAGGGGGGTCCCTTGTCCCACAAACAAGGGGGTCTCATACACCAATTTGGTGTGTTGGCTTGGCCGTGACCTTAAAAATAGATTATTATAATACAACCTGAGTGGGCCTAATGGTTAAGAACATGTGTTTCCTCTTAAGAGGTCACAGGTTCAAATCCAGAGGGGGGTAGGGTATCTATACCTTCATAGACTTTACCAGTCAAATCGCTGGGTGGAGGGGGGTCCCTTGTCCCACAAACAAGGGGGTCTCATACACCAATTTGGTGTGTTGGCTTGGCCGTGACCTTAAAAATAGATTATTATTATTATTATTATTATTATTATTATTTGACAGATTTTCCAATTAGAAGGTTAGAATATATTTTCCATGCAACCTGTGCAATGGTGCTTTTACACTTTGTCGGTGTTTTTTTACTCGACAATCAAACATGTGTTGGTTTCTCTGATTGTTGTTGTCATATCATCATGTTCACAACTTGAGGGTTATGGTTTTTACATATAAATTTGTTCCATTTTTCACATTACCCTCCAGCGTGTTTGGCTTGTCTTATTGCTTGGCTTCATAGATCATGATGTCCAAAAAACAACGAGTTTATGTAACGTGTGCATTATTTTTTTTGTTTTTTTAAATCATTGCTTTACAATAACAACTTTGGTGTGTATTTATTGTTTTATTGTTTTTTTTGGGTCATTGCCCCCAATGAAATTATGTTTCCACATATTAAATATGTTTTAAAAGATCATTGCCTCACAATGAAATTATGTTTCCCCATTTCCTCGTCTCATACATTAAATATGTTTTTTTTTTTAAATAATAATAATAATAATAATCTATTTTTAAGGTCACGGCCAAGCCAGCACACCAAATTGGTGTATGAGAACCCCTTGTTTGTGGGACAAGGGACCCCCCTCCGCCCAACGATTTGACTGGTAAAGTCTACGAAGGTATACATACCCTACCCCCCTCTGGATTTGAACCTGTGACCTCTTAAGAGGAAACACATGTTATTAACCATTAGGCCCACTCAGGGTGTATAATATGGTGTAACTAATAAGGATTATGTTTCCCCATTTCATCGCCTCATACATTAAATACGTTTTTTTTAATTATTAATAATATGATGTAATTAATAAGGATGGGATAATAACTATAATATAGTGTAACCAACCATGTTGGATAGTTATTTTTCAAAAAAAAAAGTGAATAGTTTTTAATAAAATTTAGCTCTCCTTGGACCTTTTTCAACTTAATGAATTGTTTTTCCTGGTAAACCGATGCATGGCTCTGCAACGCTGCTAACCTCTGCGCACATGCATTGATGTCTCCCTCTTTGGGAGGGGATCCACCCCCGGATTCCCCATCCCCTGACATGCGGGCCTTCCAGGCCCTAGTTTCATCCTATGCCAAAGCGCCCAAGATTCTGCCCTCCCGTTTTGTCAAAAAGGCGGTCAAAATACCCAAGGTCACAGTATACGCACCCTCAGCGCAACCCTTGGCTCTCGGGCTCGTAGATCGTGACTTAATCGGCCAATTCACAGGACTATGGCCCTCCCCAAAAGTCATGCACATATGGTTGGAAGCAAACTGGCGCAAGTTGATCAAAGGGCAATTGTCGGCAACCTTTTGCGGTAAGGGATTCTTTGCCTTTTTATTTGAAAAGAAAGAAGATAAAGATAGAGATATGATCTTTCGTAGTGGCCCTTATTTCATGGGGGGGGGAGGAATGTACCTAAATAAATGGACCCCAGACTTCAGTCCAGAAAATGATATCCCCTCTGCAGTTCCAGTTTGGGTCAGGATTCCCTTTCTTCCTCTGCACTGCTGGAATGATGAAACAATACGAAACATAGGAAACACCCTTGGCAAGTTCATCGACCGCGCCGAGCCAAAGGAACTTGTGCTAGACTCTGTGTAGAAGTAGACCTGGAAAAGGGTCTTCCAGAAGCAATACAATTAGATCTGGACAGTTAGTCCTACATCCAGCAAGTGGACTACGAACAAATCCCCTTCAAATGTAAAATTTGCCATGAATATGGCCACTTCGCTAAATCCTGCCCCCAAGCCAAAGATACCCAGGATCAAGATCCCAAGCAAGATCAGTGGCAGCAACCCAAAAGGAAGAAACCAAATGGGAAAATTCAACAGACTTTGCACCAAAATCAAAGGGAAAAGCTTTGTGATCCAAAAGAAAAGAATCTCAAATCTCCCCAAAAAGGAGAATCGAGCCATAACCGTCTTATTGTCCTCAGCCAAGATGATACTCCACTTGACGCCATGGAACCCCAGGAAACCAGTGGGAAAAGACCAAAAGCGAAAGAAAGAGGAAACGACGCAGCCTCGAAGAAGAATAAAGAAGTTTTGGAACTAAGCGAAGACCCTGCACAATCTCCACACATCCAAAATCTGGAAAACCCAGAACTATCAGAAGAAGAGGGTCGAGACTCCTCAGACAACGAATCTGAAGTGGAATTAACCCAAACCATCTCAACATTTAACATTAATGTCATACATAAAGCTAGATATAACCCCTAATTATACTTTAACCTTTTATCAAAAAAGTTTTTAATATATACACTTATTACTTCACCTAATAAAAAAATACAATATATCAAACATATTATATTAAACAAAATAAATATATCAACATATTATATTAAACAAAATAAATATTAATAAAAAACAAAAAAATGGAAACTTAACTTTTAAAAACACACATAAAAAAAATGGAAACTTAACTTTTAAAAACACATAAAAACAACTATGGTAAATGGAGTTGGTTAAAAAACACAATAAAATATTATTTAATTGACCACTTTGTCAATAAACAAAGTAATTCAACTTCCATCCAAATTTGACCCTTTGTCGGTAAACTAATAGGACTACTTTCCGCATTAAAAGTAGTCCGTGAAGCGCGTCTTGTTTTTCACCTAAACTTTCAACATTTATTTTAATATTCACCAATCATATAGTACAGAAATACCTATTTTATTATATTAAAAAATATATAATTAATTAACATACAGGTGAAGTACTATCATCATTTAACATTTATGCATTCAACATTCTTGTCAAACAACACTTGACAAATTTATTAATTGTATAATCAATTCTATACATCGAATGACGTGAAGCCTACAATAAGACATCAAAGATATTAGCCAATTAAATTTCAGAAAAATATGTTTTTATTATATACAAAAATACATATATTGATTTCATATGTTATACATTGGATATAGTACCCCAAATATAAAGTCAACTAGAAACTAATCCAGAGTCAAAAGCAAACTCATTGCTATAGTCCCAAGCCTTTCGCAGGGACTAATAAGGCCCACTATGGTTTTTGAATAAATGTAATGGGGTCATATTAAAGAAGGTTCATTAGTTGGTTGTTATGATTAGGGTTCTCTTGTTAGTTATAAATAAGGACGGAGCCCTCCTTATGAGGGAGGTGGAGTTTATTATCTTTGGAGCTTAGCACATTACGAGATAGCCCAACCTTAAATTGATAAATTGATTATTAATTAATGATGTTTAAGGTTCACATGAGATGTGTTATACTAATTCACTTGAATACTAAGCATTTATACAATTCATTTTAAGAAGAGTTATTTTATAATATTGCATTTTTTTGGATCCTCTTTAGGGGTGTAATGGTGTTGAAGGGTCCATAGTAGAGTAACCATTCAATGTAAGGTGGACTAGATCCACTATGCTTGGTATTATTAATTAAGGCCCACTATGGTTTTTGAATAAATGTAATTGGGGCATATTAAAGAAGGTTCACTAGTTGGTTGTTATGATTAGGGTTCTCTTGTTAGTTATAAATAAGGATGGAGCCCTCCTTATGAGGGATGTGGAGTTTGTTATCTTTGGAGCTTAGCACATTATGAGATAGCCCAACCTTAAGAGGCAAGTGACCAAGAGTGGATTCCTTCCATAAAAGAATCCATTGTAAAGTGTTGCATTAACTCGGTGGTATTTTTATATAATCAAGTAAAGGGGGTTTTCTATCTTATTCTTAGATATTGAGTGTGTAATACCATTTTCAGAACTAAGGTACATAACAACACCACAAAATCCCCCACAAACTTTTTAAACTATTCACTAGACTTGTGGTTGATATTGTGTCTATATTTATCTGTTTTATCGTTTCTAATGCAAGACACTAGTACCCATCATCAAGAATATGTGTGTTAATGTTCTTCGTGCGTCATTAAGGATGTGTATTAGACTAAATTACATATCCTTGATAATGGATGTTAGTGTATTATAGTCGGAATATGTGTGTTATTGTTCATCACCCACCATTCATGATATGTATTAGATTAACTTACATATCCTTAGTAGCGAATGTTAATGTCTTGCACATGAAACATCAAAACAAATAAATATACAAAAGCTTAATGAATGAGCATGTTTTATGCTATACCCAACTACCTCAAGATAGTTATCTCAACTACGTATAATCTAATATATGTGTAACTCTTATATAAATAACATTAAAATGAATTTAACATCTATAATCATTAATAGAATGTATATATTGTTCACATTAACTATAAATAGATTTTCATATTAAGGGGTAATAGATTGAATGGTGAGGAAGCAGATATTTAAATCCCCCTACCCAATTTCAAATCTCGATAAAACATGCACAAATTATATGTTGAAGTCTTCATACATTTAATTTAATTACCTTATAAACAATTTGAGATAAATTACTAATGCAATCATTTACACCTTCCAATTTCTTAATACAACCAATTAYTCCAAGKCAAAACATTGAATTAGATTATGGATAAAAATAACATGAAAAATATACACTACCCTACTTAAAGGGTGACACTACACTACCCTACTTAAAGGGTGACACTACTGTTAGTTAGAATTAATTCACTACCYAATACATCCATTCCATCATGAAATCGCAAGTCATATTTATTAGAGAATCCATACCTCTCATAAATATATATTCATATAAGGCATCCTTATTTGTTAAGGAYACWACTRTTAGAGAATCCATACCTATAATAAATATGTATTCATAAAGGGAACCTTAATCGTTATTCACTACCTAATRCATCCATTCCATCATGAAATCGCAAGTCATATTTATTAGAGAATCCATACCTCTCATAAATATATATTCATATAAGGCATCCTTAATTGTTAAGGATACAACTATTAGAGAATCCATACCTATAATAAATATGTATTCATAAAAGGGAACCTTAATCGTTAAGAATACAAAACTTGCATTAAGTATGATAATGTGGCATGCATATTGCAAGATTATATATTTGGGTCACAATCTTAAGTATCTTAAATATCCATCACAAATAAGTAAGATATATGTTATGAATTAGTGTCCAAATAAGTACCTGAGTCTTTAAGTTGTATTAAATAAGTAAGATATATGCTATGAATTAGTGTCCAAATAAGTATCTGAGTCTTTAAGTTGTATTAAATAAGTAAGATATATGCTCTGAATTAGTGTCCAAATAAGTATTTGAGTCTTTAAATTGTATTTACATATTATAAACTTATCAGTTGAGTTGTGAAGTCATATTGTTTATTTCATATATGTTTCAAACTCAAATTTACTTTTTATTTCATATTTCATACTCTTGATATATAACTACTTAAATAATATAATTAGAAGTTTCATTTAATTTATATATATAATTAAAGTAAAGGTACAACAATAGTGGTCTCCTAAGTTGTGAATTAGATAAGTTTTTTTCAAATCATTGACATGCAAGTTTTTTTCAAATCGTTGACATGCAACTATTAAAGACATGTGCAGTTGAAAACTTTCCTTTATTCATTTATTTATTTATTTATTATGGATATATACATCATAAATACACATATATTAAAGGAGTATTTTCCATTTATAGGGTTAAAAGATATAATAGTTAATTTGACTCTTAATGTAAAAAATGGAAACATATTTCTCAATTATGAAAATAAGAATAAGGATTCAATTATAATAAAAGAATAGAAAGTGTGGAATATTGTTCATCATATTTAGACAATATTTATCCCTACATCAATGCTAATAAGAAAACAAAAGAACAAAAACCATTTCCCAAAATTCAAAAATAGTTTCACAGATTTCTTGAAAATGGGCAAATTTTTTCTAACTTTTCATGCAAATAAGCCACTATGGAATATGCTTGTGAGCTACCTTGAGGCAAGAAGTGAGTAGCTTGCTATTGTTCCTTCTACAAGGTGTGAGCACCTCTACATCCCCAATAAAAATATAGACTAAAAGCTTTTGCATGCACCTTTCATGATTAGGGTTTCCTATAAGGGAAAATAGACTAATCCTGAAGGATTGATTAATATATCTAATAATGGATTCAATAATTCCATGCATAAAGACATTTTTTTCATTCTTGAAATGAAAGGCCATTAGACATTTTCTAAATAAATTGAAAACTAAAGAGAAAGCGGTTTCAATTTTTTTTGAAAGTGATTAACTTTTGATTGCAAAATGTAGAAGATCCTCTACTCTAATTTTGCTCCAAGAAATGCTCCAAGGAATTTCTCCCAAGAGTTTTCTCTAACCCCCCTCCTTTCCAATCAAATTAATCCTACAAGTTGACCACCATACATACAGGTTAACCAACCTACCAGATCCTAAGAGTAACATTCTTCCCCTGGAACCCCCAAGCCATAAAGGTTGTATGAAGGAGTGTACAAATAGCAAGTGTGAAATGGATTTACCATATTCATCAATGGATTATGTATTTCTTGAAATGAGCTTATCGAATCACCACCATAATAAGAACCAAAACTTATCAAGGTTTTGAATAATCAAACCACACTCTCACCAATTCTCCATGTAAATTTCAGCGTTATCACATCCACCTAGCATTAGAGTGCATAAAATGTCTCTCTCATGGCCACAAGCTTCCTCTTATTTTATAGTATTCGAGAAAAATGTCACATGCATCTTCATGCACAATTTCTAATTTTTAATTAACTAATATGCCTATTATTCACCTAGCCACATGCCACTTCACACATAATTCCTAGTTTTTAATGAACTAATATGTCAATTATTCATCCATCTTCTAACTACTTTTCCTTTTTTTTCTCACCCACTTTCCCTCCTATCTTTTAAAACTCAAGTGTGTCAATTTGCACACAATATAACCATTTTTAATTAAATAAAATCCAAATTAATAGAAAGAGAGTGATTCTCATTACTTGCATATTTACTACTTTATAATTGCACATTGATATCAAATCTATTTTTTCCCATATATGTCCCTTTTAAATGAGTGCATTCTACTTATATGAACAATCATTCATGAATGCATTTCTATTATTATGAAAATATCATTTCTATATGCCATGAACATAAAGGCTATGTTTATCTCGTAATAGTGAATCTCAACTAGTATCAATACCAAGGGTGAGGTTGTGATCACTCCAACCCTTTTCAACCAGTACCAAGGGTGAGGTTGTGATCACTCCAACCCCTGTACACATATTTACATGGAGAGGGAACCAATATAACATGGGTGAGACCTCATTAATTCCATCGTATTTATCATTAGTGATATATTCATGTCACTAAGGAATAAAGACTCAATGTCCTTATTGCACACCCCTTAGTTAAACCTTGTGAACACGATTGAATCTGCAACCTACCCACATAACAACTTGTAAACTCATAGGTGATTAAACCTCTTCTCCAACTACAGTACATGGAAGAAGTTGTTATTAGGTTGGAATGATATTCCCCCTCTCTTGATAGTACACATGTCACACCTCCTTCGCATAGCCTTTACTCATATGTAGGATAAGTATGCAACTCCAGCCCCTATCCTTGCACACATATAGAAACACATAAAATAGCATTGTCCAAATAACCAATATAAATCGTAATCACATATTTGAGACATCATATGTAAATTGAGACATTAGTCTATTAACCCCAAGTTGGGTCCATATAACTCAACTCACCTTGGATTCCATGTACCTATAGGTCCTACCTATCACATTCAATAGATCATCAACAACATTGAAATATATAACAATTTAATTGCATGAATTGTACATAGCCATCATCATACCAGTATAAGTCTATGAACATAGTCATAATGTTTAATATCATCAAATAAATCTCGTTATGTTCATGATTCATACTTATTTATCACATCATATAACAACAAATTATCATGTCAATCCAAAGAGAGTTTTAAAGCATAAATCATATCAAAATGTATCCATCAATAATACAAGATCAACGCCAACTTGTAACCTCATGGGTGATTACACCTCTTCTCTAACTATAGTACATGGAATAAGTTGCTATTAGGTAGGAATTATATTCCTTGTCTCTCGATAGTACACATGTCACACCTCCTTCACATAGCCTTTACCCATATGTAGAATAAGCAGGCAACTCTAGCCCCTATCCTTGCACACATCTAGAAACACATCAAATAACATTGTCCAAATAACCAATATAAATCATAATCACATATTTGCAACATCATATCTAAATTGAGAAATTAGTCTACTAACCCCAAGTTGGGTCCATGTAAATCAACTCACCTTGGACTCCATGTACCTATAGGTCCTACTTGTCACATTCATCAAATCATCAATAACATTGAAATACATAACAATTTGATTGCATGAATTGTACATAACCATCATCATACCAATATAAGTCTATGCACATAGTCATAATGTTTAATATCATCAAATAGATCTCATTATGTTCATGATTCATACTTAATTATTACTTCATATAACAACAAATGATCATGTCAATCCAAGGAGAGTTTTAAAGCATAAATCATATCAAAATGTATCCATCAATAATACTAGATCATCGACACATATAGAACGCCCTCCAAATAACAATAATAGGTAAAATAAATCTAGTTCAAAAATCAAGCATTACATACTCCCCCTCTTTAGGAGATTTCATCCCGAAGTTGTTATGCAGTTACAAGAATACTTGTGCTAAGCAGATTTGATCATAAATAAAGTTCAACCATATCTGAATTTAATATAATATCATAAGAATTCAAGCCTAAGTTCATATCAATTCAATATTTCAAATTTTTCCAGAGTTTGAACATCTTTATGAATTCATAATCATTACCTCGTATTAGTATTCATTGTACAATGCCCTAGTAACAACAACTAAAACATAAAGAAGGAATATTTCATATACATACCAAAATTAAACATGAGCTAAAACTACTATGCCAATCCCGATGGTTACTCAATCAACATTTGAATCACTTCAAACTAATGATTGGTTTTATCCAAGTCCATATTTTCTTAACTTTCAATCTTAATTGGATGATACTCTTTTTAGGCACCATCTCTTCTCTCTTAATTTCATTAAAAGAGGTCGCACTTACTCATTCAAATTAGAAAATGAACATTCATTTCACATTCTTATCATCATCTTACATACTATTTCATTGCTAATTCATCATCTTATTGTCATGTAATGTAATGTTCTTCATTTGATAAGTGCAAAACTTTTAGTGTTCTAAAGATCAAAGATTAGTCATCATGATGCATTTTTCAAAAATCACATGATCATATAGTTAATCACAACTTCTAAAGCAAAGCCTCACCTAAACATTTCACAAGTTATGTTATTCAACCATCACTATGAACATATGCTTTCATTATCAACCAATTAATGGCAAATTCATGTCCTTAAATTTCACATTTTACTTTGGCACTCGCATCACAACATTCATCCCTACATATTTCAAATAACCTTGACATCTAGAAATCCAAGGAAACACTACTTCTTTTGGTCAAATTCTTAATACCAACCATAATTACCAATATAATTTTATGGTTCAAACTATACTTAACCAAATAGAGTTGCATATAACCTCTCATCCAAAACCATCAATACATTTCAATCCTTTCCCCAAGCTCTAAGGTCATAAATCATTACTTTCTTTACTCATTCTAAGGACCACCCCACTCAATAACATGTAAAAGATCTTGTCAAAAAGACATTACTCTTTCAATTTTTTCGTCATGATTCATTCACATGTACCGATGAATGGTTTAATCATAGAAATTTATCCAATATAGCAATTTATGATTCATTTTCCTACAAAACCCTTAAGGAGTGACATAATATTCCAAACTATCATAATTGAACAAGAATCTCATCATTACTTCTTTTGGTGTCAACCAAATACTTCTTCTTTTGCTTACAATTCATCCATACCCATAGATAATTTCTAACTCATACAAATTTTTGTACCAATTGATTCAACAAGGTTGTCATGCTTACATCTCCTCACATACCCAACTAACCACTTTCAGTTACTTTCTTGAGTATACCAAAATTAACTCATATCTAATCAATGTTATGTAGGATAATGTCTCATATATAAAAAAACGTCTTGTATCACTATTCAACCTCTTCCTAAAACTAGTAGCTACAATATGTCGTGAAGATTCTCCTACTTCACATATTAGAGAAAAAAAAATCACATAATACCTAACCACTTGACATCTTTTGTAACATAACCGACCACCCAGGTCGGGTCATGCCACCAAAAAGCTTTCATTCTTTGATACCATATTGTAACATCCCCAACATCCAACTGGGCTATGCCACACAAAATGTTCAAACTTTATGCAAATTAAAACATATACACACAAAAACTCTTGCGGAACTTTATATATAAAACTTAAAACAGACAAATACATTATGTAAATGCACAAATTCATACAAAAATAACAATAAACATATACATGCAACATAGACAGATAATACCCATAAATATAAAGACAAGTATAAACCATACACAGGAAAACCCCATAAAATTAAACACACAAATAATAATGCAACATCTAATTTAACACGCAATGGACACTTTTCTTGGTAAAAATATCACCAACTGCGTGCAGACCTTGTTGAAGGAAAATCTCCCTGCGGACAGGTAGATCTCCTCTTGAGAGCTAGACTCTTAACTCTTAAGACAGAAGGTGCTTATCATGGTCACTGACTTCCTTTTAGATCTAGGTAAACTAACATGTGAGGAGGAAGGAAAAGAGAAGTACCTTTTACCAGTGTTTGTCCCTGCACGTTCCGAGTTGAGCTCCAAACTTTCGCTCCTCGACAAGCCCTATAAACAAACAAGATACAACCAACTTCCTACCTTGCTAAGATTAGCTTAAAATAGATCTATCTACTTAGAGACAAGTTCATGTGAGATCAAGCAAAAACTAGAAAGAAACAGGCCAAGCAGATTATGTTGATAAAACAACAATGAAGAAAACTTACAACTGTAGATGCGAGCGCAACAGCTTTGTCAAGTCCTCTTTGTCTAACCCTTGATCAAAAGACCTACGATCAGAATGACAACAACTTCACTGATTATTCTCCTCCACTTCACTGTGTGTTTCCTATGAGATCATAGGTTTCATGCTTCCAATCATTCCTCCAAATATCACTTATGAGATCATAAGTTTGGTATCATTCTCCATCCAGATCCCCTTTTCACCATAAGAAAGCCTGCTTATATAGGTTTAGAGAGGCTCAACCACTTGAGATATCTT
Source organism: Picea engelmannii (assembly GCA_009831015.1). Lineage (NCBI taxonomy): Eukaryota > Viridiplantae > Streptophyta > Pinopsida > Pinales > Pinaceae > Picea > Picea engelmannii. The sequence goes on along the minus strand of ML796974.1, from coordinate 31,589 downwards.
TGGGGTAAGTTGAGGATTTGCCTCCTTGAGTTAGGGATCTTCCCTAAGATCATGGTTGGACTAGGGATTCGAATCTAACTACCTTTCAAGATTGAAAAGATCTTTCCCCCATTCTTCTCAACAAATCAACTGCTACCCAGAATAGGTAGCGCTCCTTCAAAAGGGGTGTCAGAGCGTTATAACGCTCCCTAGCAAGGTTTAGGGGGGCACCAACACTCCCAAAAGTAGTAGCGCTCCTTCAAAATGGCATAGGAAGTGTTATAACGCTCCCTAACAGTCTATAGGGGGGCGCCAACACTCTTGAGAGAGGTATAGGGGAGCGCTCTCCTCTAAAAACCCAAATTCAATGGTTCTTTCAGATGGCAAGAGGTACATAACTCCAGTTAACCATTCCTCTTCTTCCAAATCAAGTGTTTGAGGTGTTTCAAGTATCTTTTTGATGTTGTTATAAGTATGACATAGGCATCATGGCAGTATGCTTTACTTGACACTTGCGACACTTGTGAGCAAAATGTGACACTTGTAATGACGACACTTGCGACACTATCGAAGTGAGTAATTTTGATGTGTAACAGATTGCCCCCCAAAGTATGAAGTTAGAAGATGAGAACTGATAACTGAAATGCTTTGTAGACTTTCAAGCAAGGGTATAAATGCAGAGAACCTGACAGAAGCTGCACACAAACATCCAACAAATATTATGACATGTTTCAAACCCAAGGCAGGCATACCTATGCTTAGGTGATAAAGACTTGCAAGATATGGCCGCCATAAAATACACTGTGGATCCATAATTGTATTGATAAAAAGGTATAGCCACTGAAAATACACTATGGATCTATACTCCCATGACCTGAACTGATCGTAGCCACGAAGAATACACAATGGATCTACGAGATGACAAGACATAGCCAAAACCAATACAAAGTGGATCTATGTAACAGTATATGTTTCATTGTTCAAAAGAAATTCCATCGCAACCTGGGCAAAGTACATATCAGAGTGATCACTCAACCCAGGGTCTTCTTACCAATCTCGATGTAGTGCAAATCTAACCATGTGAACAGATGTCCCGATGTCGAACATGGCAGAAACCACTTGATTACCAGTCAATGATGTAAACCGTTAACAAGCGCGAGGGAAATCACCATTAATGTCAATGATTCCCAAGGTACCCTAGTACATTCCAACGAATGTGAATGGATGAGCTAAAGTCGAACATCCGTGGAATCATCCAATCAGAGGTCAATGATGTAAACCCACTGTTGGACGTGAGGAGGCCTGCCATTGAGGCATGCAGGTCCCAAAGTACTAATTGGTTTCTAAATCTAGTTTCTGGATAATGTGTTGAAGTCGACAGGAATAGACTCGTCGAAGGAGGACCTTGATGTATCCCCCATCAATGACACGAAATAGACACAGAGATGTAATTGGTAGACCAAACGAACATGGAATGACACAGGTATTGAGATAAGATATTTGTGATGACTGACTCTCGAGGTGGATACTTCCCTTGAACATTGAGGCACAACAACAGAAACATGACATGGACCAAAACTTGATGATGCAGTGGATGCTGTGACTTACGTCAGGTGACCTAGAGGAGTGAAATAAACTCAAAGGATTGGCTCAGTGCAGAGGTTCAATGGATTATAATGCATGCAAAAGACAAAGTGTTGTGTTCAAGGGCGACTCTAAGAGTTACTTGGTAATGTTCTCAAAAAATTGTTTGGCTTGCTTCTTTCAATTTTTCCCCCATCCAGATAGACGAGTACCTCTTTTTAATTTAACGAGCTCGAGGAGGGTAACACATGCTCGATATGACTCACCTTCGGTAAGTCCCTCTTCCTTTTTAATGAACTAGAAGAAGTAAGAGTTCGATCCCGTATGGGCCTGTCGATGTTTGTTTAACGAGTCCAAAGACAAAAAACTCGAAGCTTTTTCATGATTATAGAGTTTGGAAAAACACTTAAAAG
>ML796973.1:272694-291634 GCA_009831015.1 Picea engelmannii | reverse complement strand
CTTCAATTCTTTCATACATGGTCTCTTTTTTAGCTTCATTTCTCTACAAAAGATCTTTCGAGGCATCTGATACAGCTGCGATGATGAAGTCGAAGTCATCAAGCGTGAGCATAGTCTGCAACTTGGTCTTACTAGCTTTTGACTTCTTCCACGATGTGGGTTTTATGGGAGAAACCTTTCTTTTGTTAGATGGTTCTGCGTCATCAGGGGAATTTTGTGGCTTTGTTACTTTTCCTTGCTTATGTTGATCTTCTTTTTCATTGTTCTCTTATTTATCTACTACATCATCACCTCCTCCTCCAGGTGATTCTGAAGTAGTTTCTTCCGATGCACTGCTCAGCTCCTGGACCTCTTATGTCTTCTTCCTTCTACTAGTTCCAGGTGTATCATTCCCTTCACGAGTGACCATCGAGCTTCTGATTAGTTCAGGATCGGCCAGTTTTGCAGGGTCAATAGGGATAAGGAGCTCTGCAGGCCATTCCTTAGTTATTTCTTCTAGGTCCTCCTCTGTGAGTTTGTAATAACTCTGTAGTACTTCTTTGTGTTCATCTTCGCGCGCAATGATGTAGATAAAATGTCTGACTGCATGGAACTTCACAAATGGCCTGAACCTGTGCAGGGTGTTCAGCGTTATATAAGGGACAACCTCAATATCCCTCTTTAACTACAGGTATTAGGTGTGGAACACCATGTTTGACTGCCATTGTTTTACCATATCACTCGAATACGAGAGTGTGGTGAACTTCGCAGCTAATGGCTCAAACAGATCGATGTTAGGGAAGGTCGCACCTTCTGGCATCTCCCAACTAGTGAACACGATGAGGATCAGTAGCCAATTAAAATGGAACTCATAGCCTTGATCCTAAGCTTCATGGCAGTCTTGGTCTAACTGGTTCACTAAGTACTTTTCCCAGTTCATCTATAGTTCTTCCACGCATTTTCCTGCGAGGTCAACGACAAACCCTGTGACTTGTGTGGGTCTGTTCTTCCAGAGTAGCTTACCAACAATAAACTGGCAAGCAAGGCACACTGTGCCATTCTAGATGGAGGCTACCTTATAGCCTCGCTTCCCCTTCTCCACATCGTCATATGTATCTTTAATATTTTGTGCCAGGGTGTAGTCTGCAGCCTTTCCAGGGTAAAAGTCTTGCGGGTCTGGTCCCTGCATGCTCAATCTGGTGATCCGATGGATCACCGTCGGGTTGACGGTGATGTGTCTGTCTTGCCACAGGTAACCTCCATGGAAGCTCGACAGCAAGATCTTAACGCATGCGTTAACCTCTTGGTGCCTTCCAAAATGGGGTATTTTCATCACGTTCATAATAGTGGACTGCGCAAGGTCCATAGTCCATGGTTGGGGGATTATCCTCAACTTCTTCCCCTTCTTCCTAGTCAAATACCTGTGAGGGGAAAGCATGTTGAAGTTATTGCAATCCACTAGGTTGAAGTCGTTGATATTTAGTGTCATGATCTTATCTGGCTGAGGCTTGCCTGTGCGTATCCCCTTCAGGAGGTATGCAGTGACCAAGTTGTAGTCGAAGTCCTTGGGGACACTGTCACGATTCACCGTGCCGACCAGAGGCAGGATATAATCGGGTAGGGTGGATGGGATTAACGTCACATTTGCCAAGTCATCTCAATGCTTGGTTTTGTTATCACTCCAAGAAATCACTCCCTGACTGTAGACGAGAGTAAGCTTGGTAACTTAAATATATCAATAATGTAGAGGAGAAAAGGATCAAATCGGATGACATCACAAACTCACATCCATTTAGAAACATATAAATCACTTGAAAGACCAAGGCTTTCAACTATGTTTCTCAGAGGTTTACATAAATATGTGGAAACATGGAGAGGACTCATTATGCTAACAGAAATACTTATACAACAACATATGTGAATGGTCAGTAATGATAGGTAAGCGCTTATCATACTAACAGAAACATACATGAGTTTGCATATAGTATATGGCCAGACATAACAAGTAAATACTTGCAGCTTTAGTTTATGAATGCACTAATGGCATTAAGATAAACATCAGAAGCAATGTATTAAGCTTAATATACCAATGAAGAGATGGGATGACATCCTTCTGTCATTGAATATATATAAACCTGGAAATGAAAAGGAGATGAAAACTAAACAAGCAAAGTGAAAGAAACTCGATGTAAAGATATCTTCATTGATATTTCCAAAGGATGACATAAAGTTACATGGTCTTCAAGAATAGAACCACAGTACTTAGACTGTTTCCCCCCCCCCTTGTGGTTCTCATAACTCTTAGGATTTATAGCCTTTACATCAAGATTTCAAGATCCTATTTTAATGGATCTGAAATACCTAAAATAAAAATAATCAAAATGGATCTTAGTATATATCATCTAATCTTATGATGATAAGTCGAAATCAACAACTTTCATCATTATTTGGCATCTTGTTGGTGAAAAACACAGATTTTGAATTTTTCCTTTAATGGCTGGGTGATTTATGTCAAGCACAGAAATGCCATTTGGCTTCATTCCTTCATCAAATGCCTCCAAAACTGGAACACAAAGGTGATTTGGATGCCTTTAATTCTTATCTTGGAATGGAAACCCCCTATGTGCCATTTGGAACAAAAAAACAGAGATCTGTGCAAAAAGAAGATCGATCTGCCACTCCCTGCGCTTTCGTCAGCTTACGTGCCTGAAACAGAGTAGGATAAGCTACCGAAAGTCCAGGGATTCGACAGCTAACAGTACCTTTGTGAACCCTGATAAGATGTCAAAAATTATGGAAACATTCCTCTCAAATATTCACCTATATCTATCAAATAAAAACATATTTTGGAAAAATGAGAGAGGTTTTTGAGTATTGGTTTGTTGTGAGGAAAAACCTCTCTCAGTTATTGGAGATTCATTTTCATTTGCCTAGAATATTCATTTCAAAAACATGTGTCAAATAGGGAAATTCTGAGATCTGAAAATTAGGACTTAGAGATGAGTTTGATTCTCCCAATATATGACACCTGTAGGAAAATTGAGAGAGTTTATTGTTATTTGATGTGTTAATAACAAAATTCTCCGCTCGTTTCTCAAAATGATTCTCCAGTCGCTCAGAATCATCATTTGAAAATTATGACTCGGCACAGTAAAAACAGACTCTTCTGCACTTTCGGCAGCTCATTTTCCCTTGAAAATATGATTTAGTTGTCGAAAGCCCTGACTTTCGGCAGCTCACAACACTGTAAAATTACCATTTAGCTACTGAAAGCTAAAATTCACTTTTGGTCTATTTTATGAGGTGAAATCGTCATTTTATTGAATTGATATGATTATAAGCCTTTCTCAAAGACTTCATGACTTTCAAACCTAAAAATAAATCTTCTACCTAAAGCTCCTCTTATCATGTGGTTTGGAAATAATTATCAAGTCATTTTGTATCACTAACAGGTTCTTTTCTCATTTGCAGCTCCGGATGGTCTGGATCCGCGAGCAGTCAACAGGGAGGCTTGCACTCCTCTCGTCGATGAATCTTGAATTCCGACAGACATCACCTTCTCATCCATAAGGTTGATTAGAACTTATTCGACAAACTTTTCTACGGTGTTGAGTTCATCCGACATGCATGCTCGAGATCAGATAACTCAGTTCGATGAACAAATGCTCAAAGCAATAGAACAGGTAGCGAAGTCTCATTAAGCACATCACAGTAACAATGAGTTCTCTTGTTGGCTCGGATACAAATCGTGAAAGTGTTCTCGGTGCAACAGTCGACGGAATAAGTAGACAGTGATGTAACGGATCCCTCCAATAGACAAGAGGCCTCCATCAATGCAGTTATGTCCGTTACGGCGCAGTCCTAATGGTCTGATGGCGAGCTTCCTGATCATAAATGTTGTTCTAACAGTTCAGGAACGAAAATCTAACAGTCATAATGCCTCTAACGGTTATATTGCTCTGCCATGGCGAAGTGCCAATCTGAGCTACTCTGATATTCTGACAAAGTTCAAATTCTGGAGACCTTCCTTCTACGAAGTCTTCTCTGGAACTTCCTGTAATTTCTCTAGCTTTGCTTTCTTCTTGCTGATATTTCTAGCCTTCTTCCCTATGATTTGTGTCTCAGTATTCCTCTTTCCATTATGATTCATATCTCATCTTGGCTTAGTAACTTCGAGCTGGTGATGGTCTTTACTAGGGTTCAAGGGAAATACTTCTTCTCTGTCTGGGGTAGGTGCTCTACGCTCTTGTATATACAGGTGCTTCAAATCTTCTTGTGTTCTTTCAACTTCGACATCCAGATTTCTAGTCCTCAGTAGCTTCGACTGGTTTTCTCGTTCTTCCAGTAAGTGTGCTATTCTCTTAGCCATGAAGTCTCTTAGTTCTTTCTTTTTTTGTTCTAGAGCTTCCTCCTCTTTTCTTCAGGTCTAATCTTTCTCAATCCATTTTTTTCCTAATAACATAGCAAATGGGGCATTGTTCTCAATAAATTTAACAACCTCAAATTCTTCTTCTGTCGAAGTGCCATGAGCACTCATAGGTGTCTGGGTAAGCCTTCCACATAGGGTTATCAACTTTCCTCTAAATAATCTTATTCCTCCCAATGAAGGAATCATAGCAGGATTTCCTAAAATTTCCCAAGTTCTTTCTGTCATAATATTTACCTGTGTTTCCTCATCTAGGACATAGTCTATGTCGAAGTCTCCTATTCTTGTTTCTATGCACTCTTTCTCTTTGAATATCTCTGATAAGTTGATATCTCTATGATCATTCAGGGTTTCTTTCATTTGTAGTAATACAGTCTCTGATTCTTTCTGGGGTTCTTCCATGGTCTCAGTTTCTTGGCCTTCCTCGGGGTTTTCTTGTCTCATATTCATTCTTTCAACCTTAGCAATCATTCTAGGGAAATCGAAAATGCCATGTTCCATAGCTTTACAACAAAGACAACTAGGTATTCTACCAGGGAATTCCTTAGCAAGGTGTCCCGGTCTTCTGAAACTGTAACAAAGAATTATTCCTCTCTTTCTCTTAAATGATCCCCAACCTTTCTTATGCTGTGCACTAGGATCATGATGGTTAACCTGGAGAAAATTATTCCTAGGATCCTGCATCCATTTGTTAGTCCAAACATTCTTTCTATGCATAGGAATAACATATCTTTCATTATTTTTATCAGATCTACTCATATCAAACATACCTAGATCCATACTTTCGAAAAAAAATTCCACTTATCTTACCTTTAACAAGCACAAAGATTTCAGATCTTACCTCTTTAATGAAAAATTTTCACTTTACCTTTATCATAGCACAAAGCTTTCAGATCTTACATCTTTTCTTCAAATCGGCCTCCTCTCTTAGTACAGAACTTCATAATTCAAGTAGAGTACTGCGCACTAAAGCAACAAATCTATGCACAGAGCTTTCATTTTTTTCCTTGGTTCCCAGCAATCACAGTTTCAAGTCCCGAAAATGGAACCATTTGTTGGCACGGGGGCAGACAAAGGGTTCAATGCTTCAATAGTGCACCAACAAAACCCTAACTACCGGCCCTTTCGGAAACACCAGAGAGGTAGATGAAGTCTCACCCGATGTAGAGGCAGGGGTGGTTGCAGGACTCAGATGCCTGCAACCTAGCTAGGACACAGATCTGTGATTACAACACCTTCACAGAGCACTTAGCGGTTTTCATTCATTAGTACTTATCATTTTTCTATAGCACAGATAAACCCTAATTACAACGCAGCGCAGTATTCAACAAGATTCAACACATTCAAGCACTAAGCACATCAACATAGATCAGATCTAGAATCTTATTCACATCATTAGGCACTAAGCTATCATATTCATCTAAGCATACATCATTGCACTAAGCATTAATCATATGAACCATAAAACAACCATAATGCAGAAAGAAACCACAACACAGGATATACATGGTTCACCCCCAACCTGGGGCTACGTCCACCAACTCTTCTTCTCTTTATTGTCTTATGTCAATCATTTACATGCACAGAGCCACAAGGTCTTACTCTGCATAGGACAAGAGATCTGTGCGCGCTCTGACAGATCCTCCCTCCCCGAGTTAGGTTACAGCACAAATCCTTTACACAACCTCTTATAGTCACTTGCACTTAGCCTTGCAAACCTCACACAGTATTCACAAAGCATTTACAACTATCACTTGCACTTAGCACACCCGCCTTCACTTGCCCTTTTAGCACCGCCTACTTACATCACCTATCTTTCTATTTATACATTACAAAATGGGCCCAAACATGGGTAAACCCATGGGCCGACATCCCCATACCCGTTACATAAGCCCAAAACGCGAAAAAACCCTAAAAAAGGGCCCAAGATCTCGTGATCTCCGCTTCGACTTGGGCTCTGCCTTCGAAAAGATGTTGAAGTCCCAAAATAGGTCAAACCTGACCAAGGATTTCCAAAACTTGGTCAAGGGCCAACACCATGCCATCTCCGTACCCTAACTAATTATGCTTCAAGGCACCAAGCACACACCGCTCGACTACTAATACAGTTGTTAACTGATTTGTGTAACTCTATGAAGAGCTACCTCATCTGAAATCTGCAGTCAACCCCACTCATCCAATAACCCAGCTCGACTCAATTTTTTTTCTCAGTGATGCATGGCACGAAGATGTCATGATGGAAATGTGCCCAACCAACTACCTTGAGACCCAAACTGTGAAGCTTCTCCAAGTCGCATCAAGTTACCCAACTCACCCAAGTGCTTCAACTCATCTCATGGGAACCTGCCCTGTCCTAAGTCTGCACAAAGGTGTGTCCACTTCATTGTAACCAAAACTACTCCACTCCATGATATTCAAACTTACAACCACTTATGTGATCACCCCCTACGATCACTATTGTGATCAACCTCTGTGATCACTTATGCAGTCAACGAGCTCTGATACCATATGTCGCGAAGGTGACAGAGTATCGAAGATCTCACCAAATTGTCTTCTAAATTTTCTCTAATACCATATGTCACATCCCCACGAGATCCCTGCTTGAATCTTGTGATCGTATACCTCTTGGGGCATGCCGCACAGAAACGGTTCTCACTTGACTGCTTGAAAATACCAAGGATACTTCGTCTGAACTACGCCTCTTCACCTAGAGCATACCCATACTTCATTCTAGGCTACGGATGAATCACACTCCTACTCTTGTGCAACCCACTTGTATACTTAGACAATTATTAACACTCTTAAAACTTAATCATTCTAGAAAACAATAAACAAACATGAAAAACACAAGAGACATGAATATAGTGCGAGCGACACCAGCAGTGCCTAACACCCGACTTGGTTTATTATATTGCGAAAAAAATTCAATACAATACAATGCAAAGAGAGCGCTACTGTCCTAGTTACAAATATGGGCAGAGTCTCACGACTCGCCCCATACAACAGAATCGCCCAAACTTTGTAGATTTTTCACACCAAGACTCATATGTCCACCTTCTTTCCTTAGCCTATGGCGTGCCCCAACTGTGTGTCCACCTTCTTTCCTTAGCCTATGGCGTGCCCCAACTGTGTGTCCACCTCATAACAAACCACTCTATGTCTCATGCACTCTCACATTGTCGCATCTTCACCCCAAAGTCCAATTATGTTCGACCACCTACTGAACTCAAGGAAACTCGCCCCACATTGTTGTCATCATCGTAGGCTCCATAAGGTGGCACGAGTCCCAAGGTGTGACTCGACCCCTTTGGAGGAGCTCACATCCCCGAATCTGCCTCAGATCTGCAGTGAAGGTGTGTGATGATTCATGCTTCCCACTTATGTCCTCAACTCCTCTCCACTCGCCTCATATATATGTTTAGGCTTGCCCTAAAGGTTGCATCCATTTGGGTGAACCATTGCGTCTCTAGGTAGGCGGGTGAGATAACTCCACACGCTAAGCATTTATGCGTCGTCGACTCATCGTGCCCAAGTGTGGCACGTGCCCAAGCCGACATGTCGTGCCCAAGTGTGGCATGAGCCAAAGTCAACTTGTTGTGCCCAAGTGTGGCGCACCATGCGTTCGCTTAGTCTGATATGCCCGTACATCCACGCCTGATCATCTTTAGCTCGCTCCATATGTTCGGTCTGCCTCATTCCCCACAACACGTCATTACAACTCTTCTTCGCAAAAGTGGGCATGTGGGTCCACTTGGTCGAGCATGTTCCTAAGTCTTCCCACTCTGTGCCTATATGAGGATGGGGCGCACTCATGTTCATCTAGAAACCCTTAGTCCCATGTCACACCTTTGTCTATGTCGATCAAGTGAAGGTGTGTGTGCCCTCCTCACCGAAGGCCTTGCATCAACCACATTCACATTTATAATATAATATAATAAGGTATAATAAGTATTGACATTTTCCTATATATACATTCATAGTATTATTTTATTATAATTATTAATTGATATTATACTATAACTATATTATATATTTAATATTATTATAACATATTATTATATTATATTATACCGTTGTTCTAATGTTGTGGCATTCACATTCATTCATATTCATATTCATATTCATATTCATATTCATATGATATTATAGTTATTAATTAATATATTATGACATATTAACAAATATTATAATAATACTATGACTATATTATAAATTATTATTATATATTATCTTTATACATTAATAATATATTATTTATTCTATTTTCATATTATACATTAATAATAATTATTTATTATATGATATTCATTATCATTTATTGTATATGTACAAGAATCTAAACTTTCTATCATTATTTTTAATAGTCATCTAGTACTAGAATTATTTTTAATAGTTATCTAGTGATTCTAGATTAGCTTAGCTTATATGCAATGCCATGTGGCACACAGAGATTATTATTTTATAACCATTTTTGGAGCAAATTCCCTCCAATTATCTAAAGATCTAAAGGGTATTTTCTCTTAAATCTGGGTTCTTTCTCTTAAAATTTATGCATCATAACAAATCTAAACGGATTTCTTTAAGCAAATCGACACATTAATGAATTAAAACCACTTGAAATTATAGTTTGTATTCCTTTAAAGTTTATTGTTTCATATTATTGCAGTAAAGTTTCTTCTCTTGGATTTAGAACCTCACAAAAATGTGGTGCTAAAGGATTTTACAAAGCAACTATTGGTTCATGGCAAGTTATGGTTCCATGACATAAAGGAGATTTGGATTAAATTGCTCAACATTTTTAAGTCCGATTTTCATGTCATAACGAAGGCATCTAAAGAGCCAATACCAAATCTGAAAATACCTTAAAGTAACAATGTGGACTTCATGAATCAATGATTTGGTTTAACTTTATATTTTCAGCACGTGGTGTCTCATGAGCAATTTTTAAATAGTAGATAGCTTATAACTTATACCAGCCAGAAATAAATTGCCTACTCCCAATAATGACGTGCATTTGAACAAACAAAAGGAAATAGTAGATAGCTTATACCAGACACAAATAAATTGCCTATTCCAATAATGACGTGCATTTGAACAAATATATTGAGCAAATAGAACATAAAAATTAAAACTGAATGTCAAAATAAAAAAAAAGATGAGAATAACAATAATCGTAAAGAAATAAACTCCATTTTATTAAAATTGATCATAATAATTTGCCCTTTCTCATTTTCTAAATTCTGCATAAAATTAACATGTGAAAATCTGCAATTGGTACACACAAGTTTTACTGCAAAGACTACATATGTTGTGGAGTAATAAAAAATTCCAAGGGGCACAAATTTCACCGTCATTCAGTTCTTAGTTACATGGGTGTAAATATGTATTCTGAACATTCTACCCTTTGGCTCTTTTTCGGCGATTTTTTCAGTTTGATTTTGCCTTGAATGGTTGGATCTGCAGATTTGAGTGGCTAAGTTTGTATAATTGGAGTGTCCCAAGGGATTTTCAGCACGCTGAATCCATTTATGCATTCAGAAATGCAATTTAAACAATAAAAATTAATGATTTTATCCAAATTTACATCGCCGGATTCCGACCAAAAAAACAAAAGGTAGAACCTTTAGCCAACGCCAATACATAGCAATGCAGAAAAGGTAGAAATAATTATAATAATAATTGGAAATGGAAAATCAACAATAAATCCAATATATGTATCCACCACAACTCCTCTTCAAAGGACAGAATTTTAAGAGATTGTAAAGCCAACGGAACTAGAGTCCTCAAGAAGGGTGGATCAAGTTATATTTGGATTGGGGCACTCAAAGGAAATCATGGCCCAACAGGATCAGGGGGCATGTTCATAGATTATCAGAAGTAATTTTGGCAATTACATATCAATTTCTTTGAATCAAACCAATAATCAAGCAGAAATCGAGGCACTTGTCTCTAAAATGAAGTGATCTTTGAAGGAGATTCCAATGTGGTGATTGATTGTTGGCGCAAAAGTTTTCAGACCGGGATCCTTCTTAGGTTACCAACAAAAGGTACCGAAGTAGTTTAGAGCACTGGCATTTTCATCTTCCTGGGAGGGACGAAGTCTCACCCGAAGCGCAACTGAGACATGAAAGAGAGGGAAGGGTAAGGAGAATACTTAGACATACCTCTAAGGTATCAAGGCTCATTGTAATCTTGCACATAATGGACTAAACCTGTAACAATCCTGAGGAATTCCTAACTAGGAAATAAAGAAATAGAGTTGTTCTTTCATTCATAAAGACACATTAAGGTACATCAAGCATAAAGATAATAAAGAACAACAACTCATTCATGCATTAAGATTGAATGCACAAGATGTAGATTCAAAATTTAGGCCTTTGTTCATATTGATAATACCAAAATCTGAGACATTGTCTCTCTGGTTTTCACCCAGATATCCTTATTCAACAATACTATAGTATTGGCCCATTACATCAGTGACTCCCATCACACTATCAAGAGTTACAACAGGAACACTAATAGCTCAAAACTAACATGCTAGGAAATAATGACATTACAACCCTTTCAATAACTGTCCACTATTAGCCTTATCATTCTCAGTATCATTAGCCTATTACAATCACATTGGTCTCCTATATATAATTTGATCTTGTTGGTTAAGAACTCGAGAGTTCTTTCTTTTCTTGAACTTGTTGTTGATGTTGCATTGTCCCTTTAACCGTTTTTTGTTTCTTCCTTTCTTGCATTGTCTAGCTTCTCAACAACTTGCACAACTTCCATTCTCCAAAATGAAGTCGCAATCTGTTGTATGCAACTTCTAATCAACAAAACGAAGGACTCAACAGGCTCCGACCACAATCCTTGACTTGCCCTGAGTCAAGTCTTTAGCTTTTTCGTGGTCTCAAGGTTGGCTTGTTGTTCTTTCTTTCCTTCGGGCTCTGAGTTGCTTTCACTTCCAGCTTCGGTTGTTTATGGTTTCTCTTTTTCAAACGAAGGACCCAACTTAGGTACGAGTTTGAGGGCTCTCTTCCTGACCTCTTGGAAGTTATCCACCTTCTCATGCCACTTCCTGGCAAGCAGTGAAGCTTCAACAACAAATTGTTGAGTGGCGTCTGTGATGCATTCCTTTGGCTTCGACGCAACTAAAGAGTTCCATTAAGAGTCAGCAATGGCATCGAATTGATGCATCTACAAGTATGTTCTCTCAACTACTAGTCGAAACTCGCGTATCTCTTTCTTGGCAACTGTTTCGACTTCATATAATGCATTCAATTCATTATCCGCTTGTTGGATTTTGTCGAACTTCTCCTATTGTTCTAGCGGATCCAAGGTGTTGGTTGCTTCTGCATTAAGTCATTGGATCTTTGTGTGCAATTCCTCCAATGTATGGTTGTTTCTTGAGATGATTCTCATCCAATCACTTACTTCTCTAAAGATCTTAGTGCAATCATCAGTCTGTTTGTGCAAGTTTTCTCTTGCATTATTCCCTTCTAATACAATCTTATCCATTTTCTCTCGGAGCTTCTTGGGTTGCAATTCATCTTCTTTCTTGTTGTCTTGTAGTTGTGTTTCGAGGCTCTCTGCTCTTTCTACTAGTTATAAACAAGTGACCTAAATCAACTCAATCTACTCCTCAGGATCGCTTGTTGTGTTGGACTCTAATAGTTGAGGCATTGTCTTCTTGACCGTCGTCCAAGTCTCTGAAAGTTTTTCTTTGACTTTCTCCACCTTTAGTTATGCCTGGATTCTAGAGTGTTCCTCATGTGTTCATTGTGCTTGTGCAATGAGTCCTTCCTGTCTCCATAATTATGCGTCTCTTTCAGCCTGTTGAATCCTCTTCTCCAGTTGTTCAGTTGAGGCTCCGATTATTCCTACCAGGTGGGTTGTTTGTAGTTGTGCGAGCTTGTTGGATGAAGGGGTCTTATCCATGGGTACAAATGGAACGACTGACTGACTCGAGACTTGAGGGGTCAGACCAATGAGTTCTGGTACATGCTCGGGTAGGTCGGGGGGATCCAACTGCATGGGCTCAGGTGAAGTGGCTTTGGGTTGAATGGTCATTTCTTGCGATGGCGATGGGGGTTGTGGGGGCGATGGGGGTTTCTCAATGATTATGGTTATGGATGTAGTGGTATCTGGTTCGGGGTCATCCTGGATTTCAATCACTCTTTGGGTCGCTCGAGTGGTTTCTCGAGTACGAGGTATGGTCAAGTACATTGGTTGAGGATTCATAATATTCACTAGGGAGAGCCTTGTCCTGGGTTTATTAACTAGTGGATCTCCTATGAAAGAAACAACAAGCATGTCATTGAAATATTTACCTGATAGCGTAGCTTGGTTCGGAAGATGTGGGAACATCGGCAATGTCCTCTTCTTGAGTTCAAGAGGTTGTGTATCCTCTTCCTCTTATGAGTCAGTCTGCATCAGGACATTTTTCTTCTTCTCTGTTGGGCCAGAGCTCGTCCCTTCTCCTTCTTCCTGTCCCTTTTTTCTTTAGGAGCTCCACAGGTAAGAGGTAGTGCATTACAGACTTGTGTAGATTGCGCTTGACTCTAGTCCATGACATGACTTCTTTGTCAAAGGTTTCCTCATCTAGGTAGAAGGGGAGAAACCTCGAGTGGAAGTCTTTTGGCTTCGTATGCCTCGGCCATACAAGAGTGTTGTGGCGGTTCAATCCAAAGGCGATGTTTTGGATGTTCAGGTTTAGCAACTCTTGTGGTATACGCCATCTCTCAGTTGTGTCAATTGGTAAGTTGTACCACTTTGAGAAAGCAACATTGTTGAATTCCTGGTTCTCCTTGTCTACCCTCGAGTGCCAAGGTTCAAACATTTTGGCAAGGCAACCTTTTTCCACCATTTCCAACTGTCTCCCCATGGGTGGCTTCCATTTCCACATGGAAAATTCTATTAATAGGTACCCATACATAAAGGTTTCTCCTTTCTCATGAGATTCGTCACACGCTACTAGGAGTTCTTCTAATAGATAGTTTCACCAGTTGAATACAGCTATGTTTGCGCAAAAATCAGCTATAGAGAGTGCATCAAGGGTGTATTCACCTTTGTAATAGGATTGTGTGACCTTGTTGGCGATTATGTAGTAGGTCGTCTGAACCGTTTCTGGAATAATTGGTTCAATCTTTGTTGTTCGACCACCTCTCTGTGTGTGGAACTTCTCATACAGGCTAACCTCGCCTTTCTTTTTCCCATGCTTACTCAGGACTTGGAATCCTTTGGCAACATCCTCACCCTCGAGAGATAAGCCAATGAGCTGGTGGATGTCATCTGCATGAATCGGATACCTCTAGTCAAGCCATAGACTTATGTCATGTACTCGACTAATTAGGAATTTCGTACAACGTGCAACCTCGCCAGTGGTCCCGAAGACCGGTAAGTCTCTGAGATTCATGATTGTAGAGTGTAATAGGTTGATAAATTCAGGCTTGGGGACAAAATACATGCATCCGATGGCATCCGGATCCATGTCCCAGAACACATCGATGTTCATTTGTGGTAACAACACTTGGTCCACCAAATCCAAGTCCAAGAGATTTACTTGCTCTGTCTCTCCTTTGACATCCCCGAAGATCTCGATGTGAGGATCATAAGGTTCATCTAGGATTGCTTCTTTGGTAGCTAAACTTCGGCCTCCTATTTCTCTCAGCATGGTAGCTCTGAAGTGTTTGACTTGTTGGGTAAATTGGGGTCGACTTTGTAATAGGGGAACAAAAAGCTCAGGGGGTATGAGTAATTGCAGGAAATTCAAAATCTCGTTAATAGCAAATGGTGGTGTTGCTCGTGGATTGAAGGAATCTTATAACTGGATAACTTGAGAATTTTTGTAAGCTCACATAAAGACACTCATGATTAGGCCATAAACATGGTTTTAGGCTTAGGTGTCTGATGGGACAGGTAACGGGGTAGGATCTATCAATTGATCTTGGCATTTAATGAGAGGACTGATAGGGACGTGGTTGAGCTAAGGTGCTTATCCTTTTAACGACTGAGAATCACGGTAGGGATACTGATGGAATCTGCATGTATCACGCATTTATGGCTTAACGGAAAGTTTGACCTATTACGGTGGCTATCATAAAGTGTATGATAGGGTTGGGTACATGTGGCACATGGGCTATGATCGATCTCAGATTCTCCCTCCCTCTGACCACAATGGGGGTCCCCGTCATATTAAATGACTTAATTTAATGTAATGGTGGCTCTTCCGACCCTGTGCGGCTAAGTAAGCAATTATGTGCAAAAGCAACGCTTAGACTGAAATAGAAGATGTGTCATGGCGCATTAAATGCACACTCCGATGTTTATTAATTGAATAAAAAAATTGTAAGAAATGAAAATCTAACTATTGTACATGCTCCTTTGGCCTGGATCAACTTTTCTTTGACGCAAGCATGAGAAATGTAGGGTTTCAGGCGGGCACCATTCACCCATCATGGCCGAAGGATACCATCTAGTTGTGTGAGACTAACTGCACCAGAGTGTCGGATTTCCGCAACTATGAATGGACCCAACCAATGCATGCGCAACT
The DNA here is from genome assembly GCA_009831015.1 of Picea engelmannii. NCBI lineage: Eukaryota > Viridiplantae > Streptophyta > Pinopsida > Pinales > Pinaceae > Picea > Picea engelmannii. Next base: position 276,686 of record ML796973.1, on the reverse strand, counting down.
TGCCTGAATGTTTCTAATATTAGTTGTCATAGAGGAGCACCTTATCCCCTTGCGTGAATCTCTTGGACTTAATATGCATATCATGCCAAGATTTATGTCTGGCCTTCTCAACTGTCTGATGAAAATCCACTAAAAATATTGCTTCCTCAAGTTCTTGCAAGTCTGCAACCCTTTGCGCAACTGATTCATCATATGTCATGTGTGTAGCCTATGCTATATAAAGACTAGGGGTGATAAATTATGTAGGTACAACTGATTCTTTTCCATAGACCAATTGAAATGGGGTATATCTGTGTAACTTTTGTGTGGTTGTCCTGTAAGCCCATAAGACTGTTGGAACTATATCATCCCAGTCCTCCCGGTTTGCGCAACATACTTTTGTGAGTCATCTTTCCATAATTTTATTGAAGGCCTCTACCATACCATTAGCTTGTGAATGGTAAGGGCTACTCTTATGATGTTTTATAATAAATTCAGTCATTAACACTGCAATTGTATTGCTGATAAAATGAGTACCTTGATCATTGGTTAGACTTCTAGGACATCCAAACTGAGTGATAACATTCTCGAAGATAAATCTAGCAGTTTTGTATGTAGAACAATCATGGACTGCCTCTGCTTCAGCCCATCTTGTAAGGTAATTAGTTGCGGTAATGATGTATCTGGCCTTTGAGTGCTTAGTCGGGGGGTTGATCGGTCCAATAAAATCAACATCCCACTTCTCAAATGCTTGAAGTGATCTGACTAGATGAAGGGGTAATTCATCTCTACGAGACGACTTTCCTATTCTTTGGCAAGTGTCATGTCATCTAGCATATTCCTTAGCATATTTAAATAACGTGGCCCAACATAAGCCAGCGTGAAGTACCTTTTGTGTAGTGGCCTTACCTCCAACATGTCCTCCCACAACTCCACTGTGGAATTCCCACAGGATATCCTACCTTTCATGGTTTAAGACACATCTCCTGAGGATGTTATCGAGTCCCAATTTGTAAAGTTTCATGGCAATCAATTGATAATATGTTGTGTGAACTACCATATGTCGCTTATGGGTTGCAGAGTATGTTTATGGGCAGGTTCTTGTACTAAAGAAGACAGCAATGTCTTCAAGATACTCTGGAATGGCCTCAATTCAGAACAGGCCTACATCCGGGAGTTGATCATCCACTGCTCCACCACTTTCCCCTGACTCCAACCTGGAAAGGTGATTTGGACCTACATTTCATCTTCCTGGTTTGACAATCACTTCAAATGAAAACTCTTGAAACAACAATAGCCATCTGCAAATTCTTCCTTCCAATACTGGTTTATTGACTAGGTACTTCAATGCAGTATGGTAAGTGAAAAACTCGAAATGAGAGCCTAATAAGTGTTGGGTATGTGTTATATTCTTTGCACGAGTAGTAGTGTCTGAGCGTATGCGTCGGGCGCGCAGGGGGGTTAGAGGGGGGGGCGCTAGGCCCCCTTGGGGGCTGGAGGGGGGCGGAGCCCCCTGTGTGGGGGTCCGGGGGTAGCGCCCCCGGAAAAAAAAATTCTGCCTCGGGAAACATGACACCTACCTCGAGAAATGTGTCATGTATTTAGGTGGTTTTTTCGACACATGGTTTTTGCCGATGGTTTTCTATTTCCGGTTAAGGAATTAGGGTTTTGGACTAATCCAGGTCATTGGGTTAGGGTTTTGGATGCTTTTGGCTCCTATATGTATATTGTATTGTAAACAATGTAACACAATGTATGAATATAATATATGTTGGTTTTCCCGGTTTGGGTTTCCAAGGGGAAAATCTATGTGTAATGTTTTCATTTTCCATTGTATATTTTCTATTCTTTTCTGAATATTTGTTTACAGTAGACATTGTACAAGGTTATAATTTACATTTGGTATCAGAGATTTATTGTCTTTAGGGGGACGCCTTTGTCGTCAAGAGTTTGGCTCAGGACTGTGATAAGCCTTGTTACAGTGGGAGATCCGCGGTATTGTTTTTCAGGTGAAAAGAAATGGCAAACAATTCGAAGATGGAGATCGAGAAGTTTAATGGGAAAATCTTTGAGTTGTGGAAGCTCAATATGGAAAATCTTTTTGTGGATAGAGATCAGTGGATCACGGTAGATCCAGGTACTTCACCTACAGGAACTTCTGCAGATGACTGGAAAAAGACGGATCAGAAGGCAAAGAGCACAATTCGACTGTGTCTCTCCGATTCAGTATTACTAAATGTGTCAGAGGAAGCTACAACCAAGGATTTATGGGAAAAGTTGGGGAAGTTGTATCAGTCTAAGTCCCTGGTAAATAAACTATTCCTGAGAAAGAAGTTGTATAACTTGAGGATGAGAGATGGAGGCTCAGTGGCAGAGCATTTGAACGCCTTCAATACTGTGGTAAGTCAGTTAGTATCTGTTGATATTAAAATTTTAGATGAAGATAAGTGTATCAGTTTGTTGTGTTCTTTACCAGACTCATGGGATAGTCTGGTTGTGGCCATAGGTAGTAATACAACTTCTTTGAAGTTTGAAGAAGTGGTCTCGTCCTTGTTGTCGGAGGAGATGAGATGAAAGAATATGGAAGGACATAGCACAGACGCATTATTTGCAAGAGGATGTTCCCAGGAAAGAAATAGATCTAATTTCTCAAGTGGGAGATCTAAGTCTAGGGGTAGATCTAAATCTCCTGGAAATTTTGTAAGGGTATGTTGGAGGTGTGGAAAAGAAGGGCACCACAAGAAGCAATGTAGATCCAAAGTTGAGAAAAAGAAGGGATCTGAAGAATCTTCTTCTACAGAAGAAAATACCTCCAAGGAAGAAGGAGGGGATGTGTACTTGGCCTCTTCAAGCACACATGCAGATCATGAGGCATGGTTGATTGACGCGGCTACATCTTTTCATATGACTCCCCACAGGGACTGGTTTTGCGAATATGAAAAGTATGATGGAGGTAATGTTTTCTTAGGTAATGATTCGACAACCAGACTCATAGGAAGAGGAAGGGTCAAGTTGAGACTCATAGATGGAAGGATTAGAACACTGCCTGGTGTTCTACACATCCTAGGTATGGCCAGAAATTTGATTTATGTAAGCAAAATGGAAGATGCAGGGGTAAAAAAAAATTTTGAAAAGGGAACTTGCAGGATGGTTCGAGGAGCAATGGTGTTCATGAAGGGAGTTCGGTTTGGAACTCTGTATAAGCTACTAGGAAGCACTATCAGTGATGGGTGTAATAGTTCCATTGTTCCTGATATTGGAGTTGAAGAAGAAATAACTCCTACAGTCTCTGGAGAAAAGGTTATGATGTGGCATCAAAGACTGGGGCACATCGAAGAGAAGGGTCTTCGACTACTACACGGTAAAGGTATGGTTGAAGGTATGTCTAACAGCTCTCTGGATTTTGATTTTTGTGAACATTGTCTATATGGGAAGAAGAATCGGGTAAGGTTCCCCTCTGGTGCAACGAGGGTAGAAGGAATTTTACAACTAGTTCACAGTGATGTTTTTGGATCTGTGTCGTTCCCATCATTGGGAAAATTTGTGTACTATGTCTCACTTATAGATGACTTCTCGAGGAAAACTTGGATATATTTCCTCAGAAAGAAATCTGAAGTCTTTGACAAGTTTAAAGAGTTTAAGGCTCTTGTTGAGAATCAAACAGAGAAAAGAATTAAGGTGTTGAGAACAGATAATGGTGGAGAGTTCTGCGGGAATGAATTTGAAGAATTATGTAAGAAGTGTGGTATAGAAAGGCAGAAGACTACTCCATATACACCTCAACAGAATGGAGTTGCAGAAAGGATGAATAGGACGCTGATGGAAAAAGCAAGGTGCATGCTCAGTGGTGTCGGGTTAGGGAAAGAATTATGGGTAGAGGCAGTGGGTACTGCATGTTATCTGGTCAACAGATCACCCTCATCAGCGTTGGGTGACAAGACTCCACAAGAGGTATGGACTGGTAAGGAACCTTCTCTCACACATCTTAAGGTATTTGGTTGCGATGCATATGT
>ML796973.1:229080-239812 GCA_009831015.1 Picea engelmannii | reverse complement strand
TGCTGGATAATAATAAAGGAAGGACCTGGCAATTTCTCTGGTGGACGTAGCCCACACTGGGTGAACCATGTAAATCTGTGTCTCTCTTGTATTGTGTGTCTTCTGTGTTTTTGTTTCTGCATTTGTTTTATTTTATTGCTCCGAGGTCCTGTTTTTCTAACAATAATAAATAAATAAAACATGTCAAAATGTCTTAGAAGAAATAATTGTGAGGATTGTAGGTCACTGTAAATAAACATATCATAATCGAAAGGAGTAGCTAAAATATAAAAAAAAATGACAAATTAATGTTTGGTATGGTGTAGGTAAGACAATTACTTGTCAGGACAAGGATTTGTCACAATGAGCGAAAATGACAGGAAGTTTTCTCGGTTAAGAGCGGCATTAGAGGCGAGGGGCGATGGAAAATGTTATTTCCCTTGCTATGATTGTAGAGGCTTGCAAAAAACAAGACTTTTAATAACAACAACCCAAATACATTGTAGGGAGAAGGGGCACGCCAAAGGGGGTTATGAATATCGTCCCTTGGTAAGAGGATTCAATATTTAATGTATTCTATGTAATAATCAGTATGTCATGAATTTTAGTAATATTTATTATCATGATTTTTACATTTTCTATACACACTAACTTTTCTACGTTGTTTTTAAATATATAGATGATTCCCCCAAAATGTAATATATAGAGGTAGTGCATTCCAGACTTGCGTCGATTGCGCTTGACTCCAGTCCATGACATGACTTCTTTGTCAAAGGTTTCCTCATCTAGGTAGAAGGGGAGAAACCTCGAGTGGAAGTATTTTGGCTCTGTATGCCTCGGCCATACAAGACTGTTGTGGTAGTTCAATCCAAAGGCGATGTTCCAGGTGTTCAGGTTTAGAAACTCTTGTGGTATATGCCATCTCTCAGTTGTGTCAATCAGTAAGTTGTACCACTTTGAGAAAGCAGCATTGTTGAATTCATGGTTCTCCTGGTCTGCCCTCGAGTGCCAAGGTTCAAACATTTTGGCAAGGCAACCTTTGTCCACCATTTCCAACTGTCTCCCCGTGGGTGGCTTCCATTTCCACATGGAAAATGCTATTAATAGGTACCCATACATAAAGGTCCCTCCTTTATCATGAGCTTCCTCACATGCTACCAGGAGTTCTTCTAACAGATAGTTGCACCAGTTGAATACAGTTATGTTTGCGCAAAAATCAGCTACAGAGAGTGCATCGAGGGTGCATTCACCTTTGTAATAGGACCGCGTGACCTTGTTGGTGATTATGTAGCAGGTCGTCTGAACCATTTCTAGAATAATTGGTTCAATCTTTGTTGTTTGACCACCTCTCTGTGTGTGGAACTTCTCATACAAGCTAACCTCGCCTTTCTTTTTTCCATGCTTGCTCAGGACTTGGAATCCTTTGGAAACATCCTCACCCTCAAGAGATAAGACAATGAGCTGTTGGATTTCATCTGCATGAATCAGATACCTCTGGTCAAGCCATAGACTTATGTCGTGTACTTGGCTAATTAGGAATTTTGTGCAGCGTGCAACCTCGCCAATGGTCCCGAAGACCGGTAAGTCTCTGAGGTTCATGATTGTAGAGTGTAATAGGTTGATAAATTCAGGCTTGGGGACAAAATGCATGCCTCCTATGGCATATGGCGCCATGTCCCAGAACACATCGATGTTCATATGTGGTAACAACACTTGGTCCACCAAATCCAAGTCCAAGAGCTTTACTTGCTTTGTCTTTCCTTTGACATCCCCGAAGATCTCGATGTGAGGATCATAAGGTTCATATGGGATTGCTTCCTTGGTAGCTGAACTCTGGCCTCCTGTTGCTCTCAGCATGGTATCTCTGAAGTGTTTGAATTGTTGGGTAAATTGGGGTCAGCTTTGTAACAAGGGAACAAAAATATCGGGGGGTATGCATAATTGCAGGAAATTCAAAATCTCGCTAATAGAAAATGGTGGTGTTTCTCATGGATTGATGGAGTCTTATAACTAGATAACTTGAGAATTTTGTAGGCTCACATAAAGACACTCGTGATTAGGCCATAAACGTGGTTTTAGGCTTAGGTGTCCGACCGGACAGGTAATGGGGTAGGATCTATCAATTGATCTTGGCATTTAATGAAAGGACTAATAGGGACATGGTTGAGCTAAGGTGCTTATCCTTTTAACGACTGAGAATCACGGTAGGGATACCGATGGAATCTGCATGTATCACGCATTTATGGCTTAACGGAAAGTTTGACCGATTACGGTGGTTGTCATAAAGTGTATGATGGGGTTGGGTACATGTGGCACATGGGCTATGATCAAGCTCAGATTCTCCTCCCTCTGACCACAATGGGGATCCCCATCATATTAAATGACTTAATTTAATGCAATGGTGGCTCTTCCGACCCTGTGCGGTTGAGTAAGCAATTATGTGCAAAAGCTATGCTTAGACTGAAACAGAAGATGTGTCGTGGCTCATTTAATGCACGCTCCAACGTTTATTAACTGAATAAAAAATTGCAAGAAATGAAAATCTAACCACTGTACATGCTCCTTTGGCCTAGATCAAATTTTCTTTGACTCAAGCATGATAAATGTGGTTTCAGGTGGGTGCCATTCACCCATCCTGGTCGAAGGATACCATCTAGTTGTGTGAGACTGACTACACCAGAGTGTCGGATTTCCACAACTATGAATGGACCCAACCAATCCATGCGCAACTTGCCTGGATGTTTCTGATATTAGTTGTCATAGAGGAGCACCTTATCCCCTTGCGTGAATCTCTTGGACTTAATATGCCTATCATGCCAAGAAGCTTTCTATCTGGCCTTCTCAACTGTCTGATGAAAATCCACTAAAATTCTTGCTTCCTCAAGTTCTTGCAAGTCTGCAATCCTTTGCGCAACTGATTCATCATCTATCATGTGTGTAGCCTATGCTATATAAAGACTAGGGGTGATAAATTATGCAAGTAAAACCGATTCTTTTCCATAGACCAACTGAAATGGGGTGTATCTATGTAACTTCTATGTGGTTGTCCTGTAATCCCATAAGACTATTGGAGCTCTATCATCCCAGTCCTCTCGGTTTACGCAACATACTTTTGTGAGTCATCTTTCCATAATTTTGTTGAAGGCCTCTACCGTACCATTAGCTTGTGAATGGTAAGGGCTACTCTTATGATGTTTTATAATAAATTCAATCGTTAACGCTGCAATTGTACTACTAATAAAATGAGTACCTTGATCACTGGTTAGACTTCTAGTACATCAAAATCGAGTGATAACATTCTCAAAGATAAATCTAGTAGTTTTGTCTGTAGAACAATCATGGACTGCCTCTGCTTCAACCCATCTTGTAAGGTAATCAGTTGTGGTAATGATGTATCCGGCCTTTGAGTGCTTAGCCGGGGGGTTGATCGGTCCAATAAAATCAACATCCCACTTCCCAAATGCTTGAAGTGATCTGACTAGCTGAAGGGGTAATTCATCTCTACGAGACGGCTTTCCTATTCTTTGGTAAGTGTCATGTGATCTAGCATCTTCCTTAGCATCTTTAAATAACGTGGCCCAACATAATCCAATGTGAATTACCTTTTATGTAGTGGCCTTACCTCCAACATGTCCTCCCGCAACTCCACTTTGGAATTCCCACAGGATATCCTACCTTTCATGGTTTAAGACACATCTCCTAAGGATGTGGTCGAGTCACAATTTGTAAAGTTTCCCGGCAACCAATTCATAATCTGTTGTGTGAACTACCATATGTCGTTTATGGGTTACGGAGTATGTTTATGGGTAGGTACTTGTACTGAGGAAGACAACAATGCCTTCAAGATACTCTGGAATGGCCTCAATTCAGAATAGGCCTGCATACGGGAATTGATCATCCACTGCTCCACCACTTTCCCCTAACTCCAACCTGGAAAGGTGATCTTGACCTACATTGCATCTTCCTGGTTTGACAATCACTTCAAATGAAAACTCTTGAAACAACAATAGCCATCTGCAAATTCTTCCTTCCAATATTGGTTTATTGACTAGGTACTTCAATGCAGAATGGTAAGTGAAAAACTTGAAATGAGAGCCTAATAAGTAGTGTCTAAACTTTTGTAATGAATAAATCATAGCCAAACCTTCCCTTTCAGTGGTTGTGTAGTTGCACTCAACTTGCGATAGTTTTTTGTTGGCAAAGTAAATAGGGTGGTCCATATTTCCTTCCCCTGGATGCAGTGAAATGGCTCCCAGGGTGATTCCTGATGCATCCACATGTACATGGAATTCAATTTCCCAATTTGGAAATATCAAGATTGGTGCAGTACTTAGCTTCTCTTTTAGAATGTCAAATGCCTTGTCACACTTAGGCGTCCATCGGAACAGTTCAGACTTCTTCAGTAATTTCTCAAGGGGTGTTGTAATAGTTTCATATCTTCTTATGAACCTTCGATAATCTCATGTATGTCCTAGTCTGGAGCGCAAAAATTTGGCACTTGTAGGTGGCGGCATTTTTATAACGACTGCAAATTTAGTTGGGTCTACTAGGACTCCTTCTCTGCATACAATATGGCCTAGCAGATTTCCATGCGGTACACAGAAAATACACTTTCTTAGGTTTAGAGATATATTCATTTCATGATATCTATCAAACATTAACTGGAGTAGGTTGACATGATCTTTTAACAGGTTGTACATCGTCCAATCATCCATATAGACTTCTACAAACTTGTGGATTAATTCTCGAAAAGATACTATCACAATTCAAGAGAAAACTACAGGGGCATTCTTCAAACCAAAGGGCATTACATTGTATACAAATTATCCCCATTTGATTATGAATGTAGTCTTCTTCTTGTCTTCCTCTATGATTCTGACATGATGATATCCTGAGAATCTGTCTGTAAATGAATAGGATTATTTTCTCGCAACTTGATCTAATACCTCGTCACTGAAAGGTGTGGGAAAAGGATCGTGCATACACATAGAATTCAGACTCTTGTAATCCACACAGACCTGAATGTCTTTTGTTTCTTTCTTACTCTGGATAACTATAGGGATAACCCATTCTACTTCTTCAATAGGGAAAAGAATTCATGCCGCAAGCACTTGTCCACTTCTTTCTTGACCTTTTCTTTTATTCTAGGGTTGAGGTGTTATGGTTTGTGCTTCACATGCCTTGAGCCAGGTTTCAACTCTATTTTCATTTCTCCCATGGCTCCTTTTATGCCTTTTAGTTCCGAGAATGTTTTCAGGAACAGGTCCTCATACTCCCACAACAGACTATGTACTTTATTCATAGGTTGCTCATCCCAGTAGTCTCCTATAGAAGCTATCTTAGGATTCTCTATGCTCCCTATATTTACTTTCCACAACTTCAGTGGGTGATTATATGAGCTACAGGTGTGATTAGGTATGGTATCATGAATCTCTCTATTTCCTTCGGTTTATTTAATGTCTAAGTTTCTAAGCTCTTCTAAACCGTCAGGGTTTTCTAGGTCTCTTTCAACTTTACAGCAAGGTACATATGTCTTATCAATTTCAATAATTAGACTAGACTGAAGCAAGTGAACATGGTCATCACATACTACTGGACTTGATCTCTTTTTACAAATGTCAGTAAAAAGAATTTCACTGATTCTTTGGAGGACAGTGTTGAGCTCGGGATACTTACTTGTAAAGGAGAAATCCTTGCAGAATTGTTCTTGTAAGATCTGCCAACAGTTTGTTTGTCTTCTGGTCTCCTCACATATATACCAGGCCTTTGGAATAGGCCCCAATGAATGGAAAAATACCTTGACCTATAGGTGAGAGGGTACCTCTGCAACTCTCCACTACTTTAGGCAATTCTCAATATGCATCTGAGGGTCAGATCGTCCGTTGAATAGTTGCACATCTTGGAAATCTATTTTCATATCTTCTTTCATTCGATCCCTTCCCTAGAATCGACATCGGATGGCTTGTTTTGTGTCCTCCCAAACTATAATCGAGGCTTTATGGGTGGCCCACCATATAGAGGGGGTATATTACAAGGCTAAGTCAAGAACAGAGATCCTTTGTTGCTCCATTATCTTTTCTTCCATGCTAGCGATAAAACTGTGTACCTCTGAGGTACCATTATATGTAGGGGGTTCTCTATCCTCAGTTCCAATCCATCTTATTGCTCTGACAATTGTGCATCGCCTTGAAAATCGCTCATATGAACCTTGCTTCCAACTGTCAAACGTCGCTTTTGAATCCTCATCAGTAGATTGTATGCTTCTCCAACTTACTGATCTATCTTTCGTAGGATTGATGTAATCTGGTCTCGTTCCTGTTGTGACAGTTTACAATTGGTCAAGGGCCTCTAACTCCATATTATGGTCCACTGGTTCAATATATCTAGGCCCCAGATAAGGATTTAAGGGTTGAACTACTTTTATGTCGTCTGCTACAAACGTCATGGTATCCCTCTTTAGATCAATGATATCATAATTTTCATATGCCCAATCAATCCCGAGTAGAGCAGGGTATGAATCCTTATCTCCCATGATTTCAATCACCTCAAAATCAGTTGTGGTCTTAACTCCCGCAACATCTATTTTCACATTTTCCAGCCTTCCAACTGGGAAGATGCAGTATTGATTTTCCATTCTCAATTGGATGGGGGAATATACTAACTGAGGTTTTCCCAAATATTTCCCTGTATTTTTGGGTAGGATGTTAACATATGATCCCAAATCTAGCATGACATCCTTGATTTCAATCTCATCTAATTGGACTTCTAACCTAAATTATTTTCCAGTTCGCACCTTTATTCTTTGTATTCTCAGGGAGGTTATTCCTTACTATGGCTTATGGGGTTCTCTCATTCCCCAATATAAAGTACAAGGTGTTGTACAACTTCTCAGTAAGTTGGTCGTCCCCTAGGATATCAAAGAATAACTGAAACCAAAGATTGATTACACTTTGAGACTGGTCAGGGTGTTTTCTTGGAATTGCAGAATTTGTGGATGTTGGTGGTGAGGTAGGGGCTTGCGTAAGGTTAGGTTGACAGGTGGCTCTAGGAGGATTCTCTATTACTTTTGGAATGGGGACACTCTTAAATATCTCTATTTCATTTTCGAAAAACATTTTTTTTTTCACAGGATCATACTTGTCATCCTTGGGAATAACTTTCTAAATCTTGGGCTAATTTTCTACGTCTGCCCTAGTTTTTTCTCCTCTGCGAGTGATGATGTCGATATTCAGTAGATGTCCCTCTATTCCCCTTTTTAATTCTGAGCTTATGAGATTATCTCCGTGTTGACGAACTCGATCTTCCCACTTTGCGATCAATTCTGGAAAGTCTTCAATTGTGTGCCCATTAATTCTCCAATGCGAGCACCATGGTCTTCTTCAGTGAGGGAAGTCTCTGGATAAATGACCTTGTTCGTTTCAATTGTAGCATCGGCCCGGCCCTCTGCCTCCATTTCTCCCACCTATGAATCCACCTCTAGCCCCTCCTCTCTGGCCTCTTCCAGGTCCCTAGGGAGTTTCATTTACTCTAAATGATGTCCAGTCCAATCTGTCAGCAAGTGCGTCCAGCACTCTACATTGATTTTTGGCATGGGTCGTAGATGTGAAAAACTCACAGTGTATTGTATTGGGTGCAGTTGTGTACTTCCAAATAATAGGACACTGCCTCGGTGCATGTCCCTGTGTCCGACAAATCTCACAATACTATGTTGTCTGAGGGGTTGGAGCGCCTGGGAAAGTATTATACAGCCCTGGTGTATGGAATGGTGGAGTCGCAGACACTTGCACAACTCCTCCAGTAGGTCCTGAAGGAAGCCCCATCAGATTTTGAAGAGGTCTCATTCCCCTCATGGGCAGACATTCATTTCCCATATGCCCTTCTGTGTAGCATCTCGTGCACCAAACCTGAGGGTGTCCTAGTCTTTGTGTGGTTCATTCTTGAATCTTCTCTATTATCGCTGATATTTGTCCCTGAAGTTGCGACAAATTTGCATCTATTGGGGGTCTGGTCATTCTCATATTGCCTGGATAATCTGCCATGGCTTTGATCTTCATCGATTGCTCCAAGGATTCTATTAACGTGGTTATCCGTTGTTGCGTTAAAGGAATTCTTATCAGAGGTAGTAATCCTTGAATATACCATTCGCTCTGGTGATCTTCGTGAATTGGATGCACTAGCCTCCCAATAGCATCCTTGAACTTTTGGTTGTACTCCCAAGAAGATTCTCCTTCCTTTTGTTGAATCTCTCGCAGCTCAGAGAGATCTTGTTTCTCTGACTGAGGTAGTTTGAATTCAGCGATGAAATTCAAATGAACTTGGCCATCCTTGCAGCCCAGGTTCAATAGCCTTCATATACCATTTGAGAGCATGGCACCTCAAGGTATTCTGAAATTACACTAACTTATTTTCATCGAGAATCCCTTTGGACCTCTAGATGACTTCACACAAGAACCAATGTTGCTCTACATCTTCGTCTCCTTTACCCCGGGATTTTGGGTATTGGGCGATCGATCCTACCATATGTCCAGCCATTGTGGGTCTTATTGTTCCTATTAGAATAAAACCTAATGGTCATGGTTTTGATACGCTTGGGGATCCCAATATCCTCCCAGTGTTTACAATTACAAACTGATTATGACTAATTGGTTGCAAAGGAATAGAAATAGCATAAGCAGGCGGTGTAGAACTTACCTTGGGTATAGAGGACACCTGGGGGACGGGTGATTCGGGGTTGGTTCCACTGACTTTTGGGAGGGTTTATTTGATCTAGGGGGTCTCATTCTCTTCCTCTGGAGAAGCCTTCTCTACGTGGTTCCTGATGTCTCCTGCTATCGGGGCTTAATCTTCTTGATCTCCTGCAAGGTCCAAACCTTCTTCGTCCTTCATTTCTTCTCCAAATTCTTGTTCTCGTCCACCCATCTAAGGACTCCTTTCTCTCTGCACTTCTCTTTGCTACAATATTAGATTGGGCAGTATTTCTTGTCTTCTCACATTCCTCAATTTTTCCTTTCTTCCTTCGTATGTTCCTCTTGATCTGAATTCTTTTCACAACACCTCAGACTGCTTTGCTTCTTTCTTTACTTTTTCGTGCCACCACTGTCCAACAATGGCGGCTCTCCATAAGGATCACTTGTTTCTTTCATTTGTTTCTTGATCTTCCCCCATCTATCAAAGAACTCTTCCCCCTTCTCAAGTCATGATCCTACCCCAAAATCACCCTACCCCGAGCATAGGTGTTTAGGATTCCATCTCAGTTGAGGGAATAGTTATCATCCCCTCCTCCATCAAGAATACTTTGATCCACAGGGGAATTTCCCTCAACAATATGGTGTGCACACATTTCTTGAAAAATTCTTTTGTGCATGAAAAGGATTGGTGATTCTCGACTGCAAATTCGACGATGTATCCCTCCATAGTGATGTGAACCCAGAAATCGACTACTCGCGTGATCTGGTGATCCATTTGATGAAGTGTTTTGATATTCTCTGTATCCCAATTACAGGTCTTCTTGACGTGTTCTTGGAATTCTGGAGCTTCTTGGAGCCTATCTATCCAATGGAATAGTTCTTCCAAAAATTTAACCCAGAATATCTTATACTGGTCGCTCAATCTTTCTGAGTAAAAGATAGAATCTATTGTATTCCTCTCTCTTTTTCCCCACAGCTCTACTTCCTTCCATATAAAGGCGTCGTAATTTATTTCCCACCATTCTCGAATCTTAGATCTATAGATCCGTGGAAGCATTCTCCTCACAGGTTCCCTTTTAAAGCATAGGTCTCGGCAACGGAACCATTTTGTTGCAACAAAAGTGTTCAGACCAGGGTTCGTCTTAGGTTACCAACAAAAGGTACCGAAGTAATCTAGAGCGCTGGCATTTTCATCTTCCTGGGAGGAAGAAGTCTCACCTGAAGCGCAACCGATACATGAAAGAGAGGGAAGGGTAAGGAGAATACTTAGACAAACCTCTAAGGTATCAAGGCCCATTGTAATCTTGCACATAATGGACTAAACATGTAACAATCCTGAGGAATTCCTAATTGAGAAATAAAGAAACAGAGTTGTGTTTCCATTCATAAAGACACATTTAGGTACATCAGACATAAAGATAATAAAGAACAACAACTCATTCATGCATTAAGGTTGAATACACAAGATTTAGATTCAAAATTTAGACCTCGGTTCATATTGATAATACCAAAATATGATACATTGTCTGACTGGTTCTCACCCAGATCTCCCTATTCAACAATAATAAGTGTATTGGCCCATCACATCAGTGACTCTCGTCGCACTATCTAGAGTTACAACAGGAACAGTAATAGCTCAGAATTAACATGCTAGGAAATAATGGCATTACAGCCCTTTCATTAACTTTCCACTATTAGTCGTATCATTCTCAATATCATTAGCCTATTGCAATCGCATTGGTCTCTTATATATAATCCGATCTTGCTGGTTAAGAACTCGATAGTTCTTTCTTTTCTTGATCTTGATGTTGATGTTGTGTTGTCCCTTTAATCGTTTTATGTTTCTTCCTTTCTTGTGTTGTCCAGCTTCTCAACAACTTACGCAACTTTCATTCTCCAAAAGGAAGTTGCAATCTGTTGTAAGCAACTTCTAATCAACAAAACGAAGGGCCCAACATTGATATCCTTAATAGTAAAACTAAGAGCCCATCCTGCAAAATGTCATGCCATATGACATCGTGTGAAATAGGAATCAATGATTTCAAAATATTCAAGTTGATACATAT
>ML796973.1:98724-115870 GCA_009831015.1 Picea engelmannii | reverse complement strand
CCATGACAGCAATATATGTTCAGAACAGAAGTCTTCAACGCATATTGAAAGATATGACTCCAGAAGAAGCCTTCTCAGGAAAGAAACCTAATGTGGAACACTTAAGAATCTTTGGATGCCCTGTTTACTTTCACATTCCCAAAGATAAAAGGAATAAATTAGAACCCTCAGGAAAGAAGGGCATATTCGTGGGATATAGTGAATCATCCAAGGCCTATAAAATCTATATTCCAGAACAACATAAGATTGAAGTCAGCAGAGACGTAACCTTCAATGAAAAGATGGCTTTCAAGAAATCCATAGAAGAAACTATAGAAGAAGAGTATGAAGAGCCTATTGAAGAAAGAATATGTCTTCCAAAAAGTCAGAATGAAAAAACAGAACAACTTGATCATCCGATGCAACCATGTGAGACCATTGATTCAGACACTATACCCAAAACCAAGAAACGACCAGCTTGGCTTGAAGCTACCCTACAAGAAGCAGAAAGACTCAAGGCCCCAAGTGGGACCTTCAGAAAAAGCAAGAAGCCCAAGAGATTCTCCAGCTATGCAGCATGTATGACAAAGCTTCCAAACAAAGAACCTACCACGTTTGAAGAGGCAGCTCAAAAGAAACAATGGAGAGAAGCCATGACAGAAGAACACCAGTCCATCATGAAAAATGATGTATGGAAAATTGTACCTAGACCTAAAGAAAAATCAGTAGTAACTTCAAAATGGGTCTATAAGATCAAACATGCAGCAGACGAAAGCGTGGACAAATATAAAGCAAGGCTCGTAGCTAGAGGGTTCTCTTAGGAGGGAGAAGACTATGACGAAACATTCGCTCTTGTTGCCAGATATAATTCCATTAGAGCTATTATGTCTCTTGTTGCTTCCATGGGATGGAGTTTACATCAGATGGACGTAAAAACAGCTTTCCTCAATGGAGCAATCGAAGTAGAAGTATACATTGAACAACCTCAAGGGTTTGAAGTACATTCCAGAGACACTCATGTTTGCAGACTAAAGAAAGATTTATATGGACTCAAGCAAGCTCCAAGAGCTTAGTATGCCAGAATAGATAGCTACTTAATGAGACTTGGTTTCTCTAAAAGTCATGTAGATCCAAAT
Organism: Picea engelmannii; assembly: GCA_009831015.1. NCBI lineage: Eukaryota > Viridiplantae > Streptophyta > Pinopsida > Pinales > Pinaceae > Picea > Picea engelmannii. Next base: position 114,755 of record ML796973.1, on the reverse strand, counting down.
CTTTACTACAAGGTCATGAACAATGCACCTGTGATTCTACTACTATATGTCGACGATCTATTTTTGGCAAGTGAAGAATCTCTCATCATCCAATGTAAAAAGGAACTAGATTTTGAGTTTGATATAAGAGATCTTGGTCTCATGCATTATTACTTGGGACTAGAAGTATGGCTGAAGCATGGTGAAGTATTCCTTGGACAAGGAAAGTATGCAGTAAAGATTCTTCAGAAGTTTGGAATGATGGATTGCAAATCCATGGACACTCCTATGACCACAGATATAAGAAAAGTAAGACTCAGATTATGATCCAGTAGACCCGTCCCTATATCAACAATTGATTGGGTCATTGATGTATTTAGTAAATACTCGACCAGACATTTGCTTTGCCGTAAACACACTAAGCCAGCTCCAGGTGGAACCCAGACATGAGCATTGGATAGCTGCAAAGCATGTTCTAAGATATATTCGTGGGACACTAAACTATGGTTTAAGATGTACCGCATCCAGTGATATACAGCTTCATGGATTCACAGATTCAGATTGGGCAGGAAGTGCAGAAGACAGAAGGAGTACTTCAGGGATGTGTTTCAGATTGGGCTCCGCTATGATATCTTGGGGTAGAAGAAAACAAAAGTTTGTCACACTCAGCACATCAGAAGCAGAATATATCGCAGCATATGAAGCATGTACAGAAGCAGTATGGCTGAGAAAGCTGATTTCTGGATTATTTGATCAGGTTCCAGATTCGACCATAATACACTGTGACAATCAGACTTGTATAAGGCTATCAGAACACCCAGTGTTTCATGAACAGTCGAAACACATTGAGATCAAATACTACTTTATTCGAGATAAAGTCCAGGAAGGAGAAGTGAAGCTCCAATATATCCCCACAGATGAGCAGACAGTAGATATCTTGACAAAGCCTGTGTCCAGAATAAGGTTTGCATACTTATGAGACAAGTTGGGGATCGTGGAAATAACTCCCTTAGCTGAAAGGGAAGAGATGGCTCTCTAGGTTGGGAGGGAGCACTGACATATCATTGATTTATAAACAATCATTTTTCAGTTTTGAAAAGTGGTCCAGGATGAGCAGTTCCTGGAAAGTGGTTTGAGATTTCTGACTGACAGGCATTTTCCAGTTCGAAAAATGGTCCAAATCAAACGGTCATTTTCGTAATGAAAATGGTTCGATGGATTGTTGATGTACCATAGACAGCGATTCCCCTTGTGGCCAGTGTGGGGGAATGGTCTAAGACAGTCTTTCTTCTTGACGGCTCTCAGTAGTGGTCAAGAAGATTGGTCCGCCTCGCCGGATAGTCATTCTTTCGAAGCTCACAGTTGTGAGCAGTTTCGAAGTATGGTTCGTTTTGGAGGTTGGTGCAGGACAGCCATTTCCTTAGGAAATGGTTCGAACAATCATTCCCTAGGGCAGATTCATTCTCTCCAGGTTGCACTTTGTTTAGTGCCGGAGAAATGGCCCAGATAGGTGAATGGTCCAGGTTCAGCAATCAGGGACAGGCATTCCCTAGGGCAAACTCATTCTCTCCAGGTTGCACTTTGTTTAGTGCCGAAAGAATGGCCCGGATAGGTGAATGGTCTAGGCTCAAAAATTAGGACAGTTATTCTTCCTTTCTTGAGAAGAATAGTCCAAATAGCCCATCGTTGATTGTTTACTCTTTGAGGGCAGATACTCTTGACATTGTACTAGCTGTCATGGAGATTATCCAGTTGGATAAGAATGACGGTGCGCGTGATTTAATTAGCCTGTGTGGCTATAATGATGCTACTAGTCGAATGGTCTATTTGTGCTCAAGACCATTATCTGTTATACCTCCCTAGCTAGGAGGGAGTGTTGATATTATGGTAGTTGCGGGAGGTATTAACCTCCATTTGTGACCTCTGACAAGATTAGAATATTCCGGAAGCAAGAAAAGATTTTGATATAACCCTAGAAGAGAAGTCAGCTAAAGGAAATATTATATACTAAATAATTAGCACCTAGAATGAGAAGTCGGCCCAGGCAGTCTGACAAAAGCAATATAAATACAGGAAGCCAGTCTTCATTTTAGCCAGACTTCTCAGAATTGCAGAAGCACACTTGTGCGCACTGCAAAAGGCCAGTTTGTGCGCAAGTCTTGGGAGAAGTTGTTGCCGCCAATTCTAAAATCTATATTCTCGGTCTTTCTGGGTTGGACTCTCTGATTAGTCTTGGTTATCTTGTTGGACAACTGAGAGGGGGGGTGAATCAGTTGTTACCGTGCTTAAACAATTATGTTTATTTTAAACTCTTTGCAAGGCACTCAATGATGATCACAATAATGCAGGGAAATAAACAACAGCACATTCAGCATCAGTGACATATATGAGAAACACAAAGACAGATATTTCCCAAGGAAACCCATACAGGGTAAAAACCTCTTCTTCTTTATATGATAAGTATTATTTACATTCTTTACATTATCATACATATGAGCACCAACTCATTGTGAGGCTACAACCTCTGTTTTGCAAGCTGCAACTTGCTGAGAGCACCAACTCTCTGTTTTTCTCTAGCACCCACTAGAAGGAAGCACCAACTCCCTGGTTTCTCTAGCACCTACTAGAAGGAAGCACCAACTCCCTGGTTTCTCTAGCACCAACTAGAAGGAAGCACCAACTCCCTATGTTCAAGCACCCACTTGAACCTCTGAGGACACCAGTCCTCCCTAGCACCTCCCTAACACCTTGTTTTATAAATCTTTGCTACTGAAACTCATTACAGTGATATAATGTTCAACAATGGCTTACCAGACTCATCACTGTTCTGCTGCATTTCATTGCTCTGTCTGCCTCACTGCCTTCCTGCACACATGACTTGCGTTGTCTGTTCTTCTGCCTTTTATGCTCTGTGCGCCATGTCCATTCACTGCACAGTTCCTCTTCTGTTCAATTCAGCTGCTGCACTCCACTCCTTCTTCACGCATGAATCACCTTCAACAACGACAATCACAGCTACACCAACAGCAACCGCAACTCTTCTCTGTACCGTGTATATATAGCTTCTGTGCATCTTGTGCATGCAATATTCGCCATTCCTCTGCATGCTCATACTGCACCAATCTCCTCCACATCTCAAGTGCTCTGAGTGATCATCATCGCGACTCTTCGGCTTCTCTGGCAGTTCAACCCCTGTGTCTATCATCACTAGGTGTTATGCTGAGATTCATTTTTCTCTCTGGCAGTTGAGACTCTTCGCCTTCTCTGTTACAGTCAAGCTCATCCTTTTTGTTTCAGTTACGAGCTCCAACCCTCATCCAGCTGTCAATTTCCTCCACGAATCGTCTTCATTCCACTGGCAGATTCCATGTAACTCTTCAGCTCCTCTGGAAATCACACAGAAGTCTCTTTGCATCCTCTGGTAGAAACCATCAATGGTTTCTACCAGTTACACTGTGAGGATCAACATTAGCCCTTCGATCGTGTTCATGTTCACCTCCATCGTTGGATTAACTCTGATGAGTTCTTTCATTATTTACCCGTTTCGCACTTTCGCAATTCGAAGATTTTGCGATGAGACATCTTGAGTCTCCATGTCACGAGTTCCGAAACTCCGAAACGGAGCTTTTCGGCACTGGCTCCTTCCTTTATATGACCATGGCTATGACCAAGCGCTTGTTCATAATGTGCTTTTCACGATTTCGCATTTCGCCTTTTCGTTAATTCCGTTGTGAAGTTTCTCGACTTTCCAAGTCGCGATCCTCGAAACGCCGAAAGGAAGCTTGTCTGCATGTACTCTTCTCTTCAGCTCTTCGATGGTGTGACCACCGGCTGAGACCATGCGCTTATGCATAAAGCGATTTCGCGATTTCGCATTTCGTGAATCTGGAGATGACGCATCTCGACTCTCCAAGTCGCGATCCCCGAAACCCCGAAATGGAGCTTATCTGAACTGACTCCTTCCCTTCTCGTGACCACAGGCTGTGCCAAAAAGGCGCTTCATATTTCGCGAGTTTATAAACTTCATCGAGTCTGATCGACGGTTGAAATCTCCATAGATCCGACGATCCAGATCTTATCGCGATCTCGCATCTCGTTGTTCCTTAGATGGAGGTTCTCGTCACTCCAAGTCGCGATAGGCGAAACTCCAAGATGGAGCTCAGATCGACGGTCCACATTCTTGGTGAATTGACGGTCCAAATCTTATCGTGAATTCGCATCTCGCGGTTCCTTAGATGGAGGTTCTTGTCACTCCAAGTTGCGATAGGCGAAGCTCCGAGATGGAGCTTAGATCAACAGTCCAGAACCCTTGGTGCTCTGACAGTCCAGATCTTATCGTGAGTTCGCATCTCGCGATTCCTGTGATGGAGGTTCTCGTCACTCCAAGTCGCAATACGCGAAACTCCGAGATGGAGCTTTGACATGCTCTGATCTTCTGCCACACGTCCCTCTTGGATCAACGATCAAGATTTTATCGGGACTTCGCAACTCCACGAGCCTTCGTTGTGCCTGATCAACTGTCCATATTTGGCCTTGATCTAATGGTTGAGATCATTTCGCGATTTCGCATATCGCGAATTCGAGAAGTTAGGGAACCCCGTTCCTTTGACTTTCCAGTCAGCGACATGACGATCTTCTGCCACGCGTCCTCTTGATCAACGATCCACAATCCTTGGTGATCTGACGGTCCAGATCTTCTCGCGATTTCTCCGCTTCGCGATTTCGCCACTTCGCCGTGTAAGTTCTCAACACCTTCAAGTCTCGATCTACGAAACTCCGAAATGGAGTCAGACCACATAATTTGGCATTTCGCATTTCGCCTCTTCTTGCACTTTAATGAACGTGCAGGTTCTCCCTGATCCAACGATGGTCGGACCCTGCGCTCGGATCTAACGCCAGAGATCTGTCCTCCATCTTTGCACTCCTCTCCGGATTCAGATATGACAGTCATCGAGAATTCTGTCTTAGAAGAATTTCTAAGTGTCAAAGGCCTCGACCTTTGATCCGCCTGAGATCCTGAGTACGCTATCTCTCTTGATCTTTGGCAATGAGTTAACCTCGTCGCTGGTGCACACCTACGCACTGCGTGCGACTCTGCGCTAATTCCTCCTAAGCTTACTTTGTTCCTGTTTTGCCATCGATGCACACTCTGATCCTGCCATCAATGACAAGATCACTTTGCCTGTTAAACCTGCCAACAATCCTCTGCACTATCTCTTCTAAACTTCTCGAGCTTGCTCTGCAGCGTCTTCCTAAAATACTTCCAATACTTCTTCTTGTACTCATGTCATCTTCGTTGCTATACTTGCCATCAATGACAAGCATACGATGCATGTTAAACATTTGCCAACATATCTTTGCTTGGTGCATTAGCCTTGGTTGGCTATTGATCTGCTACCAAAATTCTTCTCTGTGTCAAGGTCAAGGTGCTCGGGGGTGGCATTAGTGCCTATGGTTGGGTGACAATATTGCTATATTATCTATCGTTAAACAAGCACATCCAATATTCTAACAATTATATCCACACAGGCTATCTCATGATCAAATCATGAGCACCGTCATCATTATCCAACTGGATAGTCTTCATGACAAATAGTACAATGTCATCTAATAGAACACAACTATGTCTATCCATAGTAGTACACAACCACACCAAGTAGTACACGACTACTCAATCAGTGACACATAGTCACAACCAATGGAAGATATCCACCACAATAGCATACATCTACTGTCTAGAGGCATACAGTCTCCATAGCGATCATATCATCTGATATCAACTTGCATAGAAAAACAATATCATGATATAAACTAAGTCATCTAGGCCATTCTTCCACTCACATATGTGAGATCTGGAAGAGCATCTTCCCTCAGAAAGTAAAACATCAACCATGGGCTATCTGGACTATTCTTCCCAAGCATGGAAGAATAATTATCCCTGATTTCTGAGCCTGGACCATTCACCTAACTGGGCCATTCCTCCGGCACTAAACAAAGTGCAACCTGGAGAGAATGAATCTTCCCTAGGGAATGCCTGTCCCTGATTGTTGAACCTGGACCATTCACCTATCTGGGCCAGTCCTCCGGCACTAAACAAAGTGCAACCTAGAGAGAATGAGTCTGCCATACGGAATGACTGTCTGGACCATTTCCTAAGGAAATGATTGTCCTGTACCAACCTTCAAAACAGACCATTCTTCGAAACTGCTCACAACTGTGAACTTCGAAAGAATGACTGCCCGGCGAGGCGAACCATTCTTCTTGACCACTACTGAGAGTGACTGCCAAGAAGAAAGAATGTCCTAGACCATTCCCCCACACTGGCCACAAGGGGAATCGCTATCTATGGTACATCAACAATCTATCGAACCATTTTCATTACGAAAATGACTGTTCGATCTAGACCATTTTCCGAACTGGACCATTTTCCAAGCCGGAAAGAGTATCTGCCCTCAGAGAGTAAACAATCAACGATGGGTTATTTGGACTATTCTTCTCAAGAAAGGAAGAATAACTGTCCTAATTTTTTAGCCTGGACCATTCACCTATCCGGGCCATTCTTTCGTCACTAAACAAAGTGGAGAATGAGTCTACCCTAGGGAATGCTTGTCCCTGATTGCTGAACCTGGACCATTCACCTATCTGGGCCATTCCTCCGGCACTAAACAAAGTGCAACCTGAAGAGAATGAATCTGCCCTAGGGAATGACTGTTCGAACCATTTCCTAAGGAAATGGCTATCCTGCACTAACCTCCAAAACAAACCATTCTTCAAAACTGCTCAACTGTGAGCTTCGAAAGAATGACTGTCCGGCGAGGCGGACCAGTCTTCTTGACCACTACTGAGAGTGACCGTCAAGAAGAAAGATTGTCCTAGACCATTCCCCCACACTGGCCACAAGGGGAATCATTGTCTATGGTACATCAACAATCCATCGAACCATTTTCATTACGAAAATGACCGTTCGATTTGGACCATTTTCCGAACTGGAAAATGCCTGTCCGTCAAAAATCTCAAACCACTTTCCAGGAACTGCTCATCCTGGACCACTTTTCAAAACTGAAAAATGATTGCTTATAAATCAATGATATGTCAGTGCTCCCTCCCAACCTAGAGAGCCATCTCTTCCCTTTCAGCTAAGGGAGTTATTTCCACGATCCCCAATTTATCTCATAAGTATGCAAACCTTATTTTGGACAGAGGCTTTGTCAAGATATCTACTGTCTGCGCATCTGTGGGGATATACTGGAGCTTCACTTCTCCTTCCTGGACTTTATCTCGAATAAAGTAGTATTTGATCTCGATGTGTTTCGACCGTTCATGAAACACTGGGTGTTCTGATAGCTTTATACAACTCTGATTGTTACATTATATTATGGTCGAATCTGGAACCTAATCAAATAATCCACAAATCAGCTTTCTCAGCCATACTGCTTATGTACATGCCTCACATGTTGCGATATATTTTGCTTCTGTTGTGCTAAGTGCGACGGACTTTTGTTTCCTGCTGCCCCAAGATATCATAGCGGAGCCCAAGCTGAAACACATCCCTGAAGTACTCCTCTCGTCTTTTGCACTTCCTTCCCAATCTAAATCTGTGAATCCATGAAGTTGTATATCGCTGGATGCGGTATATCTTAAACCATAGTTTAGTGTCCCACGAATATATCTTAGAATATGCTTTGTAGCTATCCGATGCTCATGTCTGGGTTCCACCTGGAACTAGTTTAGTGTGTTTACGGCAAAGCAAATATCTGGTCGAGTATTTACTAAATACATCAATGACCCAATCAATTGTCGATATAGGGACGGGTCTATTGAATCAGAATCCGAGTCTCTTACTTTTCTTATATCTGTGGTCATAGGAGTGTCCATGGATTTGCAATCCATAATTACAAACTTCTGAAGAACCTTCACTGCATACTTTCCTTGTCCAAGGAATACTTCACCACGCTTATGCCATACTTCTAGTCCCAAGTAATAGTGCATGAGACCAAGAACTTTCATATCGAACTCAGAAGCTAGTTCCTTTTTACACTGGATGATGAGAGGCTCTTCACTTGTCAAAAATAAATCGTCAACATATAGCAGTAGAATCACAGGTGCATTGTTCACGACTTTGTAGTAAAGATTTGGATCTACATGACTCTTGGAGTAGCCAAGTCTTATTAGGTAGTTGTCTATTTTAGCATACCAAGCTCTTGGAGCTTGCTTGAGTCCATATAAAGATTTCTTTAGTCTGCAAACATGAGTGTCTCTGGAGTGTACTTCAAATCCTTGAGGTTGTTCAATGTATACCTCTTCTTCGATTGCTCCATTGAGGAAAGTTGTTTTTACATCCATCTGATGTAAATTCCATCCCATGGAAGCAGTAAGAGACATAATGGCTCTAATAGAAGTATATCTGGCAACATGAGCAAATGTTTCGTCATAGTGTTCTCCCTCCTTCTAGGAGAACCCTCTAGCTACGAACCTTGCTTTATATTTTTCCACGCTTCCGTCTGYTGCATGTTTGATCTTATAGATCCATTTTGAAGTTACTAATGATTTTCCTTTAGGTCTAGGCACAATTTCCCATACATCATTTTTCATGATGGACTGGTGTTCTTCTGTCATGGCTTCTCTCCCTTGTTTMTTTTGAGCTTCCTCTTCAAATGTGGTGGGGTTCTTCATTTAGAAGCTTTGTCATACATGCTGCATAGCTGGAGAATCTCTTGGGCTTTTTGCTTTTTYTGAAGGTGCCACTTGGGGCTTTGAGTCTTTCTGCTTCTTGTAGGGTAGCTTCAAGCCAAGTTGGACGTTTCTTGGTTTTGGGTATAGTGTTTGATTCAATAGTTTCACATGGTTGCATCGGATGATCAAGTTGTTTTGTTTCTTCATTCTGACTTTCTGGAAGACATGTGCTTTCTTCATTAGGCTCTTCATACTCTTCTTCTTCTATAGTTTCTTCTACGGATTTCTTGAAAGCCATCTTTTCATTGAAGGTTACGTCTCTGCTGACTTCAACCTTATGTTGTTCCGGGATATAGATTTTGTAGGCCTTGGATGATTCACTATATCCCACGAATATGCCCTTATTTCCTGAGGGTTCTAATTTCTTCCTTTAATCCTTGGGGATGTGAAAGTAAACAAGGCATCCAAAGATTCTTAAGTGTTCCACATTAGGTTTCTTTCATGAGAAGGCTTCTTCTAGAGTCATATCCTTCAATATGCGGTGGGGACTTCTGTTCTGAACATATATTGTTGTCATGGTTGCTTCTCCCCACAGATACATAGATAAACCTTGATCGTTCAATAGTGCCTTCACAGTTTCTTCAATAGATCTGTTCTTCCTTTCTGTTACACCATTTTGTTGAGGATTATGAGGAACAGTTAGCACCCTCCTAACCCCTGCCGATTTGCAAAAGGCAACAAATTCCTTGGATGTATATTCTCCTCCATTATCTGTTCTTAAGGTCTTGATTTTATTGTTTCTGAGGTTCTCTAACTCTGCTTTGAATTCTTGAAACTTGTTGAAAACTTCGTCCTTTGTCTTCAAGAGATATAACCAAGTCTTTCTTGAGTAATCATCTATGAAGATTACATAGTAAAGAGAACCTCCTAGAGATTTGACTAGCATCGGACCGCAAACATTTGAATGTATTAGAACTAGGATTTCCGTAGATCTATGATTGCTGCTTGAGAATGGTTTCTTAACATTCTTACCAAGAGCACATCCTTTGCAAATTCCTTAATGTGTAGATTATAGTTCTGGTATTCCTTCAACCATCTTTTTGAGAAAGGGTAATGCTTGATAGTTGATATGAGCATACCTTCTATGCCAAAGTTCATTGGGATTGACTTCATCATGTACAAGGGCTTCATCATTTCATTCTAGTAGTCTATATGGTCTTCCTTTACGGGTTCCAATAACTCTAGCATTCTCTATGTTGAAGTCTCTAGGCCAAGATAATACTTTTCCATCTACAAAGGCTATTTTGTTTCTGTTGTCTTCTAGCCAAGATATGGATACAAGATTCTTTTCTAAACCAGGTACATATAAGACATTGCTCAAATGAACATTGTTACTTGTTTTTAGTTTGGCAGAGGCTTGACTAATTCCTTCGACTGGATAGGTGTTTTTGTCTCCAAGTTCTACCTTGTACGATGTCTTCTTTTCATTTAGATTAGAGAGTCTAGCTTGGTCTCCTGTCATATGCCTGGAAGCCCCACTGTCAATTATCCACATGTCATCTTCAAGAGTTCCTGTGAGCATTGAATAGTGTAGATGATTCATCTTTTCATTCATGATTTATGTTGACTGATAACTGGTCAAGCTTTGACCTAAAATCTCAATCTTGACGTTTCTGCCTTTTGAGAGTGCCAAGAGGTGCGATGGACTAAGGCGCACTAGAACATCTTCTCCTTGAGTAATGTATTCCATCATAAGGTGCTAGGCAAGGGTTTTAGGGTTTCTCAATTGCACCTGCTAGTAACCCTAGCAGCAGTGCTTTAGTAACTGCACTTGCTAGAAACCCTAGCGGCAGTTCTTCAACGAGCTTGATAATCTTATGGCTTAGCTTCCTTCCAGTGGTTAGACTGAATGAAGAAGGTGTGGGCCCATAACCTATTAGTAAAGTGGGTGTGCTCGTTTAACCATAGACAATATAGCAATATTGTCACCCAACCATAGGCACTAATGCCACCCCGAGCACCTTGACCTTGACATAGAGAATAATTCTGGTAGCAAATCAATAGCCAACCAAGGCTAATGCACCAAGCAAAGATAACCAAAACTGATTAGAGAGTCCAACCCAGAAAACCAAAAATACAGATTGCAAGACTGTGGCAGCAGTTGTTCCCCAGACTTGCACACAACTGGACTTCTACAGTGCGCACAAGTGGATTTATGCAATTCTGAGAGACCTGGCTCAGAACTGGCATCCTATATTTATACTGCTTTTGCCAGGCTGTCTGGGCCGACTTCTCTTTCTGGGTGCTAAAGACTTAATATAAAATATTTCCTTTAGCCGACTTCTCTTCTAGGGTTATATCCAAGTCTTTTCTTGCTTCCAGAATATTCTAATCTCATCAAAGGTCACAAATGGAGGTTAATATCTCCCACAGCTACCATAATATCAACACACAACACTAGAAGAGTGTTGCTCTCATTTCTTATTATTGTATTTCTTACTTTTGACCCTTGTTTCAGGCAGGTCACAAGTGATAGCTCTGAAGGAGCTACTGCGACAATTGTTCTCACTATTGTTTTTATTATTATAAGTATTATCCTTGTCTACTATTTCTCCCTTGTTGTTCCTGTTCTGGGCAGGTCACAGGTGATAACCCTGAGGAAGCTATAGTGACGGTTGCAGGAGACAACATATTAGATGAGACATGAAGCAGACTACTCAAGTTGTATACATGACCGTATACATCCATGTACCAAAGAAGATAAAGAAGAAGCTACTTTTCAGATACAAAGTATCTCATATGAAGATTGAGTGTAATGAGCAGAAGGCTCCAAAGATGACCAAACATTAGAATAGAACTCACAGTAGACTTGGTCAATGGATAATGAAGCCACCTTGACAGGAAGCAGAATTTGTTTGCAGTCTGACTCATCTTTTTATATTAAGACTTGGTATTCAACACCAAGTATATGCTGCAGAGACTATGAAGTTTTTATAGACTCGGAAGAAATCAAGACTCAGAGTAAGCCTGACCTTAGAAAGGATCAGATGGGAAAAAGAGACCTCTTTCAGGATTGGCAAACAGATGCCATGAGTTGAGAAGACTAGATCATAACTTCAGAGACCTCTAGGAGACATGAAATCCACTGAGAAGATTCCTTTGTTTCAGTGACAGAGAAGGAAGCCATTCAAAAGGACTGGGATATGGATTTTGCCTTGAGACTAGAAGGGAAGTCAAGTGGTGACTTCCAAGATTGATCTAACAAATCAAGCATAAATATGTACAAATCCTGATTTATGTCTAGAGGATTCTCCCAGCAAGAGGGAGAAGACTATGACAAGGCACTTGCTCCAAAAATCTAAGAAATGGTTCCAGTATTCGTGAAGACAACCAGAACAACCATGATTCCGATACAGTATGAGATTCAGGGGGAGCAGTCCCTGTATTTGAGAATGGGTTACCTCCATAAAAGAAGAAAAGCTATCTTCGGTATCAGTTATTGAGCCACTCTCAGATGAAATTGTTGCCATGACAAAATAGAGGAGCTACTCTCAAAGCTCAGCAGCTACAATGAGAATAGAGCAAGTCATTCTCAGCTTCATAAATAGCAGTTGCAGGTGCAGAGTCTCGATTCCAGAAGGAACAGTTGCAGAGAGAGTAAAGGACATACTCTCATGCAGTGAGACAGATAGTGCTTTGCAAAAAGCACATAGAGCTAGCACATGATTGTGCAGATTAAGTTGCAGCTGAGCAAGTGTACCAAGTTGGTACAATGTGATGTGAAAATTTGGTTTCAAAGTACAGGACAAGAAGACTAATGTCTACAATTTGAAGAAAGCTCCAAGAACTTAGTATGGAAGAATTGATAGTTTCCTGACAAGCTTGGGCTTTACCAAAAGTAGAGTTGATCCTAGCATTTACTTCAAGGTTATGAATGATGAGCCAATTATATTACTATTATATGTGGATGATTTATTCCTGACTGGAGAAGAAAATCTCATCACAGATTGTAAGAAAAAGCTCGTTGCAGAGTTTGAGATGAAAGACCAAGGCCCGATGCATTATTTCTTAGGTCTTGAAGTTTGGCAGAGCCCAGAGAAGATCTTCCTTAACCAAGGGAAGTATGCAATTGAAATACTAAAGAGATTTGACATGTTGGAATGTAAATCCATGAACACACCCATGGAAACGAATTTGAAGCTCCTAGTTGATACTTCGTCAGAGTTGGTTGATGTTACTCTATACAGACAGATTATTGGATCGTTGATGTATCTGACAAATACCAGGCCAGATATATGCTTTGTTGTGAACACCTTGAGTCAGTATCTGGTAGAGCCCAGACGCGTTCACCTTGTAGCTGCAAAGCATGTGATGAGATACATTAAGGGTACGTTGGATTATGGTCTCTGTTATACTGGAGATCATGACTTCAGACTGTATGGTTATACTGATTTAGATTGGGATGGAAGTGCTTCAGACAGGAAGAGCACTTCAGGATGTTGTTTCAGTTTGGGGTCAACCATGACTTCATGGCAAAGCAGGAAGCAATCTAGTATTTCTCTCAGCACAACAGAAGCGGAGTACATTGCAGCATGTTCCGCCAATTGTGAAGCCATATGGCTTCGAAAGTTGTTGATAGGTCTGTTCGATCTGGAGATGGAAGCCACCAGGATTCTATGTGATAACCAAAGTTGTATAAAGATGACGGAGACCTAGTGTTCCATGATAAGTCGAAATACATAGAGATCCGGTATCACCACATTCGTGATATGGTGCAGAGGGGAGATGTAAAGCTCCAATATGTTGGCACAGATGAGCAGGTTGCAAATGTGTTGATCAAGCCTCTGTCTCGTGTGAATTTTGAGTACTTCCGAGACAAGCTTGGTGTTGTCCGAAAGGACCTCCCTCGAAAGGGGGAGTGATGCTAATGATACTATGGTATCCTAACCAACAGCAGGTAGCTCCGTTAGGATTTTATATCCTAGGGGATTGATCATCCCTAGGCAGATCCCGAAGGTCCAGTAAGGACGGTTTGTCAGAGCACATGTGCATGTATATGCTAGTTATGGTCAGTAGTGGTAGCTCCGTTAGGATTTTATATCCTAGGGAATCTTTTGATTCTTGGGCAGTTCCCGAAGGTCCGGTAAGGATGGTCTATCAGAGTACCACGTGGTAGCTTGTTAGGATTTTATATCCTAGGGAATCATATGATTCCTGGGCAGATCCCGAAGGTCCGATGAGGACGGTCTGTCAGAGTACCACAAAATGTTGTTGTTACACACGCCTCATTATGTTGCCATATGTTGATGATGTTGTTGTTTCAGCCTCGCGTTGATGATGTTTTAGCCTCGTGCTGATGATGTTGTTTCAGCCTCGTGTTGTTGATGATGTTGATTCAACCTCGTGTTGTTGATGATGTTGTACCAACCTCGTGTTGTTGATGATGTACCAGCCTCATGTTGGTGATATTGTTGTTCTAGCTTCATGCTATTGATGTTGATGTTTCAGCTTTATGTTGATGATGATGATGATGATGCTACTCCAGCTCCATGATGTGAACAATGATGATATTGATGATGAGAAAAACTTTCGATGACTTATAGATGTGCCAATCAGTGTTCCAGATGTTGATGATGATGTTGCCCTCTCCTTCTCTTGATGATGTTGTATTGGGTCGTGTCAGAAGAATACACCCTTCTCGTTAAGGGGGAGTGTTGAAATATTGTAACTTCGAAGAATATTCTAATTATATTTTAGTTATTATCTTATAGATCAAATCCCCTTTTTCGGATTGATCATGTCGGGTCTTGTATAAGATCAAATCCCCTTTTGTGGATTGGTCAAACCATATTTATATGGTGGTATTTGTAAAGTCGGCTCCTAGTGTTTATAAAGTGGTTTTAACCACTCCTAGAAGAAGTCGACCCCACTAAGTGAAGAGACATAACCAAAGCGCCTCCTCAACTAGTATTTATATGTGAGGATGGTGCCTCACATGTTCACTCACACACTCACTCATTTAGTGCGCATATCTTGAAGGCAGTTGCAGTTGCAAGAGGAAGGAGAAGAGAGGCGCATGCTCAGTCTTAGTTTATTCTTGGTGTTTTGGTCTTAGTCTTGGCATTGTATTGGCAATCTATTATTGAGGAAGTTTTGTTGGGTTTTCTCCCCCATGAGGGTTTCCCAAGATAAAATGTTGTGTACCTTGTGATTCAGTTTCTTTCAATGATCCTCTTTATGCTGTTGTTTTGGAAATGCATTGAATGCTCATGTAATTTGGAATTAACCTAATAACAACAATAAAAACTTAACAATGATAACCAAGAGGAGGATTTGGACGCTCTTCTTGAGATTGGAAGACATGGATGGGATGTTGACAACTGGTTTGTTCATGGAGATCCTATTTATGACACCAATACCGAGAGTCTTGTAATTGAATTTTCAGATTTGGTGTCTCTTGGACAACCAAAGGTCATGGAGGTATGTGGAGTTTATTACATGGTTGACGAACATCCATATTTTCTCACTAATGAGGGTAATTTGGTAATGTACAAAGGGAATTTTCATGGCTATAGAACCTCAGAAATTTTCCAACCATTGATGTCACCAACTCTTGCCCTTATGCATGAAAATAAAACTAGAAATTGTATTTTTGAGGCTGAAATTTGTTTGGGACAATAGCATTTTCATTTGAGGATTTATTGCAAGGATTTTCAGCCTGCTAACAAAGGGCAGCAAGCCCCAAGTCACAAGTTATTGTATTTTTCCAGACCTGATAAATATCCTCATTCTTCATGTACATATTTGCTAGATGGAAGCTAGCAATCTTCTTACATATTTTTGGAGCTGCCTAAGCCCTTGTTGCTTGATGGCATGATGGATGATTGCATCAGCCCTATTCAATGATGGATAGAGCAAGCTTGCAATGGTGCATGCCATCCTTGTTATGATTTTGGTGTTCTTTTCCATCCTCATAAGCTTACTTCAAATTTCAGCCCAGCACTCAAAAAGATTCCAGCATTGGCTCATTTGGTGTTTGATGTGTCCTTGTTTTGGTTTCTGGACAAACAAGGGAAAATCTCATGTCATTGATGAGATGATTCGATGGTTGCATTGGTTGTTTGATTTCACCTACTATGTTCATCTTCATATGTTAATGTAGAGTGGGATGAGTAAGCTCAACATTCATGAGCACTAGGTTTTCTTTCATGTTCCCTTTGGCATTTTTAGCTTATGCCTTGTTTTGTAAAGCCAATTTTGAGAAATTTTGTAGTACAAGGGGTCTCGAGATGTGAATGTGGATCCATCCCGCCACATGTTTTTTCTTGCTTTCTTGGTAGCTTTCTAGCAGGCGCAGCAGACATTTTGGAGTTATCATG
>ML796973.1:61335-87067 GCA_009831015.1 Picea engelmannii | reverse complement strand
TTAGGTTGTTATAAAGACGAGATTGTCCCTTTTGAAAACCCCAAAGATGATTGTCAGATTGACACATCAGCAAGTATGTGTTTTTGTATTCCTTAAATATGCTTAAGTATGCTTATGTGTTTTTGTATTCCTTAAATATGCTTAAGTATGCTTATGTGTTTTTGTATTCCTTAAATAGCTTTATGTTTCAAAAATATCTACGAGAACATATAATTAATCTTTTATATGTTGGTTAAAATCTGCTCCTAGCTAGGATAGGTTAGATTAGTTTGCATTTTTTGTACACAGGATATTAGCATGTTACATTCTGCATTGCATAACCATCCCCTTATTTTAGGTAATGGTTGTCGGGCCAAAATCCGGATGTGTTTCCTATCCCACACGGTGTGAAGTCTAATTGGCACTTTACATCAGGGAGTACCCCTGTCTGTTAAAGGGTCACTTTGCCCGCGTCAACATGCTAGAAGAGAACCGGCCTAAAGTGAGAGGAAGGGTTATTGTGGTGACAATGGGCAGACTTCTTGAGTTCCCCTAGGGTTGCACTTGTGTTTTAGGGCTTTACCACTTGGAGTGAAAGTTCAGGAGGTAACAGGGAGTTTAGAAGAATAGAACCATGCCTAAGATGTTACACTAAATTTCAGCTTACAAAGTTCAAGGGGGAGCAGTGGACAGGTTTTGTGGGCAACTAGAGAGACCTCCAAAAATTTTGATAATCAAGATAAAGGTTATAACCTAATTTATTTTTACAAAAAGATAAAAGTACATTTATAAAATTTAATATATACAATCAAATAATTAGAAATATAGGCATTGCAACATCTACTTAGTACTTACTAATACTTACTTCTGACCTGTTCCTTTTCCAAAGAGGTCTGGAAAGAAGTTAGAAGCATGACAGGGGTAAGGAATGCATAGGAAGGAGGAAGCACTGAAGAAGCCTTCAATTCTTGGTATACAAACAAGGACACAGAAGATGAGAGTGCTGCCACTCAATATAGCATGGGGAATATGGCTCGCTAGAAACCTGAAACTTTTCTAAGGACAGGAGACACTTCCCCTTAAATGTGCATTTCAATTTCTTAATATATTAAATGCTTATCCGCAGTGTGAGGAAAAACAAAAAAGACCGAGCAAAATAGAAGAAGTCGTCAATATGAACATTCCTTGAGCATACTTTGATGGTGCCTTTCACGGGAATCCTCCAGTAGGAAGCTCGGGAGGATTCTTCTATCTTTCCTCAAATCACAGCATAGCTTTCAAAGCTGGCATTGGGCAGAAAACTAATAACTAATGTGAACTAATGGCTCTCAAATTAACCCTACAATTGGTTCCAGAATATGGTGTTACACAACTACAAATTTTTAGAGATTCTTACTAGTTATCCAATGGATTTGAAAGGAAGCATCTCTCGTAAATTTTATATTACAACCACTTTTTGATGATATACAACAGCAGATGACGGCCTTCTCACCCATTTCTTTGTCTCGTTTATACAGACAGGAACAAAGTAGCAGATGGCCTTTCAAAAGAGGCATTGGGGCTGGAGTGCGGTCCCCAGACCATTTCTGTCTTTAAGATGGGCACACACTTGATCTCCCTCATGCACCATGGATATAATTTACTTTTTTCTAACAGTGGACAGATTGCAGATTTGCCTTTTGAAAGATGTATTTTTGTATATTTTTTTCCTTTAACTATTAAGTCATGGAACAGCCATACTTTTATGAAGATACAGCTCAGAGATTTGTGATAGTGAACAGTATACAGTTTTCAGATTGATGTTGAAAGTTGTAACTAACGTCCTTTTAAGTCGAGGAACAGCTATCGTTTTTTATATAACTCACTGATATACAATGTATGTACACAAAGATGTAGCTCCATCTAGCTAGAGAGCCTTTAGTTATGAATGTCTTTCAGGCATATGACAATGTAATTTTGTTTTATATAAATAAAATTATGGATTTTTTTCCTTGGGAAAAAAATACATCTACTTACCAAGTTACTAGTAATACAATTGTTAAGATAAAATCAGCAACTCTTAATACTAAACAAAATTGAAATACAAAGAAATGTAGATACATCATCATGATACCATCACAAGGATATATTCGAAAAATATACAAGAGAGGACTTCATCAGCCATGCTCCAGCAGCCTGTACTTGGTCCTTTGCATCTAAATTATCCAAAATGCTTGGAGCTCATTGGTGTCACCCTCACTGTCACTAGCAATATCCTCTAGCTCATGAAAAAAGTGAAGTAGCACCCCAACCAAGCTTGCTACAACTTTGCACCCCCAACCTCATCAATGTGTGCAGCATCCTCGATATCTTCATCCAATTGTGCTATCAGTTCCACTAAATACTCTTAAGTCTTCTACAATAATGAAATGAAGGTTGGTGTACATAGATACTAGCTTCTTATCCCTTTGAGGAAAGCCCATCCCTTCAAATGGAGGCCATGAAGCTACAGGTGGAACAATTCCACTCGACAACAAAGAAACTATAACCTAAATGACAAGCTACAAAACTTTCAAATTCCATCATTGTGCATCCTCCAGCATCCACTCAAAATATCATGGCTATAGTTAACTAATCTTCCCTCACCTCACCTCCAATCTAATGTGTTGAAGGAATCACCCGTTATTGTTAGAGCACTCTATGCTCATCAACAGTGAACATCTTTGCAATAGTAAAAATCTTTGACATGCAACTCAGAAAGCTTCCTTTTAAATTTTAACCACCAATTGCAACCACTCTCCCAAACCTCTTCAAATACCCTTTTGGACCTTGGTGCATAGGCTGCCATGTGTGAAAGGTATATTCATCCAATAATACATAGTATGATGCTTTGGATCTGTTCCATGTAGATACCAGAACTCCAAAATAGGTTCCTTGCATGAATATCTACGGAGGTAAGGCAATTCTACATAAGCAGCTGCACCCCTAGAGATCATAACCAGTGTTGAGATCCAAGTAATCTTCTCAATGTCTTCAAATGCATGCACAACACAACATCCAATAAATATGCTCCTAAATGCTCTAAAACAATAACCTCATTTACATAACAGACATGAGCTGCATCTATACCACCTAATTGGAGGGTACAACCTGCTCTGGACCATCTCAAAGAACTTCAAATTGGAAAGTTAAATCACTGACATTCCAAAACAATCTATTGTGGAGGGGGAAGTACCATAAAGATGTGAAGGTGATGTTATAATTGGTGGGAAACTTGAAATATTTGTCCATCAATCCAATAAAGAATACCATAGACTCACAATGGGTTCTCATATCCATACCACTTAGACATGGGTTCTTCCTGGGTTCTTCCAACAATAATATCCTAAGGTTATTCTCATTGGCAGCATGTAAGAAGACCCTATAATTAAAGCCTTCCTGAACATCTCCTTATAACATAGAAGTCAAGGCCATTTACAAAGAAATTATCTTGTAAACTTATCATCAACTTCTTCATGTAGTTGCATATTATACATTTTTGTTGTATCTCTTGAACAGGCCTCTTTTAGTGCATACAACACAAAAAGCCCCCAATGCTTGGCTACTAGGCATTCAAGCAGCTACTTGACTCCTTGATGCTGAGTAGGGTTCAAAAGGTAGGAGGTTTTTTACTTGACAATTGACCTTTATTATTTGTTTCCATTTGTGAACCCAAATGTTCCAATGATGTCATTCTTTTACCTCCTTGCCAATAGTGTCACTATTAGCTTTTGGGGTTACTTCAAAAGTGTTTACACCATGTTTGGGGTTGCTTGATGAGATGTGGGATGCATGGTGTATGGTTAACCCTTGATGTTCCATGATGGACTTGCACATTGAAGGTGGCTTACTCATGGTTGCTAGACCTTGTATGGATGCTTGCATGGCTTTCTTCCTTGGAATGTTGGAGAGCTATGAAGCTTGGTGACTTCTTCATGTAGCCGCCACACGGAGGGAGGTTGTTGTAACCTACCCGCCCCTTCAGTTCTCTTAAAGGGGTGGGGTATCAAAATTTTGTTTTTCCTTCTCCAGCTCAAAGCCTCTTTTCGAAGGCATCTTTGTCTTCTGCTCGTCAAGAGCTTTCCAATGACCGTAACCATGCTCAAATCCGAGCTTTGGGTCAAAAGTTATGGCCTCCTAAAGTTTAGCCCTTATTACCAAAACCCTCTCATGCCCACGTGGTCTAACTGCCGCATACATGGTTGCTAACGTGGCTAACGACATGGCACCCACGTGGTAATTTATCCACCGAGGCCCTCGACCCCTCCACACTCAACACCACCTAACTTCTCTCTCTATCGATACCCAACATGTCGATATCGACCTATCGAGTATCAGCCCATTCCAACACCACCTAACTTACACTCAGTCGATACCCAACATGTCAATATCGGCCTACCAGGTATCGACCTATTCCAACACCACCACATCACAACCTCCCGATGGGCGATATGTCGATAATCCAGCTGGCACCTTGAACACGTGGTACATGTGGACCGGCCCCCTTCATGCCTAATAATCTTAATAGGTTAATTAATCATTCCGTTATAATCTCACACCATAGGATTTTATTTATTTAATCCACATTAATGTTAATTAATCCTTATTGATTTAATATCCCACATAATGACATTTTTGCTTAGTCTAATTTACCGACCCAATAAATACCGAGGATTTACTCTCTTTTTACTTTGGGAATCTGACATCCCGATAAGGTTTAATGTTAATTATTTTAATTAATCGCCCCCCATCCCGGTATATCAAATATATATAAAATTACCATTTCCAAGCAATATTAATATTTTAATTAATAATATACCTGGGTTTAATATATTAATTTATTTTATCCTTATACCGGGCCCCGAGTATCTTATGTAACAAACACACCTTCGTATTTTAAGCTCCTGGTGCCCGATAGCCCGGTGAGGATTTAATAACACCATTATATACATATCGGCCCCCCAGTGAATCGTTTATCTCACGCTCATTCACTTCCCATCACCTAGTGCCCGATATCCCAATGGGGGTCCCATATAATATTATTATTTTAAAAATGTATTATTTCAACCATATCAGCCCCCGGGGATTCTCACTTAGCTCATGAACCTTACAAACTCAACCTCTCAGTGCCCAATAGCTTCGATTGGAATTTAATGGTAATATATTTTATATTACGTTTGTTTTAATAATCGGCCCCCGAGGATTTCACGTAGCAATTGCACCTTGCAATCTCAACCTCCCAGTGCCCGATAACTTCAGTTGAAGTCTATTAATAATATATTTTATATTACAGTCATTTTATTAATCAGCTCCCCGAGATTCTTGTTGAAGTTTTACTTATACAGCTAGCAGTTACGGTTCTTCTTTATTATTACAATCATTTAGCACATTAGCTATATAAATAAGATCACTGAAAGAGAGGCAATCACAAAAACAATAGAGACACACAGATTATCCTGGGAAACCGTCATGGGTAAGAAAACCCAGCAAAAACTTCCTCAAGAGTCAATATAGATAGACCAAAAACAAAGCAAAAGATCCTCCTCTACTCCTTCACTAAGAAAGAGTAGTGCACCACTTAACCAAGAGATAACAAGAGATAGATCAAAACCCTCCTTGGCGTCACCCCCAGTTGCAGCAGCTACTCCTCCAAGACTTGCGCACTTTTTCTTCTTGTTGCAGAGCACATGAGTGAGTGTGCAAATGAAGTGCCAGCCTCCTTTATAAATAGTAGTCTGGCCTCCCTTAATTAGGTCTAGGCCAACCTGTCACTTTTCCCTTTTAATTTATTTACATTTAATTGTCAAGGCACAAAAGGGCCAACTTTTACAAACACACAATAGGGCCTAATTAATAAATATAATATAACAATATTATTCAACACTCCCTCTTAGGTAGAATATTCTTCGAAGTTACAATATTTCAACAATTCTTACTTAGCTCATGAACCTCACAAACTCAACCTCTCAATGTCCGATGGCTCCAATTGGAGTTTAATAAAATTTATTTTATAATGTTGAAGAAAAGGAAAATAATTCCAGGCATTTGAAATTAAATATAACAATAATACATTAACAGTGGTTTTCCCCTAGGATTACAAAGACCTCTATGCAGTGCGAAATTCAATTCTCAAGACTGGTAAACTTAGCAAAATTTATTTCCTTGCCCAGAAAAAGGGAAAAATTCCAAACTTTTCTGCTCATGTGCCTAGGATAGAATTTCATGATTTTTTTTAATATGAGACTTCCTCCTCTTGATATTCAACTTATTAAGACAATAAATGGTGACTTTGGGAAAATTACCAGGAATTACCAGCCTCCCTTCACCAGGTAGATTTTGCTCAGGAAACCATATTAAAATTTATAAACACATATTTATTTATTCGTTTCTTTCCATAAAGTTAAATCTCTTGGGAATAAAATTTTCCACAGTAAAAATCATGTTTTTACCAGAACTTACTACTCACCTATTTTCCAGCAAATCTTTACTACTATTTAGGGAAGAGCCACTAAATCAAGTTTTTATGTTTGGGCATGGTTCTACTGAGTAAATCTAGGTAAGAATTCCATTCTTGCCATGTTTTAATTAGTGTTCAATGGGGATGAGTGCCCCACGTTTCCCACGTCCCTGGGATGGGGGGACTCTTGGGGGGATGCTTCCCCACGTCCCCTTTTTGGAGACGCGGGGGGACGTGATTCCCCAAGGTGGGGGGCGAGTCTCCCCAAAAGGGGGACTCCTGGGCGTCCCTCCTTGAAAAGGGGGACTTTTGGATGTCCCCCCTTGAAAAGGGGAACTTCTGGGCATCCTCTCAAAAAAATTTTAGCCTAATAAGGCTTAAAAAACAAAAATTTTAATTTAAAAAAGAAAAAATTAAAAAACAAATATATATATATATATACAAGATAAAGTTCAAACACAATTAATTTATTAAATTTTAAAAGCTAAATAACTAAAACACAATTAAATCTTAAAAAATTAAAACTTAAAACACAATTAATAACTCACAAGTTATCATATGCCATCTTATAGCTTATACGAGAGTGACTCTGACCCAGAGACAAATAGTGACATTCCCTTTGATGGTCCTGATGGCTTCATGCAGGAGATGGATGTAGAGGACCGGTCAATGAGATTAACTCCATGATGGTCATTTTAAAATTTATTTTCAATGTTCATTTTTTTTTGAGTTTTAACTTTTGAGTCTTGACTCAAGATACTAATGACCTCAAACCTTGACTCATCACTCTTTACTATTTTAAATTTTTGAGTTTGAGAAATTCCAATTTACTATTTCAGACTTTAGTATCTACTATTTAGTATTTTGCCTAGTACTAATTAATTAGATTCTAGAATGATGAATAATGAATTTAATTTTTAAATCAATGTATCAATATTTATTATTTTACTATTTTTGTTTCAACTTTCATTTATTATTTATGAATCAATGTATTTTATTACTGAATTTGAATTTGAATTTTGAATCATGTTTAATAGTTTATATCATTTACAAATTTGAATTTTCAATTTAGTAATTTAGTAGTATTGAGTATTTTATTATTTACTAATGAATTTGCATGGGATGAACATTGAATTGTTATTGTTGAGATTTTATCATTATTATTTTATTTTTAAAATTTATATTTTATATTTTTTGTATTGTATATGTGACGTCCCCCGATCCCCCATTTCCCTAAAATCCCTAAAATTTGGGGGTACTTCCACATGTCCCCCCCTGTGCATCTCACCGCACCCACGTCCCCCCGTCCCGAAGACTTGGTGGAACAATGGTTTTAATAAGACATAAATTAAATACAAAACAAAAATGCATTCCTGATTTCATTTTATTTACATATTCCTCGTGTTAAAATACTTTATCCTCTCAACTATATAGCCTATATTTATCAGACCAAAATTGTGGTTAATCTTTCATTCCAGGTCTCCCCCTTATCTAGCTTATTATATTGATTGGAAGTTAAAGGCTTTTACCCATACTTCCACAGAATATCTAGCATTCAATTAAGCCTTCCGAGGAGATCTTAAAGCTTGACCATTGACTAGGGACAGATCACCTCCCAGAATTGATCTATATAACTTCAATATTACAGAGGACATCATTCATTTAATAGGGATTATACATTCATAAATTCAGATGTTCTGTGAAGACTTTGACAACTTAGTCTTTACTACTAACCCATGAGATATATTTACACAAATGGGTTGCAAATGCCCAACTAGCACTTTGCTCTTACTCAAAGTTACAAATAATTTCTTACAACGGTCTATCAAAGCAGAGACAGTCGGAGGCAAACAACATAATATATTTTTACACAACTCTGTTCAGATTTTACAATCAGCCAGGCACATGAAGCAACAAATTTCACTACTTGAACAGAATATCAATTCTTCATAAAATCAAAACATAAATTTCATGGCATTAAGAAACTTATCATGGCATAGGCAAATCACTGAAACACTTATTTGAGAATTAAAAGTAGATTGGCAACTATTGATGGGTGAGCCTCTTTCCACCCAACCATAGGCACGGTTATCTTTTGTCTATCCTTGCAATTGGCCACCCCCTAGCCAAAAGATGATGCCATGAGGGAAATCCTCACTCATTAAAAGAGATAAAGGATGAAGACCACTCCCCTTCACCAACAGAATTTAGCAAGATATATCTCCTATTCCACCAAGCAAGGAGGCTTGTTCTTGACTCAGGGAGTCACAGCTGAATACCCAAAATTCGCAATCCCGTTTATCAGCTTGGTTTAGTGAATGTATTTGCTATTTTCTTACCCAGAACACAGAGAACTTGACTTCTCTCTATTTTCTAAGAACAAAAGGAGTTTAACACACTCTTCTCCACTCAGATTTGGTCCCCAGACCTAACTGTGTGCGTCCTCCTCCTTCTGTCTGGGAATTTTCCTCATTTTCTTGTCTTCTGCAGCAAGATTTCGTGGGTCAAATCCCCCAAATTCTGTTAAGTTTTTGATGGTTAGCTCATGCACATGTAGTTTATTTCTGTTTAGCATGAACTGAACCATAAACAATGACTGCAGCAACACAATAATAGCTGCAGTAAACCAAGATCACAAGAAGAATAACCATGCACAAGAACACAAGAGGTATCATGGGAAAACCCTTCTCAAACAAGGGAAAAACCCAGCAATCCTTTGCTATATTCTCAAGAGAAGATCTCCCAACACCATAGACCTAGCACACAAAAGGGTGCTTACCAAAACCTAGAAACTAGCGCCCAAGAGAGGTGCGCACTTCAGTCATACATGCACTTGTTGAAATTCCGAGTTGTCAAGTGAGAGTGTGTAATCCTCAATGGGGATTCACCTTTATTTATACAACAACTGACACAGCAAAAGGTGTGTCTATTGGCACAATAGGGTCGACCTCAACAACTCAATAATATAATTAATCATTACAATATTAATTATCTTACATCTGGTGGGACCAACTTGTACCCTTTACATCACAAATTAGGGTTACAAGTAAATCTTACTCTCAGACAATATAGCAAGGATCTCACACGTCCACTAGTGCTCGACCACTAGGGACACGTCCACTTGTGCTCAGCCACAGGGACGTCATACTCAACAGATCACTCAACTGAGTCCATAGGAGTACCATCTGGAGTACTATCTCAAGCCGACTCAACTAAGTCCATAAGAGTACAAGGCAAGAGACCATCTCAAGCCGACTCAACTCAGTCCAGAGGAGTGCAAGGCAGGAGACCAAGTCATCTCAACTCAGTCCATAGGAGTAGACAAGAGACCACACGTCATAACAACTCAATCCCGAGTCTGACGCACACCCATCACATGGGCACACCCAACACATGGGCACACATCGTCTCAACTCAGTCTAGAGGAGAACGACACACCCATCACATGGGCCCTCTCACAGATCAACTCAACTCGGTCCAGAGGAGAACGACCTGGAGAATGTCACACAACGCTGCAATCATCAACAAATTCGTGGGTCAGATCAAAAACTTCCAAATGGGTACTATGCCCATTCTCTCATTGATTTCTGAGGAGGACCACCAGCTTGACTAGTAAATAAATATTTTGGGGCAGAGGGCAGTTCTGGGTTTGAATATTTTAATTCAGCAGGGCACTGCCTAGCAAGGGTCAAGGTTTCCCCCTCACCATTCCCTCTCATGGCATCATCTTCTGTCTAAGTGCTCCACCCATGAACAATTTTCTTTTAATTATCATCAAAATGCATTTTATCATTTTAATTGTTCATCAAGGTCGAAAATGTTAAACATACTAGCCATGGCTCATGGCGACATTTAAACATATATTTACATACTGGGGAAAACAGGGTGTTACAGTTGCTTACTTGGAGGATGCCTTGCGTTGGAGGAGCATTAGGCATTCCAGAGGAGGGCATTGAGCCCTAGACAACATGGGGTTGCTTGGTTGCTTGCATGGAGGCTTACACTTGACTTGAGGATGCTTGGGTTAAGGAAGCAGACATGTAGATGTGGTGGTCCCTGAGGAGGCACATGACCATGGAGATGAATTGGAGCTTTGGATCCTTGTAGGAGGAGCATTGGACCTTAGGGAGTAGTGCTCATGCCATGGAGCCTCGTTTGTTGATCGTTGTTATCTTGGAGCTTAACATGTGTCACTTGGAGTGGAGCACTTCACATATGTGGACCTACTTGTGTCTTATACATTGCTTGTAGTGGACTAGGTCCACTTGTCATTGTAGACCTCCCTTACCTCGTATAAATGGAGGAAGGAGAGAGTCCTTATCATAATCAATCATGCACTTGTGCTTATTCTTCTTTACACTTGGGTTAGAAATATAAGAGGACTGCTAGTCTCTCTCTTGTTAGATAGTGTACCTCGGATCATCTTCTACTGGGAAGGAGCACATATGGCAGATCTGGATGCCTTCTGTTATAGCAGCATTACACAAATCCATACAGCATAATGATCTGTAGATGAGGACGCAGCAATAAATACAGTGAGGGCTCATCACTAATTTTAGTATTCCAGCAGTGAGGGTGCATGCATGCCCCAGCTATGGATAGAATAGGATAAGTTTATCTTTAGTCTTCAGTTTAGAGACAAGGTGCTAAAGTAAGATGAGGCAGTTCTGTTTTATTTTTAGTAGTCTTTCTTAAAAAAAAATTAATCTGTTAGATAGGGCACTGATCCTCCTTGGAGCGCACTCTCTTGAATGCAGATCCCGAGATCTATGCAATAGATCTATTTTTGTAAACCCTAGGAGTTCCCTCTCAGTTCTATAAGAGAAAGGGTTAGGATACGGATCTGTATTAGAGAGGTTTAGTTTTATTTACTCCACAGAAAATTCTGTCTAGATAATTTTCCTGTAGCAGATTTTTATTCAGTGATAATGGAATACAAGAAACAGGGGTTTTTGACAGTGATCTACGTGTTACATTGTATGTTTTCTAACTGTGTGTGTTTATAGATTCTAGTGAGATTCAGATTGCAGTTTCAATTAGCGTTTAATTTCAGACGCTGTTAGTTAACTGTAAGAGAAGAATCTCTTTACCGTGTGTTAGAAAAATTTCATCATATGTCTCTCTTGTTCAATCTTCTTTGTATTTTATCTGTCTTTGTCTTAAGGCGCTAAGGTTTCTTGGAGCATTCTTGAAGTCTAGGGCTAGGGTTTGATCCCTAAGGAAACATTGGAGTTAGAATTTGGTGATAAACCCTAACTTTTATTTGTTGAGGAGTAAGAGAGGAAGAGACACCTTGCATGAGGCCAAAGAGGACTTGCCAGTGGTGATTCTAGCTTGTTGGAGGATCTTTGGTGGAGCTAGGGCTTTGGAGAGCTTGGAGGGTTGTGCCGGCTTGTGATAAGCTGAAAGCATGTACTTAAACTTCATCTCTTATCTATATATACAAAGTTTTCAGCAGTCCAAAATTGTCTTATTGCAGATTTGATTTTCAACTATCATTGTCTTCATGGTTTGGTAATTTCCAGCACTTATATGTCCTGCTGATTTGACATAAGGCTGAAATTGTTAAGGGATTTAACATTTATATTGAAGATAATAGAACAGATTTACTGGGTAAATTTGGATTAATTGCAATGATTTCAGATCAGGTTTATGCATGAAAAGATTGAACTTGTTGGCATATATTTTGTATCTTCTCTCTTGGATTGCCTAGTGTGTTGGGGTTGATGTGAAGTGAAATGTTGTCCGTTGTTTGCTACTGTAATTTATATTTCAATTCAGCCCTAAGACAAATAATTCATAGCGATTAGATCCACGGAACCTCTAAAGAGGTGAAATTTCTACAGTCCCCTCTTCAAGTGCAAGTTGGATGAAATGTTTAGGTTTTCCTTTTTCTTGCTCTTTGTTTTTTCAAATAATTTTGGGGTCTTGTATTTAAGGCTCAGGGCAGGCTAGACTAGCAAGAAAAAATTAAAGCAACTTTCATTTAGTTGGCGACAAGGAATGTTGGTTTGTTGTGCCATGTAGAGTTGGAGGACACCATATTGGCAGTAGACATACCCAAACCTTTCTGTGCAGAACACAAATGGTAATAGAAGTTTCCGAGCTGTCCAAGCATTGCTGAAAACAAGGGATAAATCCCTTAACCGAAGACTTCAAAAAAGATAGGTACGGCAAAGGAAACAAACTAACATTTTAATAATGGAACTTGCTTCATATTACAACAATTTAATTTCTTTTTGAAGTGGAGGTAGTGTCCCCTTCCTAATTTGTCTCTATAACAATTTTGAGGGCTTAAATCTAGCCAACTTTGCTCTCACATTTTAGCATTATCTAGCCTTTTGCTCTTCATGATGTCATTACTAATGGTGCATAAAGTAATTATAAATTCAATTCAGGGTTTTCTTTTAAACAACAATCGAGCACAAAGTTATTACAGGGACCTAGCATTTTAACAATGTACCCTTAAATTTGAGGAAATGTAATCGAAATGAAACTTAAAAAACAGGAGAATTCGTTAAAACATACCTCCTCAAGGCTACCATCCTCTGTTTCTGTGCTAAAAGAAAGCACCATGTTCTCATCGAGCATCTCCTCCAATTCATCAATATAACGTGTTGCTGACAACCAATGAGCAATAAGAAATAGATTATGAATGCCACTATATTCAAGACAATAAAAGATTACAAACTAATGTAAGCATTATTGTTCACATTTATATCAATAGATGGAGAGCCAATTCATGATAAAAACTGTCCATAGGATTACATGTCCGTCATGAGAGACAAGTGAAATTTTGAAATAATTGTATAGTAAATTCGATCCTTTCTGAACAAGAGGAACAAACCTTGCTAAGAGATCACTTCAACAATATCAGAACTGTAAGTCTAAAAGCTTTAATGTCAATGCATATGAAGAGCAGAAAACCAATGCACATGGAATAACTGCTGTTAACTATTGATGACACTGTATTATAGCTAAAACTTTCTTTAAAAGTATGCTCAACGTTCTATCATAGCCTGCTATGATAGTTAAGACATATTTTCGGAGTGGGTTTTTCTCCCTATCCTATGGTTTCCCACTATAAATCAGTGTCTTCTTATGATGTTACTGTCTTTTATCCTTATGGACTGGACATGCTTAGTGATAATTAAAAGGACAGAAAATATTTAAAGCAGATTGCATTTCACTCTTATCAATAGCAAGTAACATAAATTTAGTAATGGAATCCTCCAAATGTAATCCGGATAATATATATATATATATAAAGGATTATCTCATACTTAAGAAGTAATAGAAGCAGTAATCTACTGCTGTAACACTGTTATCTTGGTGTGCTACCATAAAATATTAAATAATCATCGTTGACACTATAGTTGATTATAGTTAGTAATTAGGGTACGCATTTTGTATGTGAATTCATAATTTTTGCAGTAGTTAATATGTTAATCCAGTTCAGATAAAATTATTTTACATGAGCTTATAATGGACTGGTAACACTTTACCTCCAATCCTAAAAGCACTGTATATATCTCAAGAGTCTTTCATTCGCATGTTCAGACTGCAACATACAGTGGACACTGAATACAACATTATAAAGAGATATACACTAGCTTATTCAGGTCTCACAAGTATTTATATATGTGCATAAGTATACTGTGTAAAGAGAAGATTGTCACATCTCTACATTGATTGATTTTAACTTCATAAGGTTTGTCCACCATGGCTTGTTTCCAATATGTTGAAAAATTGCATAGCCCCCTGAAGGATTATGTATTTGGCCATCACTGAGCAGATAATGGAGAGCATAAACTCTGTTGAAGATTTGTTCTAAGTTCTAACTTAATAACAGCCTATAATGATCATTATAAATTCTTGTGTTGATTTTTAGTCTATAGAAATTGCATAAAGTTATGTTTCTTGTGAAAAGAGTGTGGTGTCACATAAGATAATTTTATTAATGTCCGACTGATGACCACAAAAGTAGGTCAAAGGGACTGCTGAGTACAATAATGTCATTACAAAGCAGGATTACCAAAAGGTCTCCTATAAAAGGCAAGATGCATAAAGTAATGTAGAGTAAGGTAGAGTAGAGAGTGGGAGCCAAGCTGAGGCATGAACAGCCCTAGACTCCAAGCCCAAAAACCCACTCTGGGGTGGATATGTATAGGAGGAGAAGATCCAGGAATAAGAAGAACCAAAAGTAATGAGGTATCTGTCATGGAATAAACTTGTCTCTCCTAACATCCGAGGTCGAATGAAGAAAGCTCAGTATAGTATGATGTCCAGAAAGAGAACTACTGGGATGTCTAGATCGTCCACTGCGCTGTTGTCTGAAGGAGGTAGTTTGCCGCTGAGGCCTAAGGGATCTCGCCCGTCTCCTAGGGAGGGATCTGATCTAGTCATGTTGCTGAAATCTTGTGGGACAAGGGAAGGCCACGTGGGTCTGCACTGATTTGGAGTCCAGATCTCTGCCAATCAGTCTGTCTCTTAGTGCCCCTTCCTTAGGGTAGCACTGTGAAGAAGGAAGTCATCTGCTTCTGGGTAGAGTCTGATCTAGTAGAAGGCTGAAGAAAATGGGCTCAAAGCCTGAGGGTCTCCTGCATATTTAAGGCCAAGAATCTTTGGTCGGAATATCTAAAGAAACCAGTGAGGGTCTGAAAAGAATGTGGTGTCCCATAGATAAAAGGATCGCTTTATTATTCCATATTAGAACCCTTGTGTATTTTCCCATTACTTGTAAGAGAATGGAAAGTGTAAAATTTGTTGAAGATTTGTTTTAACTTGAGAACAGCCTCTAATGTTCATTATAAATCCTTGTGTTGATTCAGTCTACAGATATTAACTTTAAAGTTATGTTTCTTGTGAAAAGAATGTAGTGTCGCATAGATAAACGAATCTCTTTAGTAGTCCATGTTAGAACCCACTAGTATCAATTGTATGTCAAGATCAAAGAATTCACTAATGAACTGTTGAAGACTCGGATAATGGATTAGGACACAAGGTGATTAATGTAGAGAATGATACAACGCCACACAAGCCAAGAGGAAGTTAATGCCCCGATCCATGAGCATGCTACAGCCACTGGTATTGGCTATAATACCAATATCAAAAGGATTTGCCGATAATTTTTACAAGGACAGATAAATAATTTGATCACATGGTGCATCATATAAAGAAGATACAAAGCCAAGGAAGCTCAAGGGAAATTATCATCTCAATCAAATATGCCAAAGGACCATGCCTAGTGGTTAAATTGCATATTCTTGCTGAAACAAAGACTACTAGCACCAGTTCTCGCCAAGCATGCCAGAGTGTAAAGACTATTGCTAATACAAATGTATCACACTCCTAACCCTTTACTAGATAAAAGTCCACCTAGTTCAACTTCTCCAAATTATGGATTCTTAAACATGTTTCCACTAATGACCAAAATAGGCAAATGGGACCTGAAATATGGAACTTTGGAATCATATTGCAGATCTTTTGAAAAAATTTATTGTGGAGTTGAGATACGAAAGGGAAAGGAAAATTTAATTTAATGATACCTTAGTTTTACTCCAATGTTCAATACATTATAAATCAACTAGATCTATAAATAAGCCAAAGAAAAGCTTGAACCAGACTGATAGATTCATAAATTCAACCCTCACTGAACATGACAAATATATATCAGCAGTCTTTGTGCAGTTGGACTATGATAATGAAAGTAACAAAGACTAGAAAAAAGGATCTTGTTAAACATTAAAGGAATGACCACTTAAATAAAAACCTGAATCTGGATAGCCCACTGGGTCAGCTCAAGTGATTGAGTGCTGTCAATTACAAGTAAGAGGTCACGGGGTCAAGTCCCCGGGCTGGATACCTCTGTGGATAGTATGGGCCTCATTCAATGTCCCCACCAGATTAGGCTGCCAAAACTACAACCGATCAGTTTACTCCAGGTACCATCCTCAGAACAAGGGGAAGTGAATGGGGGGTTGTAAATGCCTCGAAATCACTGAAAAGCAATGTAAGGCAATGTAAGTGTCAAGTAAGTTGTGGTCAAAGTGGTTAAATGAAAATCATGTTGATGATTGCAGCTTCATGAGACATTCTCCAGATCGTACTCCTCTGGATTGAGTCGAGATAATCTGTGAGAATGCCTATGTGATAGGTGAAGTCATACTCCTCTGCACTGAGTCGAGATGATCTGTGAGAACGCCTATGTGATAGGTGAAGTCATACTCCTTTGGACTGAGTTGAGATGACTTGTGTTGGTCTCTTGTCGTACTCCTCTGGACTGAGTTGAGATGACTTGAGATGGCTCTCCAGTTCGTACTCCTATGGATTTAGTTGAGTTGATCTATTTGGGAGTGACGTCCCTTGTGGTTGAGCACATGTGGACTTGTCCCTAGTGGCAGAGCACTAGAGGATGTGTGTGAGATCCCTTGCTATATTGTCAAAGAGTAAAACTATTGTAAAACCCTAATTTGTATTGTGAAGGGTACAAGTTGGCCCTACTGTGTAAAGACAATTAATATTATGTAAAAGACTAATTGTATTATTGAGTCGTACAAGTCGGCCCTATTGTGCCAATGAAGAGACATGTCTATTCGTTGAGTTAGGTCATGTATATATTAGTGAATGATCCCCATTGTGGATCATTCATCTCATTCACTCACAATGCATTAATTGGAGAGTTGTAATTTGGTGCGCACTTCTTATGTGCTATCTTTCTTGGTCATAGAGCACCCTATTGTGTGCACTAGGTTTTTTTGTGAAGAGGGTTTCTTCTCTTGGCAATATAGCAAAGGGTTGTTGGGTTTTTCCCTTGTTTGAGAAGGGTTTTCCCAGGATAACTTCTTGTGTCTTGTGCATGGCTATTCTTCTTGTGATCTTGGTTTACTGCAGCTATTGTATTGTTGCATTGTTTATGGTTCAAGTTCATGCTAAAATGAAAAGAAACTACATGTGCTTGAGTCACTATTAAAAATTCAACAAATCAAAGCACTATTGGGCTCAGATAAGGGTTCAAAACCCCCCAAAGACATGTCAAGACATTCATTTTGCCAACAAAATTGACTACCTCATCTACGACAGAGTAAAAATCTCAGTGCCTTTCACAGGCCATGGAAGAAGCAAATCTCAACAGATAGGCCAGGAACAAGTCCTAGGTGATTTTAACGAAATAGACACCCCTCGAAGATCGAATGAAAATCCTGATACTTTTGACACGCCGTGGATGCCACAAATCTCAACAAATTAGGCCAATCAGAGACCAAGTGAAAATCTTGATGCCTTTGACAGGCCAAGGAAGACGCAAGTTTCAATGGGTACGACAAAGAACAGCTCCTAGGTGAATTTGATGGAATAGACACCCCTATGAGACCGAGTGAAAATCCCGACAACCTTTGACAGGCCATGGATGCCACAAATCTCAACGAATAAGGCCAAGAACAGGTTCTAGGTGAATTTGACAAAATAGACACCACTCGGCCATGGCATCCACAATAAAAGGATATAATGTCCTAGTTTCGACCCTTTGGAATGATCTGAACATTAATTGTGTCTATGTTTAAATGTTTTTGCATAGATACTTCTATCACTATGCCTTATTCACACCATGAGGTAGACAAGCCATGGGGATTTTAAATACTTGTAAACATTGAGATTTGAAATTAATAAAATATCCAAGGCTAATCGAGAACAAGCACCTAAAGGAGCTATGATACTGTTATCGCGCAATTTGTACTTTGATGGAAGGGAAAAGGGAAATGAAGACAAATTGATGTAACAGGAGACTATCCTATCACTATCACCTCAACAAGATGTCTCTTTCTATTTAGGGTGGTAGGCCCAGGGGAGACGTCCTCGGTGACCTGGGGTTTTGAGAAGGCAAAGGATAAAGGCCAAGTAAAAGGTTCCCTCTCACAAGTCACCACCTAATCAAAAAGTCTGGTTAAACAACCAAAAAAGAAATGATAAACCGGAAGTGTACCTGCCTAAAATAAAGCAATAGGAAAACTATAGATTTGCAAGAGTATTTGTTGGTTAGCACTTCATAAAATCATTGACTTTCTTAAATGAAATGATTTGTTGAATATGATGAAGTAAACAGAAATCTTATAACAACAATGATTATAGAGCAATACTTCACATAAAATGTCTTTAAAACTAGCTTCAAAATGACTGAAAACCATTCACCATTGAAATCACATCATTAGCATTTGGCAGAAGCATATAAGACAGACTATAATTCAGCCTTTATAATTGCTTTATGAGCTTTTAATGTTGCATTAAATGGTTGTAGCTTACTTTAGTAACAGCAGCAGGCAGGGTAATGGATCAATCTAATCTAGGGTTAGAAGGTGTTAGTAGGTTGTTCAAAGATTTGGATGTTTGAAGGTTGTGATCAAAAGACTCAAGCAAGGGGTCTTAGATTAGTGCATTCATAGGGCATATGGAGTCAACAAGTAGCAGCAAGAATTGAAGGAGCAAGATGATAGTAATAGAGCCAAAGACAAAAGGAATTTGATAGATGAAGTGTTGGTAAGCCGAGGCTTCAACCACCAAACCCTAGGAGAAAACAGCTACTAAGGTGTAGGTAACCCTAGGCCTTAGTAGGTTTTTCTCCTTCTTTAACTCAATGATAAGATAAGATCGTCTATGATGAAGGACAACTACTAGGGTGTTGCAATGGCAAGGCCCTAGCAATGGCTTCAAGAAAAACGGCTCCTTGGCACAATCTAGTAGGTAGATAGCAATTGGAACAAGGACAATAACATGTGCTTGATCCCTAGGGTTTGAGCTAGCAATTTCATAAATTAACAAAATGTAAAGTAAAACACCATAACCATTCAAGTAAGAGAAGAATTGCAGAATTTTACTCACATTCACCAAGTATAATCAAAGCAAACCCTAGTTGTAGACTTTCCACCAAGAAAAATGCCAATTTCACCAAAAATAGCCCTCCTTCAACAAGTGCACACCAAAATTTTAGTCCAAAACCCTAATGAGGGCCGCAAATTTCAGACCTCACACAAGTGTGAGTCAAAGATGATGAGAAAATGAGAGTTTTAGCTCTCTACTTATACCATACCAATGACTTTAATTTTACTTTAGGTCAAAAAAGGCCGACATGGCCAAATTTACATCAAAATAATGTTTACATTAAATGTCACAATTAAAACCCTAACTCGAGCATAAATGATGGTGTCATGCCCTTTTAGGGTGACGTTAGGCCCTTTTAGGGCAATGTTGGCCTCCTGGAGCAAAACGTTAGGCCTTCTTGGGCCTCAAGAACCTGCCATATGTGCCACTTGGCACACAACTGCCTCCCAAAACCTCCACAAGCACTGGATGACATCATGGGTGTCCTAGGTGACAACATGGGCCTTCCAAGGCCTACGTCCTGGTGGAAAGGGAACAACCCCCCTAGGTACGGGTCTGCCAAGTTGCCTCTGGTAGAACGTCCTCCTCTTTCTCCGGTGCAATCCTCTGATCTGTCTCTGCCCCCTACTAGGGTCTCAACATCCATCTGGAGGGATTTCAGCCCCATGGAGGTCCGAACTAATCATCTCCCCATGTGTACCTGTCCATCGGGTATGGTCCTGAAACATCAACAGATACGCCCTCCATGGACTCATAAGTCACAAGGATCATAGCAATGTCAATCACATCTAATCATCAAGTTATTAAACATGTGCATAAAACCCCCTTTACCCGAACCGGTGCTCAAAGATATTATACTAATCTGCAAGCCAAGTTTGGAGTAAACGCTAGGACGTCCTATTGGGCTAATGCTTACTAGATGTGGGATGTTTYCGGGAGAAACCAAATCTAAGCCATGTGAGTGGATGAAGCGGTAAGGGATGTCTGGGCAAAGGGTGCAGTGATAGCAGGGAAATGTATGGCTTACCTGTGGGTGCCTCTGTAGAGGGTGAGTTGCACCTGTCATGGATGCAAATGTTTCCAAGCCCATTCATGCCTTTTGTCTTTATTCTTATTGCTTTTTCTTTCAAGAAGCTAGATTAGGGGACACTGCCCTGGCGTGGTGACCAGTGGTGGCAATGTTACCCACAAGCATTTCACGGAAATGAGAAGGTTGGCTCGTGATGAGACCCCCTTTCCCTTGGCTATGCCAACAAGAGCCACTACCCTGGCGTGGTGACCAGCTGCTGGTAGTGTCATACCGCTACATGCACATGGACCTAATAGGTTGGCTCATGATGAGACCCCCTATCCTCTAACTAGGTCTTGTTTTATTATTTTTATGGGTCCCTTTGTTTCTTGCTGAGAAGCTTTTTACTGCTTTCTCGGGGATCCCTGGGTGAAGCATCTCAAGGTTTCATTCTTTGGCTTCTATCTTTTGCCAGCTACTTTTACCCTCTGGACCTTTAGCCCCTTCTTCCCACAAGGTAAGGTACAACCCTTAAATATTTGGCCAACCCAATGCTCGGACCAGTGTAATGGGATGGATGAGCGGGAGAAAGATGAAAAGTGGTAAGTATGGTGGGAGCGAACGATGGCTTCTCATGAACCCCCGCTAGTGGCAACTCAAAACCTATGGGCACCAGCTTACTAGGGCATCCCTGTTAGCTTTTTAGCTCAAGAGGTACTCTGCATGTTTGTCTTGTATGCGGATGTTACCTTAATGTTTACACTACCAAGCACTTAACTTTGTAATAGTTTTTATGGAGTTGTTTTAAGTGGTTCTTTTATTAAAGTGAATTTTTAATAAAGTGTACCTTCTATTTTTAAAGTGACTTTATTTTCATAAAGCACTTATGTAATAAAGTGAAAACATTTTAATATTTCAAGTGATTCATTTTGGAGGGAATGGATCATGACCCTTGATCTTGAAAAAGGCAAGATCTAATCTTGGCCTTTGGATTTAGGGTTGGGAAAGGTGAAAAGACACTTTGGGGGGAAAATGTCATTTTCAGATTATAAAAGAATGTATTGGGTAGTGTGCAAGACATGTCGAATGTTGAGAAGACATCGGGAGGAGATTGAGAGAGATTTTCTGAGTATGCTTGAGAGAGGAAAGTGACCAGCAAAGAGGGCACGTTTTCCAAGGAAGGAGGGCACGAACCCCAACAAAACTTTTCTGTGAGTTTTGGGCCAAATTATTTTTCTGCTGTGGGAGGCCGTACTGTACGGATCTGTACAATACGTATGGTTCCATACAGTCCATATAGTTGTACGGATTTGGCACAGAAATCGATGTAGATTGGAGCACGATTTTCGAGGTTATGTTCATGTTTCTGGGTCGTACAAAACAGTTCGTACAGTTGACTGTGGGCACGAAAAACGAGGTACAAAGGAGGTTGTACAGCAATACTGTTTTTGGCACGAAAAACGAGGCAGATTTCTGTGGGACAAATTTGGTGCTGTGAGGTATTTTCCTTGGCTGGAAATGTTATTTTGCTGCTGATATGTACTTTCCTGAAACTGAATAATAGATCTCTCTCTCTCTCGTTGGGTTTCCCCACATTGGGGTTTTCCCTGGCATTTGCCTAAATTTCTGAGTGTTACGGATTTTTGTCCAATGTGTTATTTCCGCTGCTATTTTGCTTAGCAATGTGTATTTCTGCTTATGGTAATTTCTGAATGTGGGTTTTATGCATTTGTGAAGTTCATGCAAGACAGTTATCTCTAGGTTGCTAAGTGTATGACAGAAATTTCGTTTGCTGATTTTTGTCATTAAAAATCTACAATCCCGTCATTCCCCCTAGATATGGTCAAGTGGATAGGTATAAGATCCAAGCACCCGTTAGAAGCAAAAAGAATTGAATGTGCGTATTCAAAGGTTTTGAAGATCAGAGTGACACATACCATGATACCCAGACTCATTACCTCATGGAGCAAGATCCATTTTTGCTATAGGACCAGGCCGAGGTGACGGATGTTGTTGCTGCTGACAAAGTGGATGTGCTGAAGAATGAAGAGATGGGCCCTCCAGGGCCATGCTCAAGTCGATCTGGCTCTCGGTACTCCATGTCTAGGACTTGTGGGCCTTGAGACATAATCTCCTTAGTTATCCCTAAATTGGGGGATAACAAATACCACAAGAGAGGAAAGGTAAGAAGATCCAAGAGTGTAAAACAATAAAAGAAAATACTAATAGGCAGTGTATGCAAATTCTTTGCAAAACATAATAATGGCTCAAGACAAATCAGAGACAGAAAGAGATAATATGTTATTTATCTCAACAGAAAAACAATACAAAAACATGCTAGTTGTCTTCTTACACCCTTTTCTTTGTCAATGAAACTCGTACTCCTGTAGCTTATGGTTCAGATTCCTGTAACTTGTACAGACCCATACATATTGGGATTCTCTGCTCAGAATGAACCCGTACACAATGTATCGTGTATCTTTCTTTTGTTGTGACCTGTATAAAACACCAAATGGCTAAGACCCTACTCGGTCTGTATATGCAGAGGTACGAATGGCTTCACGGGGGCGTGCAGGCAAGTCTACCCACCATTTGTTTTTGTCTCAGTCCACCTCCATCCACACTGCTCGACAACGCTCACATGATAGTCTTTTTCTCTTTTTGGTTTAGGGTTGGAGTGGGTCCCCTAACTCATGAGAGATCCCAGCCATTGGATCTTCCCTCTAGATCAACAGTTGGGACTTAAACTCTCATTGACCCAGCTTAACCTCACTTTTGATTATTCCTCACTAAATAACTTGTTAACACTCCCTCTTAGTGAGGAATGGGTTTTCTACAATACCCAATTTTTAATGAAAATATTCAAATTTCTCTTTTGGCAGTCCTTTAGTCAAAATGTCTACAATCTGTTCAATTGTGTAAATGTACTTAAGCATTACTACCCCC
The DNA here is from genome assembly GCA_009831015.1 of Picea engelmannii. Lineage (NCBI taxonomy): Eukaryota > Viridiplantae > Streptophyta > Pinopsida > Pinales > Pinaceae > Picea > Picea engelmannii. The sequence goes on along the minus strand of ML796973.1, from coordinate 63,785 downwards.
TTTTGTACTCGATCCCTGATGAAGTGATATATGATTTCAATGTGCTTCGATCTATCATGGAAGACTGGATTCACAGACAACTTGATACAGCTTTGATTGTCACAGTAAATTATGGTGGGATCCAATTTAGTGCCAAACAGGTCAACAAGAGCTTTCCTGAGCCAAATGGCTTCACAACTAGCTTGGTTGGCAGCCATGTATTCAGCTTCTGTTGAGTTGAGTGCAACTCATTTTTGCTTTTTGTTGTACCATGATATCACCCCTGATCCTAAGGTGAAGCAGCAGCTAGAGTTACTCTTTCTATCAATGGCACTGCTAGCCTAATCAGAGTTAATATAGCCCGAAAGCTTGACTTGGTCTCCTTGTAAATATTGCAACCCATATTCCATTGTACCCTTCAAATACCTCAATATGTGTTTTGCTGCAATCTAATGTACCTTTCTGAGGTCCACCATATACTGACTGAGAGTGTTGACAAAAAAACATATATCGGGTCGAGTATTAGTTAAGTACATCAAACACCCAATTAATTCTCTGTAGATAGTAGTATTCACCTCTTCTAACTCACATGATCTTAATTTCTTGAGATTAGTGATCATGGGAGTGGTCATGGGCTTGCAGCCCTCCATCCCAAACCTCTTGAGAATCTTAATTGTATACTTTCCTTGACCAAGAAAGGCCCTACCCTCTTGTTGCCAAATTTCAAGTCCAAGGAAATAGTGCATTAATCCTAGATCCTTCATCTCAAACTCCTTGGCCAGATCTTGCTTGCAAGTTGCTATAAGAGTTTCTGCTCCTGTTAAGAAAAGATCATCAACATAGAGTACAAGTATAAGAATGTTACTCTCTTTCATAAGGAGATACAAGTTTGGATCAGTATCACTCTTGATAAATCCAATACTCTGTAAATAGTTGTCAATCCTGGAGTACCAGGCTCCGGGTGCCTGTTTGAGGCCGTATAGAGCTTTCTTTAGACGACAGACATAGCTAGCTCTGTTGTGGACTTCAAATCCCTTGGGTTGTTCCAGATAGACTTCCTCTTCAATATTGCCATTAAGGAAAGCAGTCTTAACGTCCATTTGATGTATTCTCCACCCCATCTGAGTGGCAATAGCAATGACGGTACGGATGGAGGTGTATCGAGCTACTAGGGCAAACGTTTCTTCATAATCTACACCTTCCTTCTAAGAGAAACCTCGAGCAACAAACCTAGCCTTGTGTTTGTCGATGCTTCCATATGCTGCATGTTTTATCTTGTATATCCATTTGGAGTTGACCACAGATTTATTCTGTGGTCTGGATACAATTTCCCATACATCATTCTTTATTATGGAGGCATACTCTTCCACCATGGAATCCCTCCAAGGCTTCCTTACAATGGCTTCTTCAAAGCAAGTTGGTTTTGAATCAATCATACTGCTCATGAGAGTAGCATACCCTGAATACCTCTAAAGGGGTACACTTGTTCTAACTGAAGTTTTTGGAGACTCTACTTGTTCATTTATTTCCTTCAACCGTTGTTCAGCCCATTTTGGTTTCCTTTTCTTGGAAGTAATCGGTTGCTCTTCCTCTTGATATTCCACTGTGGGAAGATCTGCCCCTGTTGATAAGATCTTCTCCTCTTGACTGGGGGATTCAGTTTTAGAGGGTGTCCTTGTCTTGATACGAGTTTCGAAGGGCTCTCTTCCTCGAACTTTACGTCTCTGCGTAGGACAGTTGTAGGATCGAGCTTAATTCCTTTTCTCAGCAGGGATATGGCAGTAGGAAACACACCCAAAGATCTTAAGGTGACTAATGTCTAGTTTCTTTTCGGTAAATGCCTCCTCTGGAATCACGTTTCCCAGTACTTTGTGGGGACTTTTGTTTTGAAGATAGATTGCAGTGTTGCAAGCTTCTACCCAGAGAATCTTAGGAAGATTTTGATCATGCAACATAGCTTTTGCCGCACCTACAATAGCTCTGTTCTTCCTCTCTGAGACCCCATTCTATTGAGGAGTATAAGGGATTGTCAGTTCTCTTTCGATTCCAGCCTCAACACAAGCCCTCTTGAAGGCATACGAGGTGTATTCTGCTCCATTATCAGACCTGAGGGCTTTTAACCTCTTTCCTGTCTGAGTTTCAACAAGGGCCCTAAATTCGAGAAACCTCTTGAGAACTTCTTGTGAGGTTTTTCCTGTCAAGATGTAAATCCAGGGTTTCCTGGAAAAATCATCTATGAAAGTGATGTAGTATTTGAACTTCCCTCCTATGGATAATGAGGACATGGGACCACAGATATCAGTATGAATTAGATCCTAAATGCTCTTGGACCTTGATTCACTCTTGGGGAAGGGTGCTCGTACATACTTGCCTAGAACACACCCTTTACATATTTCATGGTGTTCTTAAGTGACTAAGGGCATTCTTGTCACGATCTTACCCAAGATTTTGAGGGCACTATGTCCAAGATG
>ML796973.1:12310-52231 GCA_009831015.1 Picea engelmannii | reverse complement strand
AAAGTACTTGAACTTCGTCCTAGTTTGGTAAGAACATCAGCAACCTGCTCATCTGTAGGAAGGTACTGCACCAATACTTCCTTCCTCTGCACCATGTCTCGAATGTAATGGTACTTGATCTCAATGTGGTTCGATTTGTCATGAAACATTGGATTCTCTGAGATCTTCACACAACTTTGGTTACCATAATGAATAATGTTGGAATCCCGCACATGTTCGGATAAATCTGCAAGGAGCTTGCGAAGCCACACTATTTCACGGACTGACATACTTAATGCAATGTATTATGCTTCTGTTGTGCTCAAAACCATAGAAGTTTGTTTCCTACTACACCAAGAAACCATGGAAGATCCCAAAGTGAAGCAACACCCAAAGGTGCTCTTTCTGTCCACTATGCTCCTTGCCCAATCAGAGTCAACACATTCCTACCATATCATATCAATACTGGAAGTATATCTCAAACCATGTCCAACTGTGTCTCGCAGGTATCTCAACACATGCTTCGCAGCAATCCAATGTGTCTATCTCGGCTGACTCATAAACTAGCTAAGTGCACTCACTGCATAGCAAATATTTGGTCTGGTGTTAACCAGATACATCAATGATCCAATCAGTTGTTTGTACAGGGTCAGATCAATTTCGTCAGAATCGGAAGAAGACATGCTTAGTTTCTTCAGATTCGTCACCATTGGTGTAGCCATGGGCTTGAAGTTCAGCATCCCAAACTTCTTCAATATCTCAACTGTGTACTTCCCCTGACTCAGGAAGATCCCATCAGATCTCTGCCACGCCTCTGGTCCCAAGAAGTAGTGCATCATACCAAGGTCCTTCATCTCAAACTTAGAGGCCAACGCATACTTGCATTCAAAAATAAGGCTCTCTGTACAGGTGAGGAATAAATCATCAACGTAGAGGACGAAAATCAGGGACTCGCCATTAACAGTCTTGTAGTACAGGTTGGGAATCGACAACACTTTTGTTGAAACCCAAAAATCATCAAGTGTCCATCAATCCTCGCATACCAAGCTCGAGGTGGCTGCTTGAGTCCATACAAGGCCTTCTTCAACCTGCACACATGAGACTCCTTCTCATGTATCACGAAACCATCTAGCTACTCGATGTATACTTCTTCCCCAATCTCTCCATTGAGAAAGGTTTTATTTACATCCATCTAATGTACTCTCCAACCCATGGATGTTGCAGGGGAAATAATCATTCGAATAGAAGTGTATTGAGCAACAGGAGCAAATGTCTCCTCATAATCTATTCCCTCCACCTAAGAGAATCATCTAGCAACAAATCTCATTTTGTGCCTCTCGATGCTCCCGCCAACTGTGTGTTTGATCTTGAAGATCCATTTGGAAGTCACTACAGACTTCCCCTCAAGTCTCGGAACAATATTCCACACATCATTCTTCATGATGGATTGATACTCCTCCATCATGACATCTCTCCATACTGGATGACTAGTTGCCTCCTCATAACAGGAAGGCTCAAAATGAATGATGTGGCTCATAGTTGCGGCATAGCATGAATATCTTTGAGGTCTCTTGCTCACTCGAAAGGTACCATGAGGATCCACATATCCTTCTGCCTCCTATAGAGTCTGACAAGCCCATGTAGGTCTCTTCCGACTTACTGTAATATCTTTGGGAACATCAACTAGGGCTACAGGATCAACGGGATTAATTTGATCAATCTCCATGTGAGATCCTCTAGATCTCTTAAAGGATACCTCCTCCTCAAAGGTAACATCTCTGCTCACCTCAATCTGTCTCTAACCAAGGATGTAGATTCAGTATGCCTTCGAAGACTCATTGTACCCCACAAATGTACCATTTCTGCCTGAAGGGTCTAGCTTGATCCTTTTCTCCTTGGGTACATGAATGTATACTGGACACCCAAATATCCAGAAGTGTCCAACCTCAGGCTTCACTCCCATGAAGGCCTCCTCGGGTGTCATGTTCCTCAAAGTCTTATGAGGACTTCTATTTTGAACATACACTGCAGTCATGGATGCCTTTGCCCACAAAAACATAGGTAAATGTTGATCATGCTAAGTCATCTTGGACCATACTTGATATATCGAGGTTCCCTCGTGAAACCAATGTCTTAGGAAGCTAAAAAACATCAACACTCCCTCTGGAGCTGGAGGTGAATCCTCCTCTATCTCTGCTCCCTCTGACACTGAAGGTAGCTCTTCCTCCTTCTCTGGAGGTAACTCAATCTCTGCTCCCTCTGGATGTAGTACCACCTCCCTCTCTGGGAATGCCTTTACATGCACTAGAACTGTTGCCATGCCTGCTTCCTCAACATCTCATGGCTCGACTCATGTACTGGGACTGCTACACCTGCTCCCTCTGAGTCTCATGATGTGTTTGCCTCCTCTACTGGATCTACCATAGTTGTGCTATAGTCGGTCTGGACTTATTGCATCCATGATCATTGGCACTGTCTCTGTTATCTGGCATGGTCTCATCTTGGGAGGTACATTGCTCCTAGAGACTTCCTGTCTCTGAGCATCATGTCTGGCAATGTCTCTCCTTGATATCATGTTGGAAGGTCTTCCTCCTGCGACCGTCATTATGGCTCTTTCTCAAAGCTATTGCCTGTGACCTTCCCGGAACAAGAAACAAGAACAACAAAAAGTATCTCCTAGAGGAGATCAATTTATCTTGTGCACAACTATATACAGTGACCCTCCAAATAATATGTCTTCTACTATGACCAACACACATCCATCATATACTCGATGTCATACGGCTACCAACACACATCCAGCATATACTCGATGTCATACGGCTACCAACACACATCCATCATATACTCAATGTCATACGGCTAACCATGTTGATTTTCTAGTGTTAAATTAAACAAGCACAATTTTTAACAAGTGGTAATTACTTCCAATGATATACGGTATTACTTTAGTAAACACTAGAACATCACTAAGTAACTCGAAAAATTTCAACTTCTTAGTCTCTTCCTTAGAACACGTATCCCACGTGTGAGAGAAAAAATATGTGTCTATTGTTGTGTCTTTCAAGTGTCTTTTTATAGTAATATTAGATTGATCCAAAAAAAACACATCTCTTTGAAAATTTTAATTTAAAATTTTATTTTATTTTATTTCTTATAAATAGTTGGAGAATACCTCTGTAACTACCCAAAGATTAATTTGGTTATAATCCATCCACATAGCATTTGACTTTGTTAAATTATTCCTCCATAATTCATGCGATTCTTTGCATAAATATAGGTAGAACTAAATATGCAGTACATTCCTCATATTTAGGTAATTAGACATTTTTACTAGAAATTACTGCCCACCATAATTTATGGAATTCTTTCTATAATTTAGGTAGGAGTAAAAAGTAAATAAGTTGTACATAGAGATTGTAACAACCCCATAAATTTAACACTCCCAACATTTTACTCTACTCTCATTTTCTTGGGCCCTCCTGTAAAGGAGTCAAGCCCGGTCCCGCTCTGATACCATGTTTTTTTCTTCATATGAGATATGATCGATATATTATTAATTTATTACAATGATGAGTGTTCCATATATAGGGAACATATGGTGACCATCCATGAAAGGATGTGTCCCTTATTATTATCAATTACTTATTATATATGATATTTAATAATCAATAATTATATTATTAATTATTATTCTAAGAGAATGTCTTCCCGATGTTGTCCAAACATCAATAACTCCTTCACTCTTTTATAATATTGGTGTTGAACCTAACCTATAATCTAATTTGAGAAAGGAGAGGTGGACCTAACTATCTCCTATTTTAGGCAACCACCTCCTACATTCAGGGAATTTGTCTCCCACATTAGTGGAACTAAGAGAAGTTGGATTAGGACTCTCTAGCTACCTTTGACTAATGCTAGGAGAGGAAAATTCGAATTGGGAGAGATGAGGTTCTTTTTGGAAGATTTAAAGAAGAGAAAAAGGAGGTTTTACCTTGAAAAAAGGGAGTTGTCGTGCTATGGGACTGAATATCCCATGAAAGAAAGCCATGAGAGCTAGTACGGAATAGGAGAAGGAAGATGAAGCCACAGAGAAAAAGAGTAAGGGACTAATGTGCAGCAACAGAAACCAAACTAAGTAGAGAGAGATCCTTAGAATCCCTGAAGAAAGTTGATCATAAAAATGCCCAAGAATCAAGAGAAATCATGTTGTAGTTTAATTTGAAATAGACAGCAATTCGGACTTTCTATTCACACACTAAAGAGCACTAGAGGGAAGAAGTTCTAAGAGATTGTAAAGAAAAGAAGGAAGTATCCTCCTTGTGTTGTGTGGGGCAAGTATTGTGAGTGCCAAATGCTGGTCTGATTAAAGAACTCAGCAATGGGTTGCTTGGTCGATCTTTTATTGCTTTTTGGGAAAGAGAGACTGACCTGAGAGTTCTGCATTTGTCTTCTTCACCCTGGTGATTTCATAGCCCGGCTAGGGGGTGGCATCCACAGAGCACTACCTATGGTTGGATAGAAAAATGCTCTGTCTAAGTCAGTTGCTTGATATTAGACTTTTGGAAAAGATAAGTACCTCTTCGTTGCTCTAAAATTTCTTATCATGTTTGAGTATAATTCTATGTTACTTATGGTTGAATGCATTGTAAATTCGTTGTAGGCTTGATGAGTAAATGGGCTTCTGTTTAAAATCAATTAGAATGTAATCGTGTATGTGGAAATATATAAGAACATCCCATATGCTAGTTGTCTGTCAACAGAGTTATGGTGAAATTCCGGGATTATCTTGTTCTGTTTTTATTGAAAATTTATATGATAATCCCCTATATTTTTCTTCTCTTTGATTCGAGTATGTGTGCCATCTAGTAAGAATGATAATAGAGGCATGACCACCTGTAGGTGGAAATCCTATAGAAATATGCAGACTTGTCCTATAGCGGACCTCTTAAAATAATATGGAAACTCTGACATCACTTGGATCAATCCCCTGCACTTGAAACTTAATTGATGTGTTGCATTTTCCTAAGAGTTATCAGCTGCCTACAATCTGCAGTTTAGGAATGATTCCATATTTAGGTTTAATCTCGATAATATTAACCCAACCAATACCAGATTGCCTTGCATGAAAACAGAGATGCTCTGTCACTGATCGGCTAAATTACTCATCATAGAGTATTACTGTGGGAGGTTTCCCTTTGCCAAATTTCACGGACTTGGAAGTATTTTCCATAATATTGAGATTGAAAAATCTTGTTATAAGACAGTGTAGTAAGGCTGTTGAGAAATGGACTCTATGAGTATGCCAGCCAAGTGCAAATCTTAGTGGACTCGATTGTTTATTTTCCTTGCTTAGTATGTGGCAAAATCTAACCGATTTTCAGGTCCTATTTTTACTCCTAAAATTGAATGATTAGTCTTTTCCCACTCTAGAGGATCAATATTTGTTCATAATGGTATAAATACCTACAGATTTCGTTGTAAAAAAAGTGGTAAATTAGGGTCTGGATTTCAAAGTAAGAGATGCCATATCTTTTCTCCTATGCTTGTTACAAATTCCAGCTCATCTTGGACGCTAGTGATCAACCCATCCAACGAGATGTATATGTATATTCAGACTTTGATCAGTTATTTTTACAAGACAGGTTCTGCCATCTGTGTTTTCATCCTTGAATTGCCATTATAGGGTCCGGGATCAAAACTCCCGGGCATTAAGGTATAGTTTCGCCTGCCATGGTATATGGTCAAGTGGTAGGGTCACAAGGGAACCACTCGGATTGCTTTTTTTTGATAGTGGTGACTGTTATAATACAATGCTGAGCATTGGAAGAGGTCAACTATGGAAGGTTTGGGTAAGTCATATATTCTGTCAAAAGGTGATGTCCCATTGCATAGACAATATTTCACTTATGTTAACTATGCTCAGTGTTTGAGCAGGTCTACATTCTTGCCAACCCTATAATGCCAAGATCTTGCCTTCATGTAATCAGGTTGGTGGGTGCGTGGCCTATGACAACCAAAACGATTGTATTGTTTCAGAAGAGGTCATACATATCTGAGATTTTGGAATTAGGTAGATCATGTGTTTGAGAGAAATATAATATTGAGATAAGCAGGAAAGAATATTTACAAAGTCTAATTGGAAATGCAATTTTCTTCCCAAGGAAATTTCAAATTTGTGTATTATTAGTGCCCAAAAAAAGGAAATGTTGGCAAGGGGCATTGAAGCACAGATGAACAGCTGATTAACCGAATTTTCTTATTTATACTTATTATTCTACTGTGTTGATAGATAGGCTGAGAAAGTATTTTGCCAGCTTGCATCAGTCTTCCGTACTACAAACTTATGTATTAAAAGAGGACTGGCTGCATTCTTTTTCTTCATGTAGCTAATACAGTTTTCTGTCTGAATTATTCTATTTGTTTACCTTTGTCAACTTTGTTTCTCACAAGAACAATGGTATCATCCTGAGAAACAGTTGTACTCTATGTCAATATCAACATATTTAATGCTGTCAGACTAGCTTTTACAAGTCCCACGCAGTGCCTGACAACAATCAGATGGTTTAGGAGTTTGCCGTCAACTGGTTGAATATATATTCCAGCATGTCTGCAATAATAATCCTCTGCATTTCTGGCTAGCAGAGGACAAATTTGACCCCTTATATAATTCTAATTTAAATAGATTGTTTAATCTCGAAAATTTAGCCCTGTTTTGATGAATTAGTACAAAGGGTATGTTACAAGGGCTACTTACACCAAACAAGAAAAATAAGCAAATAAATTCTCACCAGTGGAGCGAGTGAGCCAAGAGACAATATCGGCTGCAAATTTCTGCTCTTTCTGGCGAGAATCTCTTCCTCCCCATTCGTTCTGCACCGCCATTTGTAGGGCGATCCAACTAGAGAGAATCAACCCCACTCCTTCCTCGAATTTGCTCAAACCTTCTGCTGAAAGCACCGGAGGGAAGACGCCATTTCCTGCTTGATTTGGATCCATCTCCGCTCCAATTATGCCCGGCCTCGGCTCTAATCCCTGTGAATGCCACGACCCTACCCTATATGCCCTCTTAAAACCTAGTAGTACTCTCTGTGTCACTCGACGGTCGCAATTCCAGGAAAAACAAACAAGTGGAAAACGTGAAATCGGCAACTTTAAACCGTTTTTCACTTTAATTGGTATATTGGTATGAATCCAGGGTAGCAAGGTTCTAATTGAAATTGTACGGAACAAAAGATTTGGTTAGTGATTTAGAAGGTAGGGTATTTACACTCTTCTAAACTAACATATCCCTAACATATCCTTCAAAAGTGGGGAGGGAAAGTCTCAATCTAACATATCATTCAATAGTGGGGAAGGAAAGTCTCACTRGATTGATTGGTTATGTTGTTTAAAGATAAGTGACTTGTTATGTTGTTTATCTTATGTTTTCGTTTATCTTATGTTGTTTAAAGATAAGTGACTTGTTATGTTGTTTATCTTATGTTGTTTAAAGATAAGTGAAGTTTTTTTTAAATGGTTCATGGATAATGAATAGAAGATCTATTGAATAGGGTTTAAGACTAATTAATTAAAAGGAGGTTCTAAAGGGTTAAGTATTAATGGATAAATGGTGGGAGGATGCGATGGATAGGTCTCATATCTTATCGAATAATTCGAGGTCATCAACAATTGGGTTTGCTAATGAAGGTTTGGAAAAAGCTTAATGCCTACCCCAAATGAAACATGTGGCAATAATAGAGTAGTGGTCATATATAAAGAGAATCTCCCAAAGATTGTTGGAATAGGAGGAAATAGAGGCTCACCATTATGAGGTGGGTTGTTAGTACAACTTAATTAAAGGTGAGAAACCATCGATTCAAATGAGATTAATAGTCCATCGTGCATGGAAGGGTCATCATGTCAATAATTTTCTATTGATGGTGACACATTAGCTTTGATGAATGTCATTTCCTGAGGTATGTATGTTCTATGACCCAGGCATGAATCCCATTTCAAACAAGTGTTATGTGGCCTAGATTATATTCTATAAATTTTTCATTTACCCCACAAATTAAAAGACGAGCATGAAACACATATGTTTGAATGAAGACCTTCATAAGAATTTAATTTGTCAAGGCTAGAGGCAAAATCGTCAACTAAGCTCTTGTCTCTATTTACCATGTATAAATTATACAATTGAGGAGAACAAGTACATATGTCGTGCATGGATATTACCCCACCAACTTATCTTTTATAATTTATGAGAACATGAGATTGCCTCGTAGATTGATTCATTGCAAGCTTGTTGAACTTGAATATAATTACTACAAAGCAATGGATATACTTTTAAATGTGCATTATAGTTTACCAAACTGAAGATTGAAATTAAACATAGAACATCATTATTTCAAAAGTAATGACAAATGTTTTATTTAATATCAATTTTGAATTCAAGAAACAATAATATATTCATATTACCAAATTCACGCAAAAGCGAAAATAGCCTTGGTTTGGCAAAAAAAATATTTCAAATTAATAATATTAAATTAATAAAAGACTAATGCATTCTACTTTTGATGGGTTAGATACTAATTAACTATGTTTTTTACATCAAAATCAAGTTATCTCTCTTTCTAATTCAATGATAGAAAATTATTCTATTCCAAAAGTACATGCGATGTAGTTTCAATGTATATTTTATGGCAATGGTTTAGAAAATAGTTGTTTCTTTCATGCTTTTGAAGTTATGTCGAATGAGAAATCACAAATTTCCCAATATTCTCGATGAAGTTGATACTTAAGTTGAGAACACAAGATTAGTTTTCTTCAACTTGTCCACAATGAAAGGGAATTTTTCCACATCCTTCATATTACATAGAATCCATTGCATAGTATCCATTAAAAAAAAAGTATACAAATTACCAAGTCCTCACTTTTTAAATGAGAATGTATTATGGATTCCCATGTTGTATCCAGTCCTCCCTCTTTAAATGAAAACCCGTCTGTGTTCCTCCATATTTAAGAAGAGTACTTTGTGAGGCTTCTTACCATGGCAGACATATAATTTATCTAGGCTGGAATGAAGTAGTGCACGTGTGAATTGTGAGAGAGTATGGTTGTAGGATGAGAACCAATCCAAGTCGTTGTCTCTATTTCAACTGTCTTCATACACCAAAATTATGTTTCTCGAAAGACAAAGGGTGATTTCCTGATAAATTGACATAGACCGTAATGTAAGGAAAAATTTAAAGAGAAGCAAAAAGATGAACCCCCAAAGATAAGAATGCATTGTTGATCATGTTCTTTGAGTGTTGACAAAATATTTATTGCAAACACTATGCCATCTGCAAACTCAACATATTGTTGATATTCTAAAACTTCTAAGGCGTGAATATGATAAGAAGACAATGTCGAGCGCCATGGCAAGAACCTGGCAGGGGCAAAAAAATATGTGCATAGTTATTGTTTGGCATGGGAAGATTGTGAGGGAAAACAATGATTCCCCCTGGTACACATCCCCATAGAAAATATATGTCACTAAAATTTGTAAATCTTATTTGSCATCACATACAGTTTACATGAGTGTGATTCAAGCTTATGACTAAGTTGTTGTTGTCCTTTCTGCCACATATGTCCARTGAGTGACGTGGTCARGATGTTTTCTTCGGAGAGATGGATGATCATAACTTGTATGAGGGAGACCAAAKGAGAAAGTGCAAGAGTATGTYRAGGCAAAGAATAACAAGGCATTGAGAAACAAGGCTCTTTGTATATGTGGTTGTTAAGGTATATGGTAAAAATTTGTAATTAATGTCTCATATATATATATATATATATATATATATAGTATTAATTACTTTGTTGAAAAATTGTTATTAAGAAATAAAAAAAKTATTCATACAATGATTTATGGCGATCATTGAATAAAAGCCATGTAAAACATGGCCATTTGCACTTGGCCAATATTGTTTTGCTTCATGCATTTTATTTTAAACAATGAGATAAACTTTAGATCTATTCAAAGCAAATTTGTGGTAAAAACTTGAAGCAACAACGCTAAATGCATGAATGCCTTCAAATACTTTGAGATGGAAACAATGTTCCAATGTGTTTTTATTTGATTCAACTTTTATTGGAGAAATGTTTGAAAGTCATATAGGATGAAAGGTCTTTAAGAGGAAAATACAATAGCAATGTTTTGAAAGTACTAGTGTCTCAAACTAATTGCCACATTGCTAATACATGTTGTTTTATCTATGCACTACAACTCCTCTCATATCATGTTCACTCTTGGGAAGCTCCACTTACAATCTACCTCACACATACACATGTTGCTAGTTGATATTCATTCTTCATTGTGAATTTTAGCAGATCAAAGGTATGATAACCATTAATTTATTTATGGCTTTATATAGATCCAATGATTTGTTGTATTGTGGTATCAAGAAATTCAGTTCAGTGACTATGTTATGCATTGCAAGATATCTGATCCAGATTATGTTCGGAACGAAATGAAAGCAGAGAAATTACAATGAAATACTCATGAAAAATGTGAGAAACAGAGAAATACAACAATACTTGATTTCTATTAATGAAAGAATTGTAAAGAGACTGTAAAAATACAGAGTGCAAGACTCACTAGAATGGTGGCAGCTTTATCTCTGAGAAGATATGTGACGGCTACGCTCATTCGCAAGAAGATGATTACAATGAGGCTCTAAAGGCCTTTTTATGATAAGAAGGAATGTTAAAACCCTAGACATCCAAAAACCTAACCCTAGGAGATGAAACACCAAAAGTCTTGTGGGCCCCATTTGGGTAAGTTAGTACATTAACTTCCCAGGGTTGTAACTTTTGCATACGATCTCCGTTTTAGGTGCGTGATAGCCTGTTGGAAAGGTCTTTTCAAGAACTATGCATTACATCTTCAAACTCTGACTATGTCAACAGTTTGATTGTGGCAAGCCAAAAAACCATTGTTTAGGGCCCCAAAATGGACCTGGAAGTACAACAAGATGTGTTGATATGAAAACATACCAAATAAGCCAGTTGGATTAGGTGGGAGGCCACCAGTATCCACCTGGAAGATGTGTAGGGCTTCAAACAGCCCCAAAAGTGTAGAACCCACAATTACAAAGAAGTACAAAAGAACGTGTTGCACTAAAAACTAACAAGAGGAGCTAGTTGGAACAGGTGGGTGGCCACCAATATCCACCTGGATAAATCCTCCCCCCTTAGGAAGCAATGGTATCCATTGCATTGAGTGCCCAAGGATGAGGTGAAAGCATTTTCTGAATCTGAAGCTTGGTGAGTTGCGTGCCTTGTTGGAGAAGTTTTGTTGCTTGGCTTGTGGAAGACTGTCACAAACCTGTTGTTGGAGGAGTTGAATCTGTTCCGCCAACCCTGTTGTCTATGGGTTGGATGGGGCATTGTGTAGGCCCCATTGTAGGTGAAGAAACAATATCTTTTGTCTCATCTACAATCCGTCCTTATTGGATAGAAGGTGTTGAGGCTGTAGTGGTTGTAGTGGTCTTATGTGCATCCTTTGAACAGACTGTGAAGAGGATGAATTTTGCAGTATCAGAGATTACCTTGCGGTGTTGTTTTGGTGGAGCAGTAGTTGGAACTACCTGTGGTATCATGTAGAACTGACCTCCCAGATTAATCATCACACTACGGGGTCTGGACTCATAGACAGCATGACGTTTCCACATATATGGTTGGCCCAAAACAACATCACATACATCAAGAGGGGCAATATCACACACAACCTCATTCTTGAAGGGATGGATGCCATAGGACAGGCGACATTGTTGGCTGACGCGAAGATCTCATCCCTGGTGAAGCCACCCGATGTTGTATGGTTGCGGGTGAGGTGTTGTTGACAACCCCAACTATTTGACGATCTTAGTTCAGATGAGGTTCTTCTGACTATCATTGTCAACAATGAAATGCAATGGGGTCCACTTCACCCACATCTGTGAATGGAATAGGTGCTCCCCCTCTTCAGGATCTGTTGGTTCTTCTAGTTGAATTATTATGGCTACGACAATAGCAGTGGGGTCTGTGTCGATGATCTGTCTGTTTTCAATATTTTCTAGATCAGATTTTGAATCACGGTTCGACTCTGTGTCTTTGACCTCAGCCACCAATGACTGTTTCGAGCGACATTCATCGGTGTTGTGCCGGAGGATTTTGTGGAAGTCACACCACTTCCTAATATCATTCTTCATCTTTACTTTACCCTTTTTGTCATGTGTCTTGGATTGTTTTTATAGAGGCTGTTGGTTAGGGTCATCTTTACTGTGCTTTGGTTGTTGCAGATTTGCAGACTCAAATTCCCATTTGTTTTGGTGCCTATATTTCTGCTCAATTTTGACAGCATATCGATAGGCAGGTCCCATTGATGAGATGTTTAGGAAATCCATTTCGTTTTGGAAGTACCTATGCAGATCCCCACAGTATTTCAGAACCAGATGTCGCCTAGAGTCCTTGATACCCAACTTAGTGCGCAAGGTATGGAAAATATTTTTGAACTCTGACATTGTTTGGCTCTTCTCTTGCCGCAGTGTGGTCCATCTCATGTATTGGTCTTCATAGTTATCAACAAGATAGTATTGTTCTTTGACCGCATCCACAAAAAATCCCAAGCGGGATCGGCCCCATATTTTCCAAATTCCTCTGTGGAACTTTGCTCCCAATAAGTTTCCCACCAATGTTTGACATGGGGGAGAGCCTTGAGGAGTGTGAAGGTGATTTTTTCCCTATCAGAAAAACTTTGAATAGAGAAATAACCTTGTAATAGATTTAACCATTTTTCTAGGGCATGTGCATCTATTTGGCCTTCAAATATGGGAATATCAAAATTAACTTGTACCTTGAAGGGAGAGGTTCCTCCAAAATGGTTGCTTGATGAAGATGCGCATGTTTCTATCAGCGAGCGTTGAAGAATGCATGCAAAATTCTCCATCATTTCGTCCCTCTGTCACGAGAGAGATTGCTCAAGCAACATGTTAATGTAAACTTTTGCTCCGTCGTTTTTCTTTTCTGTTGCCATCGAGGGTTTCTTGGGCATGCGAGAGTGATTGTCCGCAAGAGAGACAAACTCGAGACCCAACTGGCTATACTCGGACCTCGTCGGGGACATGCACTGAAAAACAATCAAGAGCGGCCTACTCTGATACCACTGATTCGGATTATGTTCGGAACGAAATGAAAGCAGAGAAATTACAATGAAATACTCATGAAAATTGCCAGAAACATAGAAATACAACAATACTTGATTTCTATTAATGAAAGAATTGTAAAGAGACTATAAAAATATAGAGTGCAAGATTCGCTAGAATGGTGGCAACTTTATCTCTGAGAAGAGTTGTGACGGCTACGCTCATTCGCAAGAAGATGATTACAATGAGGCTCTGGAGGCCTTTTTATGATAAGCAACAATGCCAAAACCCTAGACATCCAAAAACCTAACCCTAGGAGTTGAAACTCCAAAAGTCATGTGGGCCCCGTTTGGGTAAGTTAGTACATTAACTTCCCAGGGTCGCAACTTTTGCATATGATCTTCGTTTTAGACGTGTGATAGCTTGTTGGAAAGGTCTTTTATAGAAATATGCATTACATCATGAAACTTTCACTTCGTCTATAGTTTGATTGTGGCGATCCAAAAAACCATTGTTTAGGGCCCCAAAACGAACTTGGAAGTACAACAATATGTGTTAATATGAAAGCATACCCAATAAGCTAGTTGGATTAGGTGGGAGGCCACCTGTATCCACCTAGAAGATGTGTATGGCTTCAGACAACCCCGTAAGTGTAGAAACCACAATTACAAAGAAGTACAGAAGAACGTGTTGCACTAAAAACTGACAAGAGGAGCCAGTTGGAACAGGTGGGTGGCCACCAATATCCACCTGGATCAATATCGCCATAGAATAATCGGCTAATTTGAAGAAAAAACTTACATCAATGGAGAAGTCAAGAAATAGTGTCGAGTTTGGTGGTCCAAGCATGGATGTTCTCGTGGACTTGGGCCATCCTCTTCTCAACCGAGTAGCCAATGGGTTTATCAAAGTGGGTGGGGTAAGTAGAGGCTTGACTTTATTTTCCTTTTTCTTTTTTTCTCCCCAAGTTCTAATGTTTATGGAGATGATTATCATGTTTGTTTTGAGTGCATGTTTTTGTGGTAAAATGGTGCTATGAATGTTGCCTCTCAAGATACCTACAAATTGGCTTTGCAAGGAGAGGAGGACCTCCATGAGATTTGTTTATATGAGTTTATGTAGAGTGTCTGCATTATTGGTTAGAGAAAATTGGTTTTGCAGAAGAAGCCAACAAGGATACATTCGAGAACATGGAATGAGCTTTAGTTTTGTGCTCATAGTTTATGTATTTTGTGCATGTTATTCCCATATAATCTTAGAAAAGTTTGGTTTATGTGGTTTTTTTGGTTTAGGACATGGGAAAATAGGAAATATATCCATTACCTTCTCCTTGACAAATGCCTTGGCTTTATCCACTTTCTCCTTGGTACTTGTTGCCATGTTACTCATCTTCTCCTTGGCTGCAACAATTGCATTCTTGACAAGTTGCTTATTGAAATGGATCGAAGGGGTTTGAATAAATAGACTTCACAAACACTATCGAACCAAGGACCTAGAAGTTGTTGCCACTGCCTTTAAAATCTGTTATGTTCATAAACCCTGACATTTCCTATTAGCAAAAGTATTGAGCATCGCATGTTATAAAGCAAAAGTTAAAAAAATTGGAGATATGGAAAAAATGATATAGGGACAAATGGCAAGCTTGCATTGGAAGTGGACAGATGACATCGAGAGATTATCCCTTAAAAGAATGCCTTCAACATAATTAAATAAAGTAGTTAAATAACTATGTGATTTCATAAATTATATGATCAATCATTATTCACTTTGATAAATTAAGAATGCCTTCGACGTAATTAAATCAAGTAGTTAAATAACTATGTAATTTCATAAATTATTTGATCAATAATTATGCACTTTGATAAATTAAATGATTCGAGGATAGGATTTTTACATTTTCATAAATTAAATAGTCAAACCATTAAGTAAAATGAGTATTTTATTTTGTGAAGTTTTATAGAATAAATAGTTGAAGAAAGATATTAAGTAAAAGGAGTATTTTCCACAAACAAAACATATTTTTCTTTTTCTTTTCTTTATTGAAGGTGGTAAAATTTATCATAACTTAGTTGTTAATTGGTAATGAGGACAACTGTCACTCACGATTATCCTTAAATGTAAGCTAACTCATCGTTGTTATTCAAGGAAAACCACACCACCTAAAATAACATGTTAGTGGTTTGTAAGGGGACAGACTTCCACTGATTAATGATAATCCGTGAAAGAGGAGGGAGATGAGGATTAGCAGATCGAGGGTTTTAGGGTTAGTGCATTTGTTCGTAGGTACTTTGTTTTCCCAATGTGCATCGTTGGTGGGGCGAAGCCTGATTTGGCTACTAGTTATGGAAGAGGACATGTTGGACTACAACGAGCATAATGCAGATCTTTCGTTAACATCTTACCACTCACATGAGGATTTATTGGAGGCTTGACATTGTACAAAGGCCTTTGGTGATTCAAGTAGAGAGGAGGGGCTGGGTGATATGTCGATTAGAGAGAGGAAAATTGGCAGGCTTCCACTGGAAGGCTAGTCAGTTTGTGTTCAAACATATTCGTGGAGACTGAATTTAGATTTCGAACCACGAGGGCCTAATGGACAAGTTCCGGTGAACAAAACCCTTGAGGCTTCTACTCCTCCACTGTTGTTGGCCAACCAATCTTGTCAAAAGGCTAAGTGTGTTAGGGAAAAGAATGAAAAGGTAAAAATGGTCATGGGGCATGACATTGGCATGGAGAAAGTGGAGGCACTCTCCAAGTTAGCTCTGGTGGGAAATTTCACGGGGAAAACTGTTTCTAGGGCTTCTTTTCTTTTGTGGATGGATGCCCAGTGGGATAAGTTGCTAGATTACAAACTAGCTTTTCATCTTCCGGTGAAGGGTTGGCTTGTTTCAAGTTTAAGGAGCCAGAAAACTTGGATCACATCCTCTCTAAAACATGGTTATGGGGCCCTTCTAGTCTTGTATTGAAATGATGGCAGTTGGGCTTTGATCACGTTCAAAACCTTTCTTCATACAACATGTTTGGGTCATGTTACCCAAGTTGTCGTTAGAAATTTGGTTCGGTCCAATTTTGAAAGATATTTCCAACACTTTAGGGAGCTTAAAGGCATTGGACTAATGACACTTAAAGGGGGAAGATAAAAAATTGGAAAAAAAATTGGTTGAACTTGAACTCAGCAAGGATTTTTTGCCGGAATTAAATATTGACTGGAAGTTTGGCTCATTCTCCCAAGTTCTTAACTATTGGAAGGTGCCTTTTCGTTGCACAGTTTGTCAGGAGATAGGGCATCTTTGCAAGGATTGTCTGGTCGACAAAACTTAGCCTCCGTCATGGAAGACTCGGGTAAGGAAAAAATATTATGATATTGGAGTTGGGACTGATAGTGCCTTACTTCCTCATAGGATTGAAGCGTCAGACTCAGGGAGACAAATACTGAGGAATTCATGCAACAATGGATCTTTGTATCAGGACTTTTGAATGTCTCTTTCAAAGGAGTCGAAGATAGAGGTAAAAGATACATTGGGTCCTATATCTCCTTTATATAAATAAATTTTTTTGTGTCTTCATTTTCTTCGTCTATGGTTTTAGTCCAAAATTCCAAAAATCTCCACTTGGAGGGGTAGGGGAGGCTTCTTCTAAATGCATTCCTTTGACATCAGATGTCGACACCTTGACTTTGAAGTGTCCAATTCACTCAAGCTCAGTTTCTTCTACAACTTCAAACATCAAGGACCCTCCTTCTTATCATTATAATTTCCAGTCTCACAATCCCTTAGAGCGAGGAGCTCTTGGAACAACAGAAGGAGGCATGGCTCCCATGTCAAAGCTTCCTTTGTAGTTGGGATGCAAGTCCAATATGATGAAATCTAAACAAAAAGCATAAAAGGAGATTCTTTAAGGGAAACAACTTACCATCAACAAGGTGCTTAAAGATGAAAATCGCTCACTCGATGTTCCCCAATGATTATTTTGTCATTTAACGTGAGAAGGGTTGGGGGTGCTCCAAAATGTTGAGCCTTTAGGAGATTTTTTACCTTCACTAGTACATTTGCCTCATTTTCCAATGTCATTATGATGCCCAACTAACAACCACCCATCTGACTTCCGAAAAATTCCCTCCTTGGCTATTCGTTGAACCACTTTCGTCGTACTAGCAACGACCATAAACATATGTTGGATATCCGACACAATTGACTGCCATGTGGAAGTTGTGGAGAGAATTTATGAAACAGATGTTCATCGCATAGAATTGTTGCAATGACAACTATCATATAGTGGTGGTATTGCGACACATTGATCTACCGCGTGTAATTTTCCAAGAAACTGTTTTATCGATGGTGGCAGTCGTTACTGCAACATAGACACACTTAAGTATCATCAAAAAGCTAATACGGATGCCATCAAAATTGTGAATTTATGGTCAACGACCTACGTCGGTGTCGCGACTCTCTATAGTGCACAGTCCGTTAGTGATCCAGTGATATGGCACGACAGAATCGTCGAAGGAGACTTCCAAGAATGTGACGGATTGGCATTGGAAGTCCAATAACCGTACAATAAAATTAAAAAAAAAAATCATATTTTTGGATATAGGGAGCAAGTTGAGCTAGATGTAGATGACAGTGTTCTCGATATATGATGATATAGAAAATTAGGATTACGGTTTCTATTTTTGCATAAAACTATAATTTAATCTTGTTAGAGCCTAAACAACTAAAAATGCACAATCACACTTAAGAGATACATGTTTTATTTTAAAGTTTAATTAGTTTATGCCCTTCTACAAAAATGCACGCCAGGATTCAGTAAAATGCATGCCTAAGTCTTAACACACCTACAATTTGAGTGGTTCAAGTTTTTGATGGTGTCTTAGATTATTTTACACCTATATACATATTCATATTTTCATTTGCAAACATAAAAGTGGTTGTTGTGTAAAAGGTGTGAATTCTACCATGTAAATCGAGAGACCAAAACAATAGAAAGTGACGTAATGAAAATGCACGCCCATGCTTCTATGTAGCTCCAAATTTAGTTATCTGATTTTTGGGATGAAGTTAATAACATTCTAAATCTTTTTTTTTTAACAGGAATTGAACATGAACTTTGTATTAAATGGCTGCGCTTGAGGCAAAGTAACTGTCAAATTTTACAAAAAGAGTCTTGAATGAAACAAAACACCACTCTGTGAACTGTCTTATTTATAAAACATATAGAAACTTATAATTTTGGGCAGTGAAGCCGCCATATACTCTTATATATTGTCCTCATAGTAAGATGCATTTAAAACCTTCATTACACTATATTAAAATACTACCCATCATGTCTTCCAGTTGTTCTATGAGCATTTTTTTCTATTTCCATGGGAACTACTTCATGTCCTCCCTATGCTTCATCTGATTGATTGATATGATGTCCTTGAGGAGCGATTCTTGCTCGGAAACAATTTTATTCATGTTCAACCATGTTTAGTCTTTGCAAAAGCGTTGTAACTGTTGTTTCCAACTCCTAAATTCTTTGTCTTTCAATCTCTCGTTCCTATAGATGTCTTACTTGTTGTTCTAACTTCTCTGTTTTTTGGATGAGAATTAACATTGTTTGTTCCAATGCAGTTGTTTCTTGGCTTTCATGAACGATGCTTTCAGCTCTACTAAGAAGAAGGGACACAATACTTTCCATATTACTGATTCTTCTTGCATTCTCGTCGTATCGAGCCTATATCCCTTCCAAAATTGCTTCGAAGCGCTTCAAATACCCTTTGACCTCATTCCAAAATGGGTCCATTATTCACAGGGGTGTCACCTTGTTCACCAATATCTTATCATGTTCATTCATAAAGGGGGTTTTTATAAGTCAATATATTGTAGGTATTGGGGGGGATGTGGGGTCTCCAAGGGATTATAGGTATTGGAGGGTATACAAAAGGGTATCTAGTGAAAATGGGGGTTTCTTTTATTGTAAAGATGTATTGGGAGGGGGGTTCAACAAAAGGATTTTGAGATACATTTACCAATATCTAGTGAATTTAGGGGTATTCTTTAATATCCCACAAACTAAGGCGCTATGGCATAGTTTCACGGAGTGAATAGCCCGTAACATTATTATAGAAATGCCCCAACTTGTTATGTTGTTTTCTCTGATATTAATGATCAGAACACAATGATACATATGCTCAAAAAGATCAACAAACAAGGGGATACCCGAAATGATTAAAACTGAGGCTTGAAAGGTCCACGAATCAAATCTGAGAAGTCCACAAAAATGAGAAGGGTTGTGAACAGGAGACAAGAAATACCAAGGAAAACCTGAAGGGACTGGGAAAAAGGGTTCATAAACACCTCCCAAAGGAAAATTGGGGAGAAGGGGAAATGAATTAGGATTTGGGGGAAAATCTTGAAGGCTAAGAGGAGAGGGAAACCATAGAGGATGAGGGAAATAGGGCAGAGGGGTGGTGCTAAACAAACTAGACACGTCAAACCTAGAATGGGAAAACGAGAACAGGGGTTGAGAAGGGGAAGGTAAAGAATCGGAAAGGGCTTTAGAAATCTCTAACAACTCAGAGAAATTTATACTAAGAAACCTAATGATGTCTATGTCCAAGAGCTTATTGATAAGAACTATAGTAACATTCTCGTGAAAATCCTGTGAGTACCTAATGATTGGAGATCGATGGAGGAAGATGGGAGTCTAATCTGAAGAAGAAACTTCGCTTGACTTAGACCAGCGACCAAGGCCGAACCTCTGGGACCAAAACATTGAACCCGTTGGATTTCCCATTCTCGGATTCACAGATAATCATGCTTCTCATATACTTGGGGAATTTTTCACATAATTAGGCTTTAATGTCAAGAGGGTCAACAAGACCACAACACCTTTCCTAATGAAATAGTCTTTGCCACGTTGCATCATAACTATCATGGTATGGGATTAGTCATTAATTCACCATTAACTTCCATTTGACCTTTAATTAAATTGGATCCCTTTTTCGCATTCTTATCCAAGACACTAGAAAGACTAAAATGAACTACATGAATGAGCAAAATACTTGTTTTGTTTTTAAACTTTAATTTATGCCCTTGTGCATAAATGCACACCATGCTTCAAAAAAATGCACACCTAGGTCTTTATACACCTGCAATTTGAATGATTCAAGTTTCAGAGGGTGTCTTAGATAGTTTTACACCTGTCTACATATTTATATTTTCATTTGCAAACATAAAAGTGGTTGTTGTGTAAAAGAGGCAAAGTCTACCTTATAAATTGAGAGACCAAAACAATAGAAATTGACATAATGGAAATGCACTCCCACACTTTTATATAGCTACAAACACAATGATTTAAGATTTGGGGCGGATTTAATAACATTGGAAATCCATATATTTCATCTGGAGTGCATTTTAAAAAGACTAAGGACTTCTACCTTGAATCGAGATTCAACACATTTTGTAAAATGGAGGGTAAATATGTCTTATTGTAAAATGCACGCCTAAGACTCATATGACCTCCACATTGAGTGGTTCAAATTGTGGAGTTTGGATTTTATCATTTTACATCTACTCATACTTTAGTTGTGCAATTTGAAACCTATTGACACTTGAATCCGTTAGGATTGAAATGAAAACCTCGCGAGGATATGAATCCTCCTGCGTTTTTAGAGAGGTGGTACTCCTCTTTGGATAAAAGATATATCTGTGATATCTTGGATTAGGAGAATGCTAAGGCAACAAACCCTAGATATTTATTCCTTGAAATTATGAAATGATATAGTTCTTCAATAACTTAATATAATCTTTATATGCAGCAAGAAATCTCTTTACAATAAGAAAAGATTGAAGGAGGGCTTCAACATGAGGACTTCTTTGTGACCATCACATACACAATTTTCTTAATTACATACAAATACATCCATATCTTCTTCATGAGAAATAGGATAGAATAGCTTGATCAAATCAAAGAATTTTAGAAGAGTATTGCTATCAAGACCAAGAAGAGAATTTGACAAGTCAATCTCAAATACCTCATACTTAAGACTCAAAGTTACAAGATACAATCGAAATCAACCCCGAAGTAATTCTTTGTGGAGTTTATTCATTAAATATGTTATTCATTACAAAAGCTTTGATAGTCAAGTATATGGATATAAATACTCCATGATCATATAAGAAAATTCTTTAGAAGAATACAAGAAGAACACTCAAGAACTCATCCTTGTGCCCAATTCAGAGACTCGAGCATAAAGCTATGAGAAATGGTGTAGAAGAAGAGAAAGAGTGGAGAAGATGGAAATCTTTCTTCATTGATCATAAGCTTGAATGTATATTCATGGTTGTACCTTCTTCTTCCTTCGATATTCTTCCTTGCACCTTTGATAATTTTGATTGTGGAACCCTTGATGAAACCCCTCTTCTCTGTTTAAAATGAGATTTTTTAACTACTTATAGTTAGGGTTTTTTCCTCTCTTGAATTTCCTGTACACTTTTCTTCTTGAAACATATTCTTTAATTGATGCCTCATTTAAGTGCTTATTAATGAATTCACATCATTAACATCTGTATCTTTAAAATCGGTCCCTTTTATTTTTCAATAAAAGTTTTTAAATAAACTTTTTTTTTTCAAAATTCAATTGATTGCCCTTTTAAAGAGGGGGGATGTGTTTTCATTTTATGGAAGTAATAAGAAACTTTTTATCCATGTAAATCACTTCATGTGTGATTTTCATCATCCTATCTTTCCAACGATATAAAGTTTTCCCAAATTCGTCGCTCGGATCTCAAGATATGAGCTCGTGAAGTTGAGTTGTCACACATGCCCATTAAAAATGAAGTTGACTGATGTTTTAATTTCTGGAAAAATATAGAAACTTTCAGCCCTTGAAACCTATACCATCATCTTCTTCGTCGAGATACATTTCCAACGGTATAAATTTTGTGTGATTCCGACACCCAGAGCTCAAGCTATGGCCTTCATAAGTTTGTGACTGCTGCCGTCGATCAGATGTCTTGGGCAAATGTGGGCCCTTGATCTTAGATTCGCCCTCTTTTAGTTCAAAATTTGACTTTTAGTGTGAAATCCATCCCACATGCATGGGGAATTTTAAGTTTTGAATACATATATACAAAATTATTTCATGTCTCTTATGTGGAAGAAGAGGAGAGTATAGAGACCATAGAGTTTGACCCTTAGAATATTGATGAATAAAATAATAATTTTGGAATCCCGTCACCGTCCACCACACACCTAGTCAGCACTGGGTCATCGTTGATTCATTGCCCACATGTAACCAATGAAAACCTGCCATGTGTCACCAACCATACGATGCCATGTGTCATCTCTCCATAGCTTAAACAAGTTTCCATGTGATCCAAAGAATGGTTGACGTTGACGCATGGCATGAAGTTGAAGGTTAACAATTAAATAATGAGAAATAATAATTAAGTGTGAAATGTATTAAGTGTGTTGATGAATAAAATAATATTTTTTGAATCCCGTTACCATCCACCTCACACCTAGTCAACAAGCACTAAGTCATCGTTGAGTTGACGCATGGCATGAAGTTGAAGGTTAACAATTAAATAATGAGAAATGATAATTAAGTGTGAAATGTATTAAGTGTGTTGATGAATAAAATAATAATTTTGGGATCCTGTCACCATCCACCTCACACCTAGTCAGCACTGAGTCATCGCTAAGTCATCACCCACATGTAACCAATGAAAACATGCCATGTGTCACCAACCATACGTTGCCATGTGTCATCTCTCCGTAGCTTAAACAAGTTTCCATGTGATCCAAAGAATGGTGGACGCATGGCATGAAGTTGAAGGTTAATAATTAAATAATGAGAAATAATAATTAAGTGTGAAATGTGTTAAGCGTGGGAGAGTGAACGAGAGAGGGGGAAAGGGTAGTTAGGGAAAGGGGAAAATGAGGGGAGCAGAGGTGAGGGGGTGACGTAGGGTGAGTTGAGGGGGGTAGTTTGTAGGAAACAGACTCATGGGTGACGTAGAGTGAGGTCAGGGGAGGGGGGGGGTATTTTGTAGGTAGCAGACTCGTGGGGTGAGGGAATGAGGGAGGTAAGGGAATATGGGTGAGGGTGAGTTCGTGAGTCCGCTAAGGACTTGAGAAAAAACTAAGTGTGGAGTGGTGGGATAAGGGACAAGGGAGTGGACAGGGTGAGGGGGTGTGGGATGACAATTTAAGTGAGGGGAGCAATTTGAGGGGGGTGGGAAATGTAGGTAGTGGACTTGCAAGGTAAGGGAGTGAGGGAAGTGAGGGGGTAAGGGAGTCTGAGAGTCTGAGAATTAAGAAAAAAAAWTTAAGTATGGGTGAGGGGAAGGTAAGGGGGTAAGGGAGGAGAAAGGATGGAGAGATAAGGAGATGGGTAGGAGAGAAGTTGGGGGTGAGGTAAGTAAGCGGTGCATGAGTTCGTCCCCATCGTGGTATGGAGAGCGTAAGAGAAGATAGAAGATACAAGAAAATTTTAAGTGTTGGAGAATATGGAGTAGAATGGAGGGTGCTCGCGTATAGAATATTTGTATAGGGTTTTAACGCAAAAATTATTAAGAAGATCATGGCTCTTGGGCCCGAAAAAAATTAAATATATTTATGAACAATTAGCCTTATTCCACATGAAAAAGGCGCCATTTTCTGCTCAAACTTTAAACCTAGATATCTTGAGCATACGAACTTGGATTTTTTATCCGAAAAATGTGTGGCGATGTTGAGAATGAGTTACACAATGAACTTATAATAGTTCAAAAAATTATATCTTCTAATATCCTTTTTTTATTTTAATCAAAGAGTGGGAAAATATAGGTCACCAATTTTGGTCAACAACTAGCTCCAACTGCGGGACAATGACCCCCTGTGGGTTGCTAAGAACACTGGAATCTCAAGACCAGTTACCTTATCCATTGGGATATGGAGTTATCTTCAAAATAGATTTGTGTAATTCACTTCTTTCAATATAAATACCGCCTTATTGTGCAAAACTGAACTGAAGAAACAAAATAGGTACATACATGATCTACCTACCATAACTTACTTGATAGAAAGGGGCACCTTAGGTGTAGGAAAATTTCCAGTGGAGCCATTCAAGCATTGATATGATTTGTGGAATGAACTCCATTACTATGGAACATATTGAAACTTGTACCAATGAGTCAGGGGTACTCTCAATATGTATTGGAGAAATATTGAACATGGTGTGTTGAGGACCTGATTGCGTTGCTTCTCCAACAATGCTTTGGAACCATAATTCAATGAAATCAATTCTTGGATGCTCAAAAATATTATTGTCTTTGATTGGATGAGGAGTTTCCAACATAAGAATACATTCATGTTTTTCATTATCTCCAACCACTTCCAAGGTTCTTGATTCATCAATAATATCTTGAAAAGACTCTTCCTTCTTGTAAAGGAAATATTGCTCGTTATTCTTCTCAAGATCCATTTCTTTCACCAATTCTTCTTGTTGCAAGTGTTCTTGAGGCCTTTCATCATCAATTGCAAAGCTGAAATATTATCGTGCATCTAGTGGAGGTTCCTCGATTTCATTCTCAAATTTGTTGCTTGAAATATCTTCATATGGAGTATATAGGAGGCTGAAATTTTCTTCTTGTAAATTGGAATTTTCATCTTTATTTTCAGCAACATGACCTGACTTAGAAATTTCATCAAATCTTTGATTAGATTCTTCTTCAAAATTGGTCACTTCATTGTCTTGCATCCATATGGAAGAGGGTGGGTGGGAAAATTTTTCAACAAATAAATATTCTAACACGTCCCAACTAGTAATTTACCATGTGGTAATGAACAATACCATTCAAGAGTGTCTCCACGTAGAGTTTGCAAGACTAATCTACATGTAACATTATCTTTAGTGAGATTGAAAATTTCACATGCACATTGGAATCTAAACAAATGTTTCTATGCATCCTCCAAAGTGTTCCCAAAGAATGTAGAAATTTTTTCAATAGAAATATCATGCATTTGAAAATCTACTTCTGGTAGATTTAAAGGGATTTTATGAAATCACCTCCTTCTTTGGGAAATTATTCCTTTTGATGCATCTCGTAGAGCCATTTATGGGTTTGATGAAGAATTTGAAGGAGCATCATGACATGAATGAAATTCTTTAGAGGCATCATAATATGCATATTCTTGAAATTTTTTATTCTTTCCAATGAAATTGCCAGGAAGTTGATTCTCCCGAATCTTCGGTGCTTCTTGAGTCTTTTTGAAATTATAAAAAAGGTGTAACATCTTTCAATAAATCCCTTGCATCTAGAACAAGAAACAATCTTTTTGAATTTTATTTCGAAGCTTTGAACCATGGAGATTCTGGTTCCTCAATCTGATCTGAAGCGGGGTCTCAAATATCTTGAAAATAAATCGTTCCCCAGTATGGTCGCCAAAAATGTTGACGCTTGAATTTGTCAAGACCGAAACGACAACCTCACGAGGATATGAATCCTCCTACATTTTTAAAGAGATGGTACTCCTCTTTGGCTAATGATATTCTTCGTAATTTCAAATCAAGAACAATATGGGACCATATCACATAATATAGTCCAATATTTAATGCTCAAGAAAAATCAAAATGCTAAAAAGTAAGAGAATATTTATAAAAGAGAATTTTTGAAAAGTGGACTAGGAATCTCAAACATCACACATTACAGAAAATAAGAATGTCCTCACAACCATTATAGCAGAAATAAAGATTCTAATCACATTCAAAATAAAAGAAGATTGTCCATTTGCATGAGAGAACTTTTAACGAGTAATACTTATAGAACACAAAAGAAGATTATGGTAGACCAATTTCAAAAACTTTATACTCAAAACTCAGAGTTATAAAATACAGTCAAAATTGATCCCGAATTAGTTCTCTTAGATTTCTCAAAAATAATAATGTCTATTACAGTGCATGAAATTCATGTGTTTGTTCAATGGACTGGGATTGGGGCTCCCAGGGACCATAAAGCAAACATGTACAAGAAAGTATGAAGTAGAAAGAGGAGCATGGGCAGATATCGAACAACAAAATCTAGAAAGAAGACAAAGAGGAAGTTTATCAGTATTCGATTATACTTTTCTAGTTAAAGAAGAAGAATAACTGGATGAAAAAATGATAAGGGAAGAAATGTGTGATCAACATAGGCTTACTATGATGGAATCTCTTGCTTTTACTTGCTTGTTGTTGTGTCTTTTATACTCTTGTTTGTGGCAGTTAGAGCGCCGATTGTAACTGCTTCTGCTGATATTTCATAAATCTTGGCAATAGAGTTGTTTAACCAGTTTTTAATATAGTCCCTTAACGGGGCAATGGTCACTTCTTGTTTCACTTTAATATTAATCATCTCGTGCTCGAATTCTCTATAGTCAATTGATAGATATTGCAAAGTATTTTCAATCTCTTCATTTTTATTGGTATACTCAACAAGCCAATTGTCGATATCATCATGTGTGAACTCAACCATAGTGTCAAACTTTTCACCTGATGCTTTCTTTAGTCCTTCAATTTGTTCCTCAAATTGTTGTCGAGTCATAAACATTGAATTTGAAATGAATTTAGGATCCGAGACTTCAATGGTGGTGCCAACAATATCCAAGCCAATAATATTTGAATATTCTTATGTTCTCTTTCGTGACACAGCATCTAATTGCATTAACAATCCCTTTAGAACATTGATTCTTTCAATCTAATAGGCCTTTAATTGTTTGATACGGCTCTGGGAGGGTAGATCTTCTTGTTTTCTCATCTAGTTCATAATTACTAAGAACTTTGTTGCAAACATTGCTACTCCATCAGCATAAAAAGCTTCATCAATTTTTAGATCTGCACCCAAATATTCCTTAGTGTTCTGCACTCTGAGGCTGAGAGAGGCAAAGATTTTTTTCATATCCCATAACTCTAAAGTCAATGACATCCTTTTCTTTATATTTTCCTCGACAAAATGTCGAGTGGCAAAAAATGAATTTGAAATTCCTTTAACTCTTGAACTTGATCTTAGGATTTCTTGAAAACTCTTATAAGGCCAAATCATGGCAACTGAGGTAGGAAGAATGGGTGGAGACATAAGAGTTGCTTCCAATTCCTTGACTCTTTCTTTTAGTCAAGCATTTTATTCCTCTATATTAGCGATTAAAAAGTCCAATGCATCCCTTGTGACCTTGTGAATGGAGGACAAATTTGATGGTAACATGTTCCGAGTATCAATGGTAGACCATGTTTTTCTCCTCTTACTCTTTGAGTTCCTTTCAAAAATCATTTTCTTAGAATCTTTATCAAACGAGGCATTTTGAACAACAAAAGTTTCTTCATCAGAAAAAATCTCATCTTGGACAACAAGTGTAGAAATATGTGGTACATTTTCTGTAGCAAGTTCTTCTTCGTCTGGGAAGTTGATATTCTCGACATCCACATCCAGGTCCATGTCATCCAACAACATATTAGTTTCAGGTGCATGCATTTCTCCTCCCCCTTGCCTAGAATTATTTCTTTTCCTTTTGACCTTTAATTTGTGGGGATTTTCTAAATTCCCTGAGGAGGGTTTTTCTCTTCGTCGTCCCTTGAATTACTGCTCTAGTTTTTCTTTGTTGGGTCATTCAGGGCTGAAGGTTTACCTTGGGTAGAACTCTTCTTCAAGAAACAACGAGTGATTGAACACTCTTTTCATTGGAGGGCTTGCCTCTATCCTTATGGGGTTTTGTGGTGCTTATGATAGTCTCTATATCACCAAGATTTTTGTCAACTTCTTAAACATTAGGGTCATGACTATCACCCTCTTCTTCTCCATATATAAGAGTGTTGATGAGTGAGGGGTTGAGCTCGACTGCAACTATATGATTGTAAAAAAGGTGATCAGGTTCAAACCCCTTGATCTCCTTTACATACCTCATGTTGAAATGGTCGAAATAGGAAGCATATTCATCAATCTTAGCAATTCCTCTTAGGAGAATTTCACCAGCCTTCTAGGGCAGAGAGATGAATTGTTTTTTTATTTTCTTGTAAAAGGTATGAAAGCAGAATTTGTACTGTCTTGCCACTTCTGTAACAAACAATTTGTTAGACACACAATATGGAAGAAATATGGGTTTTTCATGAGAACAAAAAACCATGATGATATTATAATCATCCATTTTTTCAAGAACTCCTTTTCCGTTCAAAAGCGCCGAGGCTTTGAATGAGAGTCATGAAGTATCTTCTCCAGATAATAACTTTTTAAACTCAAACAAAAAATTGTTATATACTTCATAGAAATGATGGCCAACCTTTTGCCTCCACAGAGCTTGATACCACATCGTTACAGGGTCCACCTTTGACTTTACCCTTTTAGAAATGCTTAATCCCTTAAAAACATGACAGTAAATGATGGCGAACACCAAATAAGATGCCATATAAAATTTCTTCTCAATCTTGAACTTTATTAGTTGCGTATTAAGCTCATTTGAGATAATCTTCGCCCAATCGAAGATTGCATTCTCGTGAATAGTGAAATGCAATATATACAATGCCAATCAGAGAGTAGTTGTTGTAAAATCTTGACCAATAATTTGAGTGAATAACCAAGCAATTTCTTTATATGGGTCTTTTAAAGAACTAACCTGAATCCTAGATAGGTCTTCTGGCATTGAGGCATGATCTTGTAGATATTCTTGTAGCAGTTTTGTTATCACATAAAATTGTCAAGACCTTGAGGGTTTGTAGTTTATACCTAAGTCTCTGATTTTTCTTGTCTTTTCCCCTTTTTTGTAGACCTGATCATAGTTTTCTTGTCCCTCCCGACGTGTATCTTTCTTTTATTGCAGTCATCCTTTTCGATCGACCAATTTTCCCTGTCAATATTGCCCGAAAAATATCGGCCCTGAGTTTCTCTATCTCTTCCAAAGGGCGATCACTTCTCCCTTTACCTCCATCACTGAGCCTTTGTTTCCCCAAACCTAAGTCATCTCGTCCAAGTCTTCATTATCACTGTCTGCAGCACTGAGAGCGGTCAAGTAGCGACACAAATCAAGCGTGCAGGCAAAGACCAGTTTCCAATGGCAAGGATCCATCGATGGAGCAGATCGACGGTCATCGGGTAGTCAGGGTAGTGAAGTTGCCCGAAGTTTAGTGCTAAGGTGGAGGCTCGAGATCAAAGGTCAAGCAAAGTTTGATCTAGGCTGTAGATATTGAGGAGACAGGTGGCGGTCATCCGAGATTTTGCAGAAATGACTTTCGGGGGTTTTGTAATGAGCCACACGCAATTTTCGCGAAATGCGAAATTGTGAAATAGATCTGAGTCGTCCATTCCAGCAGGACACGTGGCGCAGGATCGTCGTTTCCCTGACTCGCTACTAAAGAAAGTCAACAGAGGGAGCGGCGAGAACTCACGATACGTGAAGTTCTGACGCGCTCGAAAGTTCTAGCCCCGGGACATAGCCAGAGGCCATGTGGCGGAACTGAAGGGAGGAACTAACTCGAGTTAATCCCCATCACATTTTTGGTAATCAAGAATTTGAAAGACAAGGAGTCGACTCCTTCCCATCGTCGATACTCGAAATGCGACGAGCGCCTTTTGGTCCCAATCGGTGGTCACGGAACAGGGTCACATGGGCAGAATCCAAGGGAGGAGATAAGGACCGTTAAGCCCTATTTCGGGTTTCGAAACTTGAAGGAGTCGAGAGACTCAACAACAGGATTCACGAAGTCGTAAATTCTGAAACACCTTTGGTGTTTAGGCTTGTGGTCAGAGAGGTTAGCGCTCGTCTTGTAGTTTTCTCAGTAAAAGGAATGGTGCCAAAGGGAAAAGGCCGCGCCAAAGAGCCGAGAGCACTCATGTTTGAAAACAAAAGGAAAGCAGTGAGGCCCAAGGTTTCGAAGCCATCTTGAGGAAGTCATGGGCACCACCTACGGCATTGATGTGTGTCAGGCTTCATCCTGATCCTGGGGCAGTTAGTTAATCGAAGCAGGGGGAGGTAGTTGAAACCTCGTTTCACCCTGTAAATGGAAGGCATGGAAGCATTGGCCGTAGAGGCAGGTTGTCATCCCAGGGTCACTCTATCAATGAAGTTTTCTCCAGAGCCATGTAGATCTGAGCCAATGTCTGACAAATACTGCGTGCACAGTCTACAAAAGATCACGCACACGCCAAGCATTAAATGCAATGTCCAGAGCACGTTTCAGAAGGGAGCAGTTGCTCTGAGTATAGATACTGAGTTTTCATATGTTGTAAGGGTCGATGGTTGAGCAGAGATCCCGATTGTAAAGCTTTAGTAAAGCCTCTGGTTCTCTGGTTATGTTATGTATTTGAGACTTCTTGTCTAATGAAAGTCAGTTTCCTTTTCATCTCTTTGTAACGACTGTATTAGGACACTCGGGCATGGAAGATCTAGTCTAGGATAGTTGTGTTTGTGTGATGTATGTTTGATCACAATGACACCATTGTCAGTTTTAATCAGTTCCCTATGTTGTTTTCCTTCCAACACTGAAAGGCTTGGGCATGGATGATCTAGTTGGGTTGTTGTGACTGTATTGTAATGTATGTTTGATTGCAGTACTGTCATAGCAGTTTCAGTTTCTTGAAGCTATGAATTCAAGAGGATCTTGTATTTGAAGCTTTTCCTCCTTAGGCTGCTAGAAGATCGGATGTCCACAACAGACGATTTCATTCTCCTCAAATTCTTCCCCCTACTCACCACCATACTGTAATTTACTGACTGAAGTTAGATCAAGACCTCACTTGCCTATGCGTGCCAACCCAGTTTTCTGAGTTAGAACGATATAATCTTGAGACTATGTCCATTAGAACACCCTTAAATTTATTCATTGTGACATACAAACTGATGGGTATTGGGCTTACCTCTGCCGCAATTCAGAGGTGACTTTTGGTGCTAACAAGTTCTATTCCATTATTTTTTATTTTCAGAAAATTCTTGGCTTCTTCCCCTTTGTAGACCAGGTTTGGCTTTGACAATCTCAACATATTCTTGAACACAGAAGGTGCCAACAAAACAAGGGATTCACTTTGCAATGGGATGGTTCTTCTATTCTAGACAAGTTTATCGATGCACCAAGTAACGATATCTTTTCATTCAAAAACCTCTAGGATGCAACCGACAAGAGCTATCCTTGATGTCCATAATTTATTGTTTTATTTATCTAGCAAGTTTGAATAGTACCAATATGACCTGGACAAATGGTAGTTCTGGTCTTCTCTGGCGAAAGGGTTCAAGGTATCCCCATAGAAATATTGTTTTCTTGTGACTGTCTTCGACAAGTTTTCAAAATTCTTTGTAATACTACTTAGCACAATGAAGTGACCCTTAAGTTAGATTTATTTGGATGAAAACATTAACTTGAAATAAATATGAATTTCCTCGATATAAACATCATTAATTAATGGCCTTTTCATAAATAAATTTAGCAGTTGAATATGTAAGAATAACATTAAATGTGACTTGAGAAATGTGAAAGAATGGGACACATCATGGCAGAGAGTCGAAGTGAGAGTTGGAACAAAAATTCAAATACGCAAGTCCGCGAGTCCGCAAGTCTGCAAGTCCAAGAGTTCATAATAGATGAATTGGTTGTGAAATAGTTAAGTGTTGAGGCTTATCAGACAACTTGTGAGAGATGAAAAGGTAGTAATTGCAAGTCCTCAAGTCCGCGATAGGGAAAATAAACTAAGTGTTGGGGTAAAATGATCTTATAAGAAAAGGAAACATAAAACACGTCAACGAGTTCGCGAGTCCGCCAACCCACGAATATGGAAAAAAACAACTAAGTATGGTAAGTTCAATAAAACCAAGAAAGGGAAAGGATGTAAGGGATATGTGGGGAAGAAAATTTATAGAGGGGAAATAAAGGTGATAAAGAAGAGGCAGAAAACAAGGGAAGGGGAAGAACAAAAGGGGTTCAACAACTGGCTCTAATGGTGGGATGATAACCCCCTACGGGTTGTCAAGAATCCAAAATATCATGACCAAATGTTTCATCCTTTGGGTAATGGAGTCAAAACAGTGAGGATGTACAAAATAAAAATAAAAACTATGTACACAGAAATTAGAGTATCTCAAGCAAATAAATTTTTCAAGTATTGCCCATTGATAGGCAACATCAACATCTTTCCCTTCATATCTTTCAGCATGTATGAGTTGAAACCCATAATTTTCTCGATGAAGTAAGGTCCAATCCATAGTGCTTTGAACTTCGTATGCATTGAAAACTTCTATTTCGCTTTGTTCTAGAGCAACACCAATTCGCCCTTTTGAAAATTCTTGATTGTTGCACTTTGATCGAAATATTTTTTAACATTTTGTTTCCTCTATGAAATTTTCATCAAAGCCTCACTTCTTTCGTCTTATAATCTCAACAGTTGATTTAATCTCTTCTGCAAAGGGGCAGTATCTTAAGCGTTTTCTAGGTTGATTGCATAAGTCAAAGCATTCAATTCAAGACTAATTGGAATCTTCGCTTCCTTTCCATAAACTAGCATGTAAGGAGACATCCCAATGCTATCCTTTGGCATCATTCTGCTTGCCCATAAAGCGTCTGTCAACTTCAAGTGCCAAATTTTCTAATTTCGAGCAAAAGTCTTCTTTAGGATTTGAATCAATGTCTTATTTGTAGACTCGGCAAGGCCATTTCCATGTGCATAATAATTCGATGATTGTCCCATCACAATACCATATTTTCTGCAAAATTTTGTGAACTTTGATCCAATGAAAATTGAGCCATTGTCTGTATTAAATTTCTCTGGAACACCAAATATCGACAAGATTTTATCCTTGAGGAATTTAATCAATTCATCATAATAAAAAAATTTCAATGTTGTTTCTTCCTGCCATTTCGTGAAATAGTCTGTAGCAGTGAGAATATACATGTGCCCCTTACTTGATTTTGGGTTTATTGGCCCAATGACATCCAACCCCCATTGTGTGAATGGTTGTTCTACTAACATGGGTTGCAAAGGAATTACAGACCTCTTCATCTTTCTTGAGAATTGTTGACAAGGAAGGCATCTTCTCACTAGCGCATATGAATCCTTTAAAATTGATGGCCAATAATACATGACTCTTATTATTTTATGTGTTGTAGCAGTAGGTGCAAAATGTCCTCTACATATGCCTTCATGAAACTATTGTATCAGTTCTTGGGCCTTCCTTTCATCTACACATCTCAACAACATGCCATCATAATTTATTCTAAACAATATTTCAACAATCAACACATACTGACTTGACTTCATTTGTAAATCTCTTCTTTCCTTTGGAGTCATGCTGATGGGAAATTGACCAGATTTTAAATAGAATACAATATCTTTGTACCATTCCGAGCCAGATATAGGCTTTCCAATTGAAACTGAAATCAATCCATTCAGGGCATCACTATCTGTAATGAGTTTGCACAATCCTTTCCCTTTGATTGCTTTCAAAGGATTGATTTCAATGTCATACTCTTGAATTTTTTTCAGCCAATTCACCCATTTCCCTTATCTTAGTTGTTGGTTCAAAAGCATCTTTATTGGAGAGGATGGAACACATGCTATGACATGAAAATTTAAAATATACGTCCAAAAATGTGCTACTTCTTTCACAAGAGGCAAGGCTTGCTTCTCCAACACTGAATATCTAAATTTGTAGTCATGGAGGGTCTTACTCGTAAATATCATTGGTAACTCTTCACCTTTAACATTTCTTTTGGTAAGGACTGATGCCATGCCACTTTTTGTAGCAAAAGAATACATGATAAAGTCTCTTTGAAAATATGGACTTACGAGCATCGGTGTTGTAGTAATTGCTCTTTTAATGTTATTAAAGGCCTCTTGTGTGTCTGAAGTCCATTCGAACCTGTGGCCTCTCTTCAACAATAGATTAATCAATTTTACTATGCTCACATAATCAGGAACAAACCTTCGCATAAAATTTATCTTTCCAAAAAACAATTGCACTCCTTTCTTTGAGGATGGAGGATTGAGTTCATTGATAGCCCTGACCCTTTCTGGATCAATATAAATTCCTTCTTTAGAGGCAATATGCCCCAACAACTTCCCTTCATCTACAACAAAATAACATTTATTTGGATTCATAGAAACCCCATACGATCTACATATTTCAAACACTTGCCTCAGATGATGAATATGTTCTTTTCTTTCCTTTGAATGGATCATTAGATCATCCTGGTAATATGCCATGAATCTTCCTATCAAACCTTAGAATGTGTGGTCCATATCCCTTTAGAAAGTAGCTCCAAATTTTTTCAAACCAAATGGCATCCGAGCGTGCGCATACATCTCCCAAGGTATTATGAAATCTGTCTTAGGCCCGTCGTCCTCGATAACTAAAACTTGATTGTATCCAGAAAATCCATCTAACATGGACATAAAAGAAGACCTAGTAACTTGTTGAAGAAGGAATTTCATGTTAGGCAGAGGATAATTGTCTTTTACACTTGCTTTATTGAGATCTCTAAAATCCACACACATCCGAATTTCCCTGGTCTTTTTCCTCACAACCACTGGGTTTGAGAGCCAATCATAATGTCTGATGGGATATATAATTCCAACTTTCTTCAATTTCTCCGACTCGTTCTTCACCAATGGTTTTAACTTGGGATTCATCAATCTTATTTTCTGCTTAAAGGGCTTTGCTCCTTCTCTTAATGGAATAATATGTTGAAATATTGATTTATCATAGGCTTTCAGGTCATCATAACTCTAGGCAAAAACATCAAAATATTCTTTGAAAAGGGTGATATATTGATCAAGTTCTTTAGATGTACAATCAACTCCCAAATTTACATACTTTGGGGAACTATCAGTTCCAATATTGACTTTCTTTGTTTCTTGTACGTTCCAGACTGATACTTCTTCCTTGAGACCTTTTGTATGATTATCTCTTATGAAAAGAGACTCAAATTGGACACAATTGTTTGGAACAAGAGCAATATTATTATCTCCAACATCATTTTCATTTGCCAACAAATATTTTAAGTCTTCATCATTCTCAAACACTTGGAGATAATCTTGGTTATTTGGCATTGAGGGTTGAAAAACTCTTTTCACTTTAAAATATGTCTCACTTTTGAAGTCATCTGGATTTGACAATGAAGCGGCCAACATGAAAGAATCTGCTTTTTTATTTTTATCCCTTGCAATAAAAGATATATTAATGGAACTAAAGGCCTCCATTAATGCATCCACTCTTTTGAAATATAGCTTGAGCCTTTCCTTTTTAATCTTATACTTCTGAGTGATCTAATTTATTACCAACTCCGAGTCCCCGGTCACAATCAAATGTTCAATATTCATCTCCAGCGCAATGATCATCCCTTGAATTAGGGCTTCATACTCTGCTTCATTTTTTGTACAAGGGAACTCAATTCTGATGGCATGTGTGTATACGACCTTCTCAAAGATTTTGAGTACAATCCAAACTCCACTCCTTGAGCTTGAACAAGCTCCATCGAACAACATTCTCCAATAGTCAACAAAGTAATTATCTTCCCTCTTCATGTCCTTGATTTGCTCCATATCCAGGATGGCATAATTCCCAATACCAACATATATATAATCTTCCATAAGTTCATTATCCTTCTTTTTGAAAGAAAATGATCTCCTGGGTTCATGAGGAACCTTGATCATCGCTCCATATTTGTCAGGCAATATCATACAACTTCATCATTCATTATATAGCCACTAATCATGGAAGACCAGTCTCTTCCAAGGACAACTTTGTATACTTGAGGAAGGTCCACCACCACAATAGTGAAAAATGTAATGATATGGGGAGCGATGGTAATCTAGGCATAAAAATCCTTAATTTCTCCATAGGTTGGTAATTTCCTGGAATCAATTGCATAGATGCTCTCGCTTGTTTCATAGTACTTGGTGCAACTCATGCCAAGTGCCTCCATCACCACCAAAGGCATGATGTTGTTTGTTACACAAAAATCTACCAAACAGTGGTGGAGCACGACTTCATGATTCTCTATTAAAATGTAGAAAGGTGGAACTTTGCCTCTTAACTTCACCGTTGATGTATTCTGACTTTGCTTTGGGTTTACAGTCACTGCTTCAATTCTCCCAACTGGCTCATCCAACAACTTTAGGATGTTTTCCCTCTGTTAGGGAATTTTTACTGCTTCTGTAAAAGGCAGAGTAATTATTAACTTGCTTAGATCATCAACAACATTGTATATCATCTGAAGGGGGTTGGGAGTCTTTTGTTTCTTTTTAACTTCTGTGCTGGTTGTTTTACTTTTATCACTCTCTTTCTCCTTAGCTTTTTATTTTTATTTTTCAGAATTCTCTTTATTCTTAGACTTATTTACAAGTGCCCGTGTTTGGGCAATGTTTTCTTGCGAGATAGGATCACTTTCATCTTCTTCAAATATGTACATGGATATCTCGCATCCATCCATCTGTACAGATTCAAAAATTTCTTCTGGCATACAATCATTTTTTGGTTCGACCATTTGCTCATTGTAAGGCTTATCAAGTATTACTGCGTTCGAAGTTGGTAGTCTAGGAACCCTCTGTCTTTGTTGGTTGTCGACATTTTCAAACCTCGTTCTTTATTCTTGGGTAGGGTTCCTTCTTTTCTCTGGAACCGACATCCTCAAATTAGGCAAAAATTATTATTCCTTCTTAGCCTTGTTATTTCATTCTACATTTTTCTGATGGTTCTGTTCATCTGCACAATCTCCATTCTTTGCTTTGTCTCCTAAGCTGCAACGAGATATATTTTCACATCCATGATAGTTCCTTTAAAGAATCCTCCACCCATTGCTTGATTTTCACCAGGCCCTAGCTTTTTCTCTTCATTCTTCTTTGAACTAGATGCTCCTTGATCAACAATATTCAAACTATCCATCCACCTTTGCACTCTTCCAAGGATAATGTCAAGGTCAACGCCTATTTCAATCATGATTTTCTCCATCTCCGTAGCTTTGATCATTGCTTCATCTAAAGTCTCAATTTGAGAAGCTCTGATAGTGAATTTCACATTGGACAACATGGCAT
Source organism: Picea engelmannii (assembly GCA_009831015.1). Lineage (NCBI taxonomy): Eukaryota > Viridiplantae > Streptophyta > Pinopsida > Pinales > Pinaceae > Picea > Picea engelmannii. Next base: position 15,096 of record ML796973.1, on the reverse strand, counting down.
TTTTGTAGCAACCAAGTATTACTGGACCATTAGGCCTCTTTTCTTCAGGGATTTTATTCAACGTTTTATTGAATCTCAAATTGAAATCTCTTATCCTCTCATTTTTCTTTGGACATATTTGGGTGAATTTGGTAAGAAGAGTATGGTAAGCAACCAAAGGAGCAAACATGTTTAAGAACATCGTTTCAACATCATCAAATGAGCCGATTGATCTCATGGGAAATTATGTATACCATTCATAAGCTTGGCTCGACAAATTTTGGAGAAACAACCTTACCATTATATCATCATGTTCGATAATATCGTAATCACAAACATCCAAAAACAAATCAACATGTCTTTTAGCATCAATCGTTCCATCTCCAAAAAATGTCTTCAAAGCACCTTTAGGAATAACATGAAGCTCATGTTGTTCTCCTCGAAGTTTAAGGGGGGAATCTCTTACCCTTATTCTTAGGTTTCTATACCTTTGTTCTCGTCTTTCTTCATGTCTCATTTCCTCTCGCCTCTCTTCTCATCTTTGTTCATGCCTTTCTTCTCTCCGGTCTTCTCTATCAACGATGTCTGAAAGTTTTTACTTTTCTTCAAAATGATGTTTTTTCAATTTCTGAGACATGCATGTGCTTTCTCTTGCTTCTGGTGATTGGTCCTCTGTACTCGTCCAACTTCAATTCCTGCCTTGCTCTTACGCTCTTCGAGCTTGTCTTTCATTTCTCCAGTATTTCCTTTCATCTCTTATTTGTATTTGGTGAATTTCTCTTTCTTTTTCTTGAACTAGTGTTTCCCAAGACCTTTCTAGTTCTTCTCTAGTTCCAACTGTTGTTATTGCAAAATTGTATAATTAGTGCATAATACTTCGTTGGTTGTTCAATCCGATTTCTAACTCAGGCTGGTTAGCCTAAAGAAAAGTCATATGATTTTATGGTCTAAAACCAACTTTAAATATTCAAGTTTGTTCCCCAGCATGGTGGCCAAAAATGTTGATGCTTGAATCCGTCATGATTGAAATGACAACCTCACGAGAATACAAATCCTCCCGCGTTTTTAGAGAGGTGGTACTCCTCTTTGGCTAAAAGATATATCTGTGATATCTTGGATTAGGAGAATGCTAAGGTAACAAACCCTAGATCTTTATTGCTTGAAATTATGAAATGATATAGTTCTTCAATAACTTAATACAATCTTTATATGCAACAAGAAATCTCTTTACAATAAGAAAATATTGAAGGAGGGATTCAACATCATAACCTGTTTATGTCCAACATCACATACACAATCTTCTTAATTACATACAAATACATCCATATCTTCTTCATGAGAAATAGGAGAGAATAACTTGATCATATCAAATAATTTTAAAAGAGTATTACGATCAAGACCAAGAAGAGGATTTGATAGGTCAATCTTAGATACCTCATACTTAAGACTCAAAGTTACAAGATACAATCAAAATCAACCCCGAAGCAATTCTTTGTGGAGTTTATTCATGAAAGATGTTCTTCATTACAAAATATTTGACAGTCAAGTATATGGCTGTAAATAGTCCATGATCATATAAGAAAAGTCTTTAGAAGAATACAAGAAGAACACTCAAGAACTCATCCTTGTGCCCAATTCAGAGACTCAAGCATAAAGCTATTAGAAATGGTGTAGAAGAAGAGAAAGAGTGGAGAAAATGGAGATATTTCTTCATTGATCAGAAGCTTGGCTGTATATTCATGGCTCTACCTTCTTCTTCCTATGATCTTCCACCCTGCCCCTTTGATAATTTTGATTGTGGAACCCTTGATGAAGCCCCTCTTCTCTTTTTAAAATGAGATTTTTTAACTACTTGAGTAGATAGGGTTTTTTCATCTTTTGAATTTCCCGTACACTTTTCTTTTTGAAAATTATTATTTAATTAATGTCTCATTCAAGTGCGTATTAATGAATTCACATCATTAACATCCGTATCTTTAAAATGGGTACATTTCCTTTTTCAATAAAAGTTTTTAAATAAACTTCTATTTAAAAAATTCAGTTAAAGTCCCTTCTAAAGAGGGGGACCGTGTTTTATTTTTTTTGAAGTGATATGCAACTTTTTAGCCATGGAAATCACTTCATATGTTATTTTCATCATCTTAGCTTTCCAACGATATAATTTTTTCCCAAATCCGTCGCCTAGATCTCAAGATATGAGCTCGTGAAATTGAGTTGTCACGCAGACCCATTAAAACTGAAGCTGACTGATATTTTAATTTCTAGAAAAAATATATCAACTTTCATCCCTTTAAACATGTACCATCATCTTCTTCGTCGAAATACCTTTCCAATAGTATAAATTTTGCATGATTCCGACACCCGGATCTCAAGATATGGCCTTCAGAAATTCGTGACTCAACCACCGTCGATCAGATGTCTTGGGCAAATGTGGGCCCTTGATCTTGGATTCGCCCTCCTTTAGTCCAAAATTCGACTTTTAGTGTGAAACCCATCCCACATGCATGAGAAATTTTAACTTTTGAATACACATATACAAAATTATTTCATGTCGCTTACGTGGAAGAAGATGAGAGTATAGAGACCATAGAGTTCAACCCTTAGAATGTTGATGAAAAAAATAATAATTTTGGAATCCTGTCACCGTCCACCTCATGCCCAATCATCACTGAGTCATCACCCACATGTAACCAATGAAAACCTTCCATGTGTCACCAACCATACGTTTCCATGTGTCTTCATATGATAGTTCAATAATACACCACATGTCTCCAATGGCAGACTGCCATATGTCATACTTCCACGCT
>ML796973.1:0-12210 GCA_009831015.1 Picea engelmannii | reverse complement strand
GCAGGATGAGGTCGGATGGCCATGCGAGGCCTGTTTTGGTACCAGGTCGAGCCCTGCTTGGATTTCCTCCGCAATCGAGGCATGGCTAAAGAAAAAAGAAGGTATTAAAGCATTGAGAGTTGGCTAATGTAACAGGTAAGAACCAGGGAGGAATGCAGACCGAGTGGTGGCTATCTTGGGAAAAGGAAGAACTGATGAACTAGCCTAGGAGCACCATGGTATGAATAGTGTTGGAGAGGGAAGACGCACGCGTGCAGAGGTGACCACCATAAAAAAGGCTCCATTGATCGGACAAAGAAATAGAGAGGAGCACTCTTAAAGAGTTAATGAAGCTCTAATTGAAGTGAGGCATGCATAAATTCATGGTGTGGAAGGAGGGGAGATGCATGCGCCGGTCACGTGACTGGTACTGCGCTGGCAGGCATCGTCCACTCCACTTGGACACCTGTAATCTACTAACAACCCATCCAGGGTTAAAGTTTTAAATTTAAATTTTAATTAAGATTTAAATTTAAATTTAAAACTTAAAACTTTAACATTATAACTTTAAAATTTAAAATTTTTAAAATTGTGTTTATTTAAAATTTTAATTTTAAAACTTTAAACTAAATTTTAAAATTTAGTTTGATTTTTTTTTAATTTATTTTTAGTTTGATATTATTATTATTATTATTATATTTTATTTTATTTTTTTTAAATATAATTTTTTTTTTTAATTTTAAAAGATTATTTTTTATTTTTATTTTTAAATTGACTTTGAAGATATATTTTTCAATTTTGTTCCTTCACCTTTAAATTTTGTATATCTCTTTTCCTTCTTTAAATTTTGTCTTTTAAGTATCATTTTAAATTTCCCCAAAAATATAAATTTTATTTTTTTTTATTTTTTTATTTTTTATTAAGAAATTACAATTTGCATTATTTTTTAACACAGTGTTTTTTTTTTCTTTATTAAAAAATTAAAATTAATTGATAAATAAATTATCAAATTAAATAACGTTTATATTTAGGAGTTATTTTTCAATGTTTTATTTGTGATGGTGCTAGTGGTCAAGGCCACACTTTCAATTAGGTCGTAGTTTTAACTCAGAAAAAAAAAACTGTGTCAGTGGTCAAGGCCACAGTGTCAATTAGGTCACAGTTATAACTCAAAAAAAAAAAGTAGTGTCAGTGGTCAAGGCGAGAGTGTCAATTAGGTCATAATTTTAACTCAAAAAAAGGGTGGTGTCAGTGGTCAAGGCCACAATGTCAATTAGGTCATAGTTTTAACTCAAAAAAAAAGTGGTGCTAGTGGTCAAGGCCACAATTTCAATTAGGTCATAGTTTTAACTAAAAAAAAAATGGTGTCAATGGTCAAGGGCACAGTTTCAATTAGGTCATAGTTTTAACTTTAAAAAAAAGTGGTGCTACTAGTAGCCTCACTTTTCAATTCGAGGGTCAATTTCAAGGTTTTGTTCGTAATGTCAAGGGCATAGTTTCAAACAAGTCGCAATTTTAACCACATCCAAAAAAATGGTGCTACCGGTAGCATCACTTTTTGAAATGGGGGTTAAAATGTGACCTTTAAAAAAATGAGAACTCTGAAGAGTTCTCGTTAAGTTGGTAACTTTGTTCAAGGCCAGTTTTAACAATTTGACCTCTTTGTCTTACAAGGTAGTTTTTACCCTTTATGCACAACAGAATGTTTTTTGTCTAAAAATGCCCATTGTGTCCTCTAAAATGAAAGAGGTAGGCATAAAATATTTTATGCCTTATTGTAGGATGGATATGTTACAATTTCCCACCCATCCAATCCTCATTGTTTCCATTATTGATTTTTCATGCCAACCATTTGGCAAATAATGGATAGAATAATTGGGTTTCTTTTGTTGCATAAAACTGCAATTCAAGCTTATTATAGTCTCCACATCTAAAAATGCACAGTCACACGTAAGAAATACATGTTTTGCTTTAAATTTCTAATTTTTTCCTTTGTGTAAAATGCATGCCCATGTCTTAAAACACCTCTAATTTGAATAATTCAAGTTGTTGAGGGTGTATTAGATAATTTACACCTATGTTCATATTTTTATTTTTATTTTCCAACATAAATGTGGTTGCTCTATAAAAGAGGCAAAATTTGCCTTGTAAATTGAAAGACCAAAACAATAGAAAGTGACCTAATGAAAATGCACACCCATGCTTCTATATAGCTATAAATTTAGTTATAAGAGATTTTGGGTGAATATAATAACATTATAAATCTACATATATCACCCTAAGTGCAATTTCAAATGAAATAAGACTTCTACATTGAACCAAGATTGAAGACTTTTTATTAAATGGAGGGTAAAACCATATTTCTGTAAAATGCGCACCCATAACTCATATGACCTCCAAATTGAGTTATTCAAATTGTGGAGTTTGTATTTTATCATTTTACATCTTTTAATACATTTAGTTCTTCATTTTCAAACCAAAAACCCACTTATGTGCATAAAGGCTAAAAATTGTCTTGTAAATGCAAAAGAATGCATAAAGAGCAAAATGCATAACAAATCATGAAAACGTGGCATGATGAAAAATGCAAACCTTGCCAAAAAACAATCCATGCATGCAGTTGGTAATTTACATGTTACAAGTTACAAGACTGTGGATATGTTGTAAACCCTAAGTACTGTAGACTAGGGTGATATCTCAAGTTTTTTCCCTTTGCCTAATTTTAACATTATTGGATTTTGACCCAGTGCGAAAGGTTGGAGGATGCATGCCAACCATTTAACAAAAATGTTTACAAATGTGGGAAGGATGCTCCCCAGAATTTTGATGAAATGACAAGCATAAAATCGTTGCCTTTTCTTTTAATTCCTCTCATATGGGGTCATAGCTCCTCTTCCTATGTATTATGTGTATTATGTTTTTTGGCTATATAAATGCATTTACATGTGTGAAATGGGTAGAATATATTAGTATATTATACTTATATTGCTTCATTGGATTTTGTTGTAACAGTTAATTACAATGCCATATAACATTACTCCAGAGGAAAATGATAGGACGTTTCAAAGATTATTTGTGGCATTGGAAGCAAAGGGTGGCATGAAATGTTATTACCCTTGCACTCAATGCAAGAGCTTCAATAGAAGAAGACTTTTAATAACAACAACTGAATATTGTCCTTTGGTAAGTTAGTAGTCATTATATGTTTATGTATTGATTATATTCGTAGATATTTCTATGATTTCAATATTCATTACATACACTAATATCATTTGATTGATTGTTATTATAAAGAAAGGGCATCCTAAGTGCGATCTTGGGAATGTGCCAAGTAGCAGTAGAAATCTTGTTGTACACAATGAGGAAGATGGGGTGAATATTGGAGATCAAGTTAGTCCTATGGAAGAAGATGACATTGCTAATGGTACAATTGAGAATGATGGTATAAATAGATTGATCCAAGACACCTTTTGTCGAATGGATGACAATTTTGATGATATTCATGATGTACATTTGATTGAGAAGTCGCAACAACCCCTTTACGAAGGCTCAAGGACAAATATTATCTTTGTTATATTGTTGTTGGTGAACTTGAAGGTATTGAATGGTTTGTCAAACACTTGTCTCACCCAGATTCTAAGGTATGTAATATAATTCATCACATATACATAAAAGGTCTATTTTTGTTTTGTTTCACTATTATTATTGTTGTTAATTAATGTGTAAATTAAGGATGCAATATTTAATATTAATATTCTTTACATTAACTAGTTATATTTTGTGTTGTAGATTGTTAGGTGAATTTCTCCTACCATCATCAAATACTTTACTTCGCGCATACCGAGACTTATCTGCCATTATGAAATATATTGGAATGGAGTACAAAGTTATTAATGTGTGTCCTAATGATCATGTTATATATTATGGACAATATGCATCGGAAACGAAATCCCCGCAAAGTCAAATCAATAGATATTGAACCGATCAAGTTATTTATAAACAGTCATTGCAAACGTGTTATTTATAGAGCAACAAAGCAATGTTGTAAAAGAGGTCATTAGGAAAATTAAATTTCCCGCGGGATGTGCTTCAAACATAAATAATATCTTAACAAAGAAAGGTGAATTTGGTGGGGTAAAAACTCGTGACTGACATACCTTCATTAAGGTAATTATTTTGTTATATTTCTATATTGGTATGCATCTTTTTAGTGTTTTTTTGTTTACTTTTTTCTTACAATATGTTCTACCTCTAATGTTTATAATGATTCATTTTTTGATACAGTAATGTTTTTTTTTTTTGACAAGAACGATTAATGGATTTTAATTAAAAAAGGCAGTGGCAAAGCCACTGGTTCTGTTACAACTATGGTGAGTCGCGCTCTACTGGTCGAATATCGTCCTGGAGGCTATACTAACCTTCCAGGGGTGGGAAGTTTTACAAATTTATTTACAGCAGAGGCTTCTATACAAAATGCCATCCTTGTTGAGAAATTGCAAAACTCCCTTTCGTGACTTGAAATGTTGATTTACTTCTCTGGATCTCGCTTCCATTCATTGTTTAGCTGAGCCATTTTTTCCTCCAGCTGGGTGATTCTGGTCTCGAATTATTTCTTAGGGTCCTTAAGTTCTTTATGGAGTTTGTCGAGCTCCTCAGTGATCTCAAATTTTGTGGTGGTAATGTCCCCTTCCAGTGTCACCAATCTTCTTCCTGCGTCTATGTCCAGATTTTAAAGAAAGTCCAACTGGTAGTTCAGCATTTGCTTTAAATTTTCCAGAGCGACGTCCATTGCGTTCAGCCTTTCTTCTGTGCTTGGATTTCTTCCTGAGATGGAATCCATCTTCGGCGGCTTCTTCTCTTCTCCTTGCGACCTGCTGTTGTGCTCGAGCCTCTTGTAGCTGGGCCAAATTCCTTCTTGGTTGTCTCTGCGTGAGGTTGGTATGGAGGGTTGAGTTCCTCTCCCCGATTTAAGCTCAGTATCCTCCCAAATCGAATCCCCTAAACGATTTGCGTGATCTGAAGGGGATGGGCGACCTCCTGCTCTGTCTCCTCCCCAGAGAAAATCAACGACCGAATGATGCACTGGGTTGTACCTTCTATCCACTTGCGTTGTCATGTAGCGCCTTTGTCCTGTTGCACTTTGGATTTTCTCAATTCCTTCTTTCATGCTGCCTTTCCCTTTCCATCTCATGACTTTACTTTTTTTAAGGGATTTCTCCCTAGAGTCATGGCAAATCCAATGTGGACATTGTTCCATTAAGTTGCATGGTTCCAACAGTCAAGAGGACTCATTTATTGGCCTCAGCATCTGCTTGCTCGTTTAGGTTTCGTAAGACATGGTAAAGCTTATAAGACCGGAAATTCCCAAGGAGGAGTTGGATTTTCTCCAGGAGGTTATTGAGTTTTTCATTTTTGAGTTTGCTTTGGTGGATTAAGGCTTTGATTACTATCCGGGAGTCCCCAATTATTACCAGATCTTGGACGCTATGATTGATTGCTTAAATGAGCCCTTGCAAGAGGGCTAGGGCTTATGCTCTATTGTTAGTTTCAGTTTCAAGCCCCCAGGTGAAGCTTAGCTTCATTGATCCAGTGGGGCTTTCTAGAATCCCTCCTCCACCTGCCAAGCCTGGGTTCCCTTTGGAGGCCCCATCAAAGGACAAAATATGTTTATTTTCCTTTGTCTTCCAGTCTTCAAAATCTTGTTTCTCCTTTCATATTTCCTAGGTTTCTTGGCCAGAGCTATTGTCCTTTTTACCTCCCTAGTCTTGAATTTTAAACTAATCCAACCATTGTTCCTCTTCCAACTCTAGCACTCTAGAATTTTTGGTTTAGCAGAAGTAGGGAGCGCTTTCGCTAGAATAGGCCTGTATCTTGGTTGCAACTTGGGCTAGACTTCTTTTGAGTTCCCTGAAAATTCTGTTGTTTCGCTCCAACCATATTTTCCAGAGGATGAATTTGGGGAGGACTCTCCACAGAGTGGATATTTGGCCTTTTTCCTCAATCTGGAACGGGCAGAAGGAATCCCAATTTTGGAGAAGGTTGCTCGTATCTTGGGGTGTGATGATGGCACTCTGCAGTCCCAGAGCCAACTGCCATACTTCTTTGGAGTAGGAACAATTTAGTAGAAGATGGTTTGTGGTTTCTTCTGCTTGAAGACAGAGCGGGCATCTATTGGGGCCTTCCCACCCCCTTCTTCTTAGGTTTTCTCCCGTTAGAATGCTTATGTGAGCCAGAATCCAAATAAACATGTCAATCTTTGGGATGGACTTAGAGGCCCAAATTGCTTTCCAAATTGTTGGGTTTGGAGGGAAATTGGGGTGGGTGTTTGTGAGATGATACCCTGCTGCAATGGTGTATGTCCCTGAGCTCGTTCCCCAACCTCGTTTGTATTTTCCCCTTTTTTTGAGTGGGGATTTCCCTTTGAGGCAGAGCTTCAGGGCGTTCCAATCCTCTTCTAAATCAGGCGGGTTGTTAGCAATTCCCCACCTTAGCCACATCTTCTGCTCATCGTTCCCCCAAATTGATATGTCCTAAAGAGTGTTTAAAGTTTGAGTGACCATCCATTCTTTGAGTCAATCCAGATCCTATATCAACCCAAGGGGAGGATCTCCCAAGATTGAGTCCTGCCAAATATTGATTTTTTTCCCATTGCCTGGCACCCAAGTGAGATGAGGTCTGAAATGGGGAAAAGTCTTCTGGCAGAGCGAGAAGATTGGGGAGCCTCTTTTCTCCAGAATTGGGTGCTCTATACATCTTTCCCTTGGACCCCTAAAGTACTTTTTCCATAATGCTTTTTTACTCCATGTTGGCTTCCCGGTGGTTAGGTTCCAAAGCATCTTTTCCCCTAGCGCCAGATTTTGAACTTGTGCATTTTTGAAGTTGAGACCGCCTTCCAGGATTGGTTTAGAGATTTTTTCCCAGCTTATTAGATGCAGCTTTCTCCTTGACTGTTTCCCACCTTCCCATAGGAACCTTCTAAACGTTGCTTCAATTTTTTGTATTATGGAGGCAGGGGCCAGAAGCAAAGAGCTTTGATAGATTGGAATGCTGGCAAGGACGGCCTTGATTAAGGCCACTTTACCTGCCAGATTTAACCAGCTCGCTCCCCAGGAAGTTATCTTGTTCTTTATCTTGTCGATCATCAAATTCCAGTGTGAGGTTCTTGGGGTGGAGTTGAAGATTAGGACTCCCAAGTATTTAAAGGCATCCCATTTGGTACAACCTTCCATTCCAAGTACCCTGGCGATCTCTAGCATTTCATTTGGCGTTATATTCCAACCATAGACCTTGCTTTTAGTAGGGCTTATGACACTTCCTGACACTTATGTGTAAGCCGCTAATTCATTCTTGAATTTCCTTGTTGTTTGTAAGCTCGCACCTCCCATTAGCAGAGTGTCGTCCGCAAACTGGGCATGATTTATGTCCTTTACCCCTGGCGTTATTCTCAAACCATGGAGATTGTTGTGATTCTGGTCGTGCTCTAGTTGGAAGCTCAGTACTGAGGCTTGAATTGCATAGAGGAGGGGAGAGAGGGGGCAACCTTGTCGGAGTCCTCTGGAAGCTTGAAAGAACTTAGTTATCCTCCCATTCACAAGAGGGGCTATCCAAGGTGACCCGATACATACTTTGATCCAGTTTACAAAAGTTGGGGCGAACCCAAAATTTTCCATGACTTTAAATAAAAAAATTATGTCTTACTCTATTAAAAGCATTGGCGAGATCAAGTTTTATTATCATACCTTTGTCTTTCCTCCAGATGCTTGAGTGCAGGGCCTCTTGCACTAGGATGATGTTATCTACTATGTGTCTGCCTTTGATGAATCCTCCTTGGTTTTCGGGGATGATTATAGGAAGAATTGTTTTGATTCAGTTGGCTATTATTTTTGTGAGGATTTTATAGCGTGTATTGCAGAGGGAGATTGGTCGAAATCTATCGAAGTTGATTGCTCCTTTTTCTTTCGGAATCAGCGACGGGAAGGTCGAATTCGTTCCACCTCCTAATTTGCTACAAGTTTGAGATTTCCAGATCAGCTTTGTTAGATCTGATTTTATTATATCCCAGCTTTGCCAGTATAATCTTGTTGTGAAGCCATCTGGGCCTGGGGCTTTGTCAGGATTCATTTGGTCCAGTGCCTCCTTTATTTCTTGTTGAGTAACTTCCTTAGTTAGGTTGTTGTTGATGTCTTCCATGATGAGTTTTGGGATAAGGGGGAGAGGGTACTCTTTGGGTTCTATATCATTCCTTTGCATTTCAGTATAGAGTTCTTCGAAGGCTTCAATTTTCGTTGCTTTAATGCCTTCTGGATTCGTGATTGTCTGATTTTGAACTTGAATTTATGTTACTATTTTAAATTGCTTCCTTGCCTCAGCTTGCTTGTGGAAGTAGCTCGTGTTTCTATCTACTGCTTCCAGCCAAAGGCTTCTGGATTTTTGTCTCCAATAATTTTCTTCCTCACGGCAAGTCTTATGCCATTGCCTTTGTAGATGGTCTTCTTGTTGCAAGCATTCTTGGGTGATCTCATGATTTTCCATTTCCAGTTGGTGGTTCCCTAGCTGCTTTTGGGGTTATTGATGAGTTTTAATTGGATTTGCTTGACCTTTTGCCCAAGTTTTTAGCATTGTCTTTAATCTCCTGAGTTTTTCTTCCCACACATAGAAGGTCGAGCCTCTTACTATGCCATTCCAGACTTTGGTCACTAGCTTTAGGAAGTCTTTGTCTTGGGGCCAAGTTGGGCTAAATCTGAAAGGTATGGGCCCATGGTTTATATCGAAGAGGTGGGAGTGAGGCCCAGAAGCAAGAAGGAGCTTTGGACGAGGAATCTATCCAGCCTGGTTGTTATATGCCCTAGTCCTATCCTTTTGTTTTTCCACGTGTATTTGCCTTTAGTAGGCTTGATATCTTCTAGATCCCAATCTGAAATTAGTTCTTCCACCCACTCTCTTGTTGGGTCTTGCACAATGGAGCCACCTTTTTTTTCATCTAAAGCTAGGGTCACATTTAGATCCCCCCCAATAATGATATTGTCTAGATCATTTTGCAATAAATAGTCTTTTAGGGTCTCCCAACACTTTCTTTTTTCCGTTAACAAGTGTGGTACATATATATTGAAGAGACTTACTAGTCAGCACGTTGCTTTGTGAAGGAGTTTAGTGTGGATCCAGTGCATGCTCGTTTCAGAATTGATCAGATCGAACGTCATAGTGTTCCACAGGGTGCCTAACCCGCCTGAGGCACCTCTTGCGCTTTCTGTTATTCCTTGGCTTATTCTCCATAGGATAGTTGTTGCTTTGAGTAAGTCTTGGATGTCCATCTTGGTCTCCTGTAGGAGTAGGATATTTGATTTTGAGGCTCTTATGATGTCCTTAAGTGCTTCTTCTTTCCTTTTGCTTTTGAATCCCCTGCAATTCCAGGAAGTTAGTTTCATTAATTACCTTGGGGGGATGAATGGCCTCCTTGAGAGGCCTTGGAGTGCTTCCTTGTCTGTCTGACATTGATTAGTCGTCTGATTGTTAGTTGTGATCCCTTTAGGACATCTTTGCAGGTTTCTTTGTCTCTTTCTTCCTTCTTAGATTCCCTACCTCTTCCTGTTTTCTTTGGTGTGGCCAGGGCATCACTTGCACCTTCGTACTTGTTATCTGACGAGACCTCACCTTCCTCTATGTCTGGTCTTGCATCCTTTCTTGGGGGGGATTTGCATTGCTCTGATTCTTCTGTCGGCGAGTGGGTTTCTTTGACTTCGAGGGTTGGATTTTCACGCGTTTCTTCGGTTGGGGATTCCTTCTGTGTGTTTTCTTCTGGTGTTTTCTCTGCAGGTTCCTGAGCCAGTATTATGAAGGTGTTCTTTGCCCTAGTGTCTGATTTATTTTTTGGGTCCCTGGGTTGTGTGAGGGTTGTCTTTTCGTTCCTTGGGCCTTTAGTTTTGGAGTTGGATCTTCCTTTTCTTGGTTGTTTCCAGCCTTCTCCACTTTATTTCTCCATGTTTGGGTTTTTAGGGCAGTTCCTCTGGAAATGTTTGTATTCATGACATCCCCTGCATTTGAACGGGAGTTGTTCGTAGTCTAGCTTCTGGTAATGCTGCCAGTCGCCGACCTTGAGTTTGATCACTTCAGGAAGTCCCTCCTCCAGATCGACTTCCACACAGATTCGTGTGCATGAGTATTGGTCTCTAAGGCCCTCTCTATCTATGTATTGTCCCAACCTGTTCCCGATTGCTTGAAGCGAAGAGGGGTTCCAGCAGTGGATTGGTAGATTGGGTAGCCTGACCTAGACTGGAACATCCTTGGGAACTTCTAGAGCTGGATCGAAGCTAGGAGTCCAGCGATTTAGATAAATCCCTTCAGTGCCCATAAAGTACGGCCCATTCCTGAAGATGAGATCCCTATCTTCCTGAGAAATGAATTCAAAGATGAAGAATCCTCTTCCCACCGCATAGCAGGTTACACTATTTTTTATCAGCGGTCTCCAATTCCTTTGGATCCAGTTGTCCATGGTTCGAGCTGACGGCCAGAGTCCCATGAATTGTCTAACCAGTCCTTGTTCTGACAGGGAAACTGCTACCCTCATTGGATGGTCTGGGGGCAGATCAATTTCAGGTATTGAATCGAGCTTCTTGAAAAAGCTAGGGGGATCCACAGGGGGGAGCTTCTTACCTTGGGCGGCTAGAAGCTTGTGAAAGGAAGAAGCTAGAGAAGGAGGGGGTGGCGGCTCCCCTCCTCTTGGAGCGTCCATGGAAGGCAGCTATGGCGAACAGAGATGAAACCCTAACTAGAGCGCTGTCTCATTCACCAAATTATTAAACTCCCAGAGAGAACATAAATGTTACTAAAAGGTAAGTGGGCTTGGCCCAGTTAAGCTTTACGTGACTAGACCATGTCCTTGCTCGGGTTTGAGCACAAGACCTGACCTTCGTTGCAAGAACGACTTTACCATCCAGCCACCTCCGTCGACCTTTTTTTTGATACAGTAATGTTGCCCAAAATTGGTCACCTATATTTTCCCGCTCTTGAATTAATAAAAAAAATGAAATCAGAAGATGAAATTTTTTGACCTATTATAAGTTCATTGTGTAGCCCTTAGTCTCGACTTCACCATGCATTTTTGGGATCGGAAATCCAAGTTTGTGTGCTCAAGATATCCAGGTTTAACGTTTAAATTGAAAAGGGTGCCTTTTTCATGTGGAATAAGGTTAATTGTTCATAAATACATTTAATTTTTTTCAGGCCCAGGACCCATGATCTTCTTAATAAATTTTGGGTTCAAAACCCATAAAAATCTTCTATATGAAGGCACCCTCCATACTACTCCATATTCTCCAACACTTAAAATTTTCTTGTATCTTATATCTTCTCTTACTCTCTCCATACGAAGGCGGGGGTGGACTCATTCACCCCTTACTTACCTCACCTCCATCATCCCCGACTCTACTCCTACCCATCTCCTTATCTCTCCATCCTTTCTCTTCCCTTACCCCTTTACCTTCCCCTCACCCATACTTAAACTTTTTTTCTTAATTCTCAAACTCCCTTACCTCACTCCCTCACCCCACGAGTCCACTACCTAAATTTCCCACAGCCTTCACTTTTTCTCCCCTCAAATTACCCGCCTCCCACCCACTTAAACTCTCATCTCACACCCCCTCACCCTCTCCACTCCCTTATCCCTTATCCCACAACTCCATACTTAGTTTTTTCTCGAGTCCTTAGCAGACTCGCGGACTCACCCTCACCCATATTCCCTTACCTCCCTCATTCCCTCGACCCACGAGTTTGATGCCTACAAACTACCCCCCACCTCACCCTACGTCACCCCCTCACCTCCACTCCCCTCATTTTCCCCCTTCCCTAAATACCCTTTCCCTCTCTCTCATTCACTCTCTCACACTTAATTATTATTTCTCATTCTTTAATTGTTAACCCTTAACTTCATGCCATTGTCAACCATTCATTGGATTACATGGAAACATGTTTAAGCTATGGAGAGATGACACATGGCAGTGTGGAAGTATGACATATGGCAGTCCGCCATCACCTCACCCTACGTCACCCCCTCACCTCCACTCCCCTCATTTTCCCCCTTCCCTAACTACCCTTTCCCTCTCTCTCATTCACTCTCTCACACTTAATTATTATTTCTCATTATTTAATTGTTAACCCTTAACTTCATGCCATTGTCAACCATTCATTGGATTACATGGAAACATGTTTAAGCTATGGAGAGATGACACATGGCAG
>ML796972.1:520791-533096 GCA_009831015.1 Picea engelmannii | reverse complement strand
CCGAAGAATCCCTTGGAATCCTTGAGTTTTCAGCCAGAACCAAGATTAGGAGGGATATAGACCTTGAAGGATTCAAAGGAAAGGTGACAGGCAAAGTCGACTCTCAGAATCAAGTTTAGGAGAAAAGACACCAAGTTATTTGGCCAGGAGTTATCAAGAAATTGAACAAACAGTTTAAGTTTCTCGGAGGGAGAAATACCAATTTTCCCATGGACCATTGGATCTTGTAGATCAGCAGAAGGGTTAAGGAGAGAGTCCTTAAGCATTCAGAATATCAGGAGGGAGAATAGTCGTCAGATATGGATCAACAAGAGTCATTGATCTCGTGCTTTAATTTCTTCATTTCAGAGTTTGAGGGTGTGGAGAAAGTTGTGACGAGAAGGAAAGAATCGTGAAATATCGATTCGTGAAATCCCAACAGAATATAGACTGTCAGATCGTGGAAGTATCTGGACTGTTGATCGATAGAAAAGAAGTCATGAGTTTGGAATTCATGGAAAAGGAGGAGTCGTGTATCGTGAACTCCCGAGTCACGAATTTCCAATGCACTTGAACGTTGAGCCCAAATTGTGGCAGAGAGCCACATCAGAAGGAATTAAGGGAGGAGCTAGAAGTTCGTTAGACCATTTCAGGGTTTTGAGATCTGAAGGAGTTGGGGAAATCAACAACAGGAATCACGAAGTCATGAAACCCGATGTGACCTTTTCAGGAAAAGGTTGTGGTCACATCGGTTGGTCACGTGGGTAAGATTTCACGCCTAGTGCTTGTTCGAACAGGCATAACTTCTAACAAGGACCTATGGTTACAAGTGTGAAGATTCTAGCTGGGAATCAAAGAGCCATTTTGGCTCAAGGGAGATTAAGAATGATCCTTAGACTGGGAGTTCAAGAAGAACCTGCTGAGGTAGGGGTGTTGTGTCAGTTTCTTGTGTTCCACTTCCTTCTTAGGTGGCATACCTTTAGGATCCTAGAACAAACCCTTATACACTTGCAAAAACTACTCCATTTGTTATTTTTTCTCTTTCCTACATCCTTCCAGGGATGCCTTTAGTCCTACCAATTCTTCTACTACATTAGTCTCTCTTAAGAAAATAAATACATACTTCTTACTATCTTAATGCTTATGTTTATGAAAATAAATGAATACAAAAATTAAATAATAAGAAAATATAAACACCATCCAAAAAAATGAACACAAGATGTATCTTGGGAAACTCGATATGGTAGAAAACCCAACTAAAAGGTGAGGCCTATGTTTTTCTCTCTTTTCTTTGGTTATGAAAATGAAAATACAAAGAAAGGGGCATTGACTATGGAGTTTCCTATGACTCTATGGAATGAATGGATATTATAGAGTCTTCTTCTTACCTATGTTATGTTCTCAAATCCCACTCCTTGGATCCTTTTCTCAACTATTGAACATGTACAATACAAAATAATGGAACCCCTTCTCTTCCTAATGGCCCAATACTTAACATAGCCCGATAGTCAAATAAGGTTAGGGATTTTGCATCCTCAACCCTCAATTAGTGATAAGGTTTTGGACCTTCTAAACTATTCATGAAATTTCACACGTGGCTAACCCCACATGTGTGAGTAATGGGGGATAATGTGGCTTCCACTCGTATCATGGTGGTCAACAACGTTGGTCAAAAAGGTTGGTCAACTTGCGGGAGGCAGAACTTCTGCATCCAATCTCTGTTTGAGGCGATTTTCATGGCATTGGAAAGGTCTCTATGTGTAGAATAATTTCAAGGGGTTGGGACTATTCTTGAAATTTATTGACCCCAAAAAATGTTTTTTCGATGCCTCAAAATGTCTCTGGAAGGTTTTGGAACTCAAATATCCAAATTGGGACCTGCCACTAAAATGGGCATTCCAAGCCAATTTGTCCAATTTTTCCACCTAAAAAGTACTAGTATACATAAAAAATTATATAATGATCCATTTTGTATCAAATAATAACACGATCCAAACTGATTTCAAAATAGATATTGCGATTTTGTGAAAGTGAATCTTAGTGATAAGTTGAAGCCAACCATTTTGTTTTCTTGGGTGTGATTCTTCTATCAGTATTTTCACAATATAACCATTATAGTATTGATATATGGAATCCATTAGTATATAAAATGTATTGAACCAAATAATCCATTAGAATGTAAATGTGATTATGAGGAATATATGAGGTTCGAGAAAGAAACTATTAATATTGGAAAGAAAGAGGGACATGGTGTGACCTTCAATGAAAGATCTCAAGTTAAAGGTTTGAATGTCCTTTGGAATCAACTTCATTTTTCATATAATCAATATGAAATAATGAGAAAGCTAGCAGGTGTGGGTAAAAGAATAAATTAAAATATATTTTTTTCCTCGGGAAACATGTCGCATGTTTTACCTTGTTTTTTGTGTCTCCTCGATTTTTGTGTCCATTGTTGGGCGGTTTTTCGGAACATAGTTTTTGTCGATGGTTTTCTATTTCCGGTTAAGGAATTAGGGTTGTTTACTAATCCAAGTCATTGGGTTAGGGTTTTGGATGCTGTTAGCTCCTATATGCATATTTTATTGTAAACAATGTATCATAATGAATGAATATAGAATATGTTGGTTTTCCTAGTTTGGGTTTCAAGGAGAAAAATCCCTTTGTAAGGTGTGTATTTTCCATTGTATCTTTATTGAAAATATGTTTGCAGGAAAATATTGTACAAGGTTAAAATCTACATTTGGTATCAAATATTTGTTGGTTTCAGAGGGACGTCTTAGTGGTCAAGGGTTTGGCTCGGGACTGTGATAAGCCTTGTTACAGTGGGATAACTATGGTATTGATTTTTCAGGTGAAAATAAATGGCGAGCAATTCAAAAATGAAGATCGAGAATTTTAATGGGAAATATTTTGAGCCATGGAAGATCAAGATGGAAGATCTGTTGGTGGAAAAAGATCAGTGGATCGCAGTGGATCCAGTTACTACACCTACAAAAACTTTAGCAGATGACTGGAAAAATTTGGATCGAAAGGAAAAGAGCATGATCCGACTATGTCTCTCAGATTGAGTATTACTGAATGTGTCAGAGGAAGCTACAACCAAGGATTTATGGGATAAGTTTGGGAAGTTGTATCAGTCTAAGTCCATAGTAAATAAACTATTCCTAAGAAAGAAGATATTTAACTTGAGGATGGGAGATGGAGATTCAGTGGCAGAGCATTTGAATGGCTTCAATATTGTGGTAAGTCAGTTACTATATATTGAGATTAAAATTTCAGATGAAGATAAGTGTATCAGTTTATTGTTCTCTTTACTAGATATATGAGATAGTCTAGTTGTGGCCATAGGTAGTAATAAAACTACCTTGAATTTTGATGAAGTGGTCTCAGATTTTTTGTTGGAGGAGATGAGACGAAAGAACATGGAAGGACAAAGAACATATGAATCATTTGCAAGAGGACGCTCCTAGGAAAGAAATAGATCTAATTCCTCGAGTGAGAGATCTAAGTCTAAGGGTAGATCTAAATCTCTCGAAAATCTGGTAAAGGTATGTTGGAGATCTGGAAAAGAAGGGAACTACAAGAAGAAGTGTAGATCCAAAGTTGAGAAAAAGAAGGGATCTGAAGAAGCTCCTTCTACAGAAGAAAAGACTTCCAAGGAAGAAGGAGGGGATGTGTACTTGGATTCTTCAAGGACACATGTAGATCATGAGGCATGATTGGTTGAATCATGTGAATCCTTTCATATCACTCCCCATAGGGAGTTGTTCTATGAATATGAAAATTATTATGGAGGTAATGTTTTCCTAGGTGATGACTTGACAACCAGAATCATAGGATGAGGAAAAGTTCCTAGAATTTGGAAATCGTCAGAATTTTAGGAAGGGAAGATACAAATCTTAGGAATTTTAGGAAGACAAAAGAATAGAGGAAAGGGCTCAAGGAATCATGAGAATTCTAGGAAGGGAAGATCCAAATCTAGATTGGGAAAGATAGAGTATTGGAATTGTGGGAAGAAAGGACATTTGAAGAAAGACTACAGAGCTCCAAAGAAACAAAGAGATGGACAACAGGAGAAAAATAAGGAAGCAAATGTAACATGTGATGTGTTACAAGATGCTTTAAGTTTTTCTGTAGATAATATTTTTTAGTCTTTTGTATTATATTCAGGGGTTTCATTTCATGCCACACCCCATAGGAAACATTTTCTAGATTATGTTCAAGGTGATTTTGAGCAGGTTCATTTGGGTGATGATGCACCATGCAAAATTGTTGGAATGTGAAAGGTAAAAATAAAGCAAAGGAATGGAAACTAGTGGTTGTTGAAAGAGGTAAGACTTGTTCCATATCTAAGGAAATATCTAATTTCAACAGGGAAGTTGAAAAGTAAAGGTTGTATATCCATAGTTACAGAGAAGGTGTGGAATGTCACCAAAGGATCACTGGTGATAGCAAAAGGAGAGAATGTAGGTACATTGTATTTAAGTATTAGTAATACTTACTCTTATATCTCTTTAGCTTCTACATGAATGAATACAACACTGTGGCATCATAGGCTTGGACACATGAATGAGAAGGGGATGCAAATACTTCACAAAAGAATTTTTTTTCCAAGTCTTAACCAAATTGATTTGGATTTATATGAGAATTGTGTTTATGGAAAACCAAAGAGAGTCAGATTTGTCATAGTCAAAAAAGAAAAGAAAAGATAAAGGTTAGAACTTGTGCATACAAATGTATGGGGACCAACTCAAATATCGTATATTGGTGGATCTCATTATTATTTTACTTTTATCGATGATGCAACTATAAAAACTTAGGTTTTTGCATTCAACAAAAATATGATCTTCTTGATACTTTTAAGAAATGAAAATCTTTGGTTGAGAATGAGACAGGAAAAAGGTTGAAGTGTCTCAAATCAGACAATGGAGGTGAATATTGCAACAAGGAGTTTGATGATTACTATTCATACCATCGAATTCATAGAGACAACAGTAAGTTGGATTTCAAAACTACAAAAGGTTTTTGAACTTTCAACAATAATAAAAGGGTATGTTGTTGCTACAGAGGCTAGTAAATAAATGATTTGGTTACAGAGGTTTATGGAGGAATTGGGAAAGAAGAAGGAGAATAAAAGATTGTACTATGATAGTGAGGGTGTCATTCATCTTGCAAATAATTCAACCTTCCATTCAAATACTAAACATATACAACTCATGTATCATTTCATATGATCCATCTTGGAAGATGGACACTTGAAGTTGGAAAATATACATACAAGACATAATCCTGTAGATATGTTAACAAAGGGAGTAACCAGGGAGAAACTGATTTCCTGCTCAGTTTCAGTTGATATTCAAGCATAAGGTGAAGATGAGAAATTTTCTAGGTCTAAGGTGGATCATAGTCCAACAAGTACAACAATGGTGGAGTTGTTGTGATCAATCTCCAAGTGGAAGATTGTTGATTGTGGAGCTTGATTATCTTCTTGATTCAAATGTATTTGTTTTCAGCTGTGTTTATACCCCATGAATATTGTACACCCCTCCATGTGGGTGGGATTTCCCCCCATTCGGGGTCTGGGGGTAAGCAGGGGTTCGGGGGAGAAGCCCCGGAAGGAAAAATTGCCTTGTAAATGTATATTGTAATTTCATAGTAAATATGGACCGATCATTATAAGGTCGTAGATCTAGTGGTAGAAGTTATGTTAGAGTTTTTTCTATATAAGGAAACCCTATTTTATGAGGCAAATGTATTGTGGCTTTGTATCATTGCAAATATTGTATTCTGAGAGAGGAGACTGTGAGAGAAAGAATATGAAGTTACAACGGGTGTGTTGTAGGTTATATCACTTCATTTGGTGAATAATAAAAATGAAGGACTTGGCAATTTCTCTGGTGGATGTAGCCCCACACTGGGTGAACCACGTATATCTGTGTATCTTCTTTGTTTTATTTCCACATATTATTTTATTTTATAACTCCATGATCCTGTTTTTCTAACAACTATTGACCCCCAAAAATGTTGTTTTGATGCCTCAAAATGTATCTTGAAGGTTTTGGAACTCAAATCTCCAAATTGGGACTTTCCACTAAAATGGGCCTTGCAAGCCAATTTGTCCAATTTTTCCACCTAAAAAGTACTAATATAGATGAAAAATTATATAATGGCCCATTTCTTATCAAAAAATAACACTATCCAAACTGATTTCAAAATACATATTATGATGTTGTGAAAGATATTCTAAGTGATAAGTTGAAGTCCACCATTTTGTTTGCTTGAGTGTGATTCTTCTATCATTGGCACAATAAAACCATTATATTATTGATATATAGAATCCATTGATACACAAAATGATTTGAACCAGAGCATGCAATAGAATGTAAATGTAATTATGAGGAATAAATGAGGTTCGAGAAAGAAACTATTAATATTGGAAAGAAAGAAGGACATGGTGTGACCTTCAATGCAAGATCTCAAGTTAAAGGTTTGAAAGGCCTTCAAAATCAACTTCCTTTTTCATATGATCAATATGAAAAGATGAGAAAACTAACACTAATAGTTGTGGGTGAAAGAATAAGTGAAAAGATAAAATGATATTAGTCATTATGCAATCTATTTTTTATTTATTATATGCATCCCATTACTTTCTTACTATTATCTCCTTCAATATTGAACACAATTACTTTAATAATATTCACCTTAATCTTCATACTACTTTTGAAATGGTGTCTTATACTCTTTATATTATAAGTGATAATCAGTCAATTTCAAAGGGATCTATCAAGTATCAAATCCCTCCCCAACAACTTACTATGGGTAAGGACAGATCAAAAATCCCATAATAATAGACCCACTACCTAACAAGAACCAAACCCCACACAAACTAACCATGATGCATGTATGGCTACCCAACAACTTAGCTTGGATGAGAAAAGATCAAAGATCCCATTTGAATAGACCCACTACCTAATATGAACCAAACCCCCCACACAATCCAACTAGACTACTTGCCACATACTACCATCCTGCATTTGTACAAGATGTATGTACATCTGATTAACCTGCAATAGGCCAGCTATGAATTTGTAAGGATGTATATGGACGATTTGTAATTGTTTGTCTTGCTTAGAAAGGAGAGGCCAAATATGAATTTGTAAGGAGGCATATGGACGCTTTGTAATCGTTTGTCTAGATCAGAAAGGAGTACAAGATATGTTTTTTATGCTGGCATCATGTGGTGGAAATGCAATCATAAGGAGGCATGTGGACGCTTTGTAATCGTTTGTCTAGATTAGAAAGGAATAGTTGTGGTGGAAATGCAATGCAATCAGAAAATGGTCCATAGTTAAATTCCAAAAGGCCAGCTAACTTCTGCATCACTGTAAGGAATCTTTCGTGCTCGCAACGTGTATCATCCCAAGGAGACTTAACTTGTTGCGAGGGATCTAAAGATCCCCGTGACTACACGCTATATAAAGAGGCCTCAACCGGCGTCTTCCATTCAGACTGTAATTTCTGAATTCATACATTTGATTTTATCTCGGTCTAAGAAAGATGAGGGCGTCGAACGTTTTGCTTTTGGCTCTGTGTTTTTGCTTGGTAGTACAAATGTGGAATGCGGAGGCCCGGCGTCTTGTGCAGCGCCGGTCTGATCTGACGGTTGGGGTTACTGTCGAACTGCCTCCTATTGGTCTCCCTGTTAATCTGCCTCTGCCTCCAATTGGTCTCCCTGTTAATCTGCCTCTGCCTCCTATCCTCCCTGGTTCCCTCGCTTCCGACGAAGGAGAAAGTGAAAAGGCCGGTGCCACCACGGTCGAAAAGGATGAAAACTATAATCCATAGATTTTATAGCAGAATGTTGCATCACTAATCATATATTCTAATGCATTTTCTATATATTTTAATAGATTTTCTGGTTCGCTTGCAGCTCGTGTCGAAGAGATCGTCCTGCTTAAAAGTCCATATTTCGCCTCTCGTCAATAGACTGTGTCTATATTGGGATATTAAGTTATATTTTTGTATTTGTATTTGCATATATTTGAAGATTAAGGAACATTAGTGCATTTCCACTTTTAGCCTTAAATCCTGTGTTGTCCTTCTAAACATTGTAATCCATTGCTTGATTATATATATGGTTCTCACATGCAGAGTTTTCGTACATAAATTATCAATGATCTTCATTTCACCATTATATGAGGCTATTCCAGATAATGGACTATCTCTTATGGTTTTAAATGGTTTGATTTGTAAAATGTAATCATCTATGTTATCATCTATGTAATCATATATTATACATCTAATAATATAATCAATTTTAGATGGAAGCAAACTGGTTGACAATGTTATATTCATATGTTTTTTTGGTTTAAAAGGGAAGATAAAGCTAAATCCACTAACATATCATCGTGACATATTATGTTATATTGATATCCATTGGTTATCCCATGTGGTTTGAATTTTTGTAAAAATAAAATCGTTATGATAATAATAGCTCATTTTCATTTACATAGTTATTGATGATAGTTATTGATGATTATGATGATGACTAATGTCCACATAGATTGAATTGGTTTATGAGACCTTTAAAAAGTAAGGGATTACTTGAAATTTTTTAGAAATTTATTTATGTGCTCAGCATTAAGAAAAGCACTCCAAGATCACCATAGATTTGATGAGTTAAAAGGTTAGGGAGGTTGGTAGTGTGACAAATCTTTGAAATTGATATCTAATCTGGGTATATGTTGACAATCTAAGAGAAAGTGTTTTTCATATTCAACCCTCTTAGTATCACAAAGGTAACATACTCTTTCATACACTTGTCAAAACAAAGAGATATTTTTTATCTTCTAGATCATGGTTGATTACCTCCCTATAATATCTTAATTTTCTTTTTCCCTCTTAACTCTTTATCCTAGTGTATTTTCTCCTTAAATTTTGATTTAATAATATTTTCAATATTATCTTTATTCTGCAATATGATCTCTTCCTTTATTCCTCGATGTTTTAGCCAAGATTAGGCATCTTTATGCCATCCCTGCTTGACCCAAACATAGTTTTGGCTGACATTTGAAGCAATTTAAGGAAGCCTCTTTTCTTCCATGTTGTTTAACATGTTCTTATACAATAGGTATCTGTTCATGGTCATGCTCTTAATGGGTGAAAGGATTGCTTATGTGAGGAGGATAGGATATGGTGTATTTCCTTTAATTTTGAGATTATAGGTTATAAAATTCTTTTGGATCTGCTCTATCTTTCTCTGTAACTCTCCAGAGATACTACATCCCCAAACTTCGCATCCATATAGAATAACAGGAGTAGCGAGATTCTCAAAGAGGATTTTTTCTTATCTTGTATCCAAAGATCTGTTGATTTACAATTGTTTTCAATCCCATAATAAACTTTCCATCCTCCATTTATCCTTTTTGTTAGGAATAGGAACTCAGAGCAATAAAAATAAAACAAATTAAAATGAACGTGGAAATAAAACACAGAAGAAAACAATACAAGAGAGACACCAATATATGTGGTTCACCCAATATGGACCACGTCCATGGAGAAAAGAACCATTCCTTCCTTTATTCCATATAGAAAAATGAAGGGATAACACCTACAACACATCCACTAAAACCTCATCTTCACTCTTTCACAATATCCTCTCTTAGACACACAATACTCTCTCTCACTCACACAACCTTTAAATAGGCTTCATTACATATAATCCCATGGGAAAAAACCATGGGTTACCCAGTATCATGGGTGTGTAAGCCATCAACGGTAAACCCATCATTGATTGTAATACAATTTCCCCATAAATTAGGGTTTCCTTCTAGGAAAAAAAAGCACCAACATAATTTCTACCGTCATATATGAAACCTAATAATAAACTATCCATATTGACTATGAAATTACAATGTTTTACTAATTTTTTTTGAAAAATATTCTCTTCTGGGGTGCTACCCTCGAACCCCCACATGGGTGGCTCCAAAAGGGTGTTTCCACTCCCCCTCATGATAATAGTGGTGGGAGGGTGGGGGGGAATCCCCCTCACACCCCTCTGTCAAGAATTGGGATCCAAACACAGTTTAAACAAGACCTCTACATTAGAAAGATAATCAAGCTCCATAACCAATACTTTTCAAAATGCTATAATTCCAGTTGATCTTGTGGTGAATATTGATTATGAGATACTTTTATGAAGGAACATCGTCCACGTTGTTGTTTTCATATACAAAATTATCATGAGTGATATTATTGTATTTAATTATCATGACTTTGTTTTTGTAAATATTGGCAGTGATACTCGTATTGGAGCATAAATCATTGAGGATTCTTAGTTACTTACCAAGATCATGGGAACTCCTCACCATAAGAACAATATCATCCATGTAAAGAATAATAATTATGACCATGCCAGTGACAGTTAGGCCAACACAACCTGCTTCTTCCAAACAATCTTCTAACTTGTCAATGTATATACCAAAAATGGTAGGGGACAAGGGACAACCTTGCTTGACTCCCTTATTGTAGTTGATTTATTTTCACCAACCTTAGTGTTCCTTAACTTGGAAATTTCATTCTTATAAAACCTTATTGTAGCATACATCTACTTGAAAGGAAATTTTGTTTATTCCAACTTATCCCAAAGGTTTGTCCTGAGTACTATGTCAAAAAAAATTCTAAAATCAACAAAAGAACACAAGAGATTGGTTTTATTATTGTGGCACTCCTCCACAATGATTCTAAGCGTAACAAGGTGGTCCACAATTGAATGATATCTCCTAATTACATCTTAGAATCTAGTTATTTTCCCGTGTCTTTCTGGCCATAGGATAATCTTCTTTTCTAAAATAATTCCCTATAGTGATCTAAAAATGAAGAAGACTTGAAAAACTTGAAAATATATTGCACGTGAAATGTTATGTGTTTAAAGCAACAAGATCAATTTGCAACACATAAATTAAGGATTACTTATGCAAAATACACTTAGACAACAACATAAACATTGAACATAAACACATGTGCACAACAATTGATAAAGGAGTTCACCCCTCTTCTGGGCTACATCTCCTGGTCCAGCTTCCAATGGATCATTATTATTAATTGCTCAAAAATTTCTCAAAAACATGTCTTACAATGCTCAAACTGACAAACCGACTGCTCCAATGGCTTCCCAGCGTCCCAAAACCCCTGTCTGGGCTCTTTCGGCACCTCAATCGGTCGAAAAATGAAGAAGTTAGGCCTCCTGGAAGTCTCCCTCTTCAAGCTTGTTGTCTCTGGTTCTACAATTCCCACCCTCCTTGAACAAACCTGGCTCACACGCTCTTTTAAGCGTAAAAACCCAATCCCGTACGCAACCGCGCACTGGTGCAAACCGTAGGACGGTTAAGGGCGCGCCAGGCCCTAACCGCCTCAGCACCTGGGCGTATGGCGCATGCGACCTCATGCTTGGCTGAAAGGTGGTTAAGTTCGTTGAACCGCTCCAACGGTGTACCCCCACATTCCAACTCAGGGTCGTATGGAATATATGAAACCGTGGGCTAGGTTAAAAACGCGCGTGCAAATGTGTGCCACATTGTAATATATAGTAATACCAAAACTTTGGTTTATGTATATAACTCCGCGCCATATAATACAATGGTTATATGTTAATAAAACTATGGGTCGGGGCTAAGCCCCGACCCAACCCCCCTCCGCTTTCAACATTAAACAATATTAAATACATTTAATACCATAAACCTAACAAAACTCATGTGGTGGCATAATGGTCAGCGGATATTTGTCAAGGCTTTAATAGTGGGGGAGGTCCGGGGGTCGAACCCCATGGACTCCCATAAAACTTTTACATATAACCAAACAATGAGCGGGACACGTGGCGCCCATGGATTGGGCTACATGTCTCCTTATTATTCGCCACCAACCAGACACGTGTCAACACTCTACTCGCCAATAATCGACCAATCATAATCTGCCACATCACCATCGACACATCAGATTACAGACTGTACGGCCCTGCCACATCACCGTACGGACTGTACAGACAGGTACAGTCAACATCCAAAATTTTTGCCTGTTTGGCTGGGCGAACAGATCGCGATATCTTCTCCATACGGACTCTGTTTGAGAAAGTAAATATACCGCCGGAATCAGGAAGACGAGACGGACGCAATGGAACTATTTTCTTCACATTCCGAGCACTTTGAAAATTGAGCAAAATTTGATCCCCTGATCACACCTCCCCATTGGGAAGCTTTTGGACCTCCAAAAGACTATCTCAGTCTATGTGAAGATGAGGGTATAGTTCCCTCACCCTTCCAACCTCAATC
>ML796972.1:490325-510489 GCA_009831015.1 Picea engelmannii | reverse complement strand
TCCTATATTTTAGGGGAGAATATTCCACCTGGAGAATATTCTCTTTCAGTTGACACTTCAGTTTGACTAGTTGAGTTGAGTTTAGATGTTGCATTGGTTTTGTCACCATGAAACATTGGGATCATCACCAACTCACTACTCTTTTTTCAGTCAGTTAACTGAAGACTAGTTGACTAGTTAATTCAGCTAGGTGGCAGTTCACTCCCGTAACTGCTTGAGAGACTAGACTAGGTGGCAGTTTACTCTTGTAACTACTGGTGTGTGTCCAGATCAATCTAGACCACCACTATGGCTCATTAGTTACTCATGTATTCTATATCTATTGTAAATTATTCACTCTTTATGTGTGGAATACGGTTAATGAGAATTCTTCCATTCTTTCTCTCTTGCTTCTTCTTTCTCAATTTCTCTCTGCAAATGTGTGTGGCATTTTCTAGCTAGATCTATTTTATGCAGGTTCAACACATTTACAATTGAAAAGGAGAGAAAATAATTAAGAGAATAAAATTATGTACCTAATTTATGAACTAAACCACCGTTCAAATTTACCGCAGGTATAAACCTCCTCTCCATTCCATTCAAATTCACTACAGGTATACCTCCATTCCAATTCACATTCACCATAGAGTAAAAATCTCCATTCAAATTCACTACAGGTATAAACCTTTGTTCACATTTATTACAGAGTAGAATCCCTTCACCATTCATATTCACTATAGGTATAAACCTTTGTTCAAATTTACCACAGAGTAAAAAAACTTCATTGGTCAAATTCACTGCAGGTATAAATTTATTCATTCAAATTCACGTTCAAATTTACCATAGAGTATAAAACCTTCACATTCATGAAAGAGTAGAAATATATGTTCAAATTCACCACAACTATAAACCTCCATTCATATTTACCATAGAGTAGAAACCCTCCATATATAGTTTATTTTATAGGGTCCATCAATCCTATAAAAGGGTCTAGGAGGTGGTTTCAAAAAAAATTGTAGCATGTGATGTGACTAGATAAATAACTTGAGCAAGGATGAACCCTCCTCATTTATGGGGCTATAGTCTCTTACTCTACAGCTTGATCCCCACCCCATGAAAAAGAATCACAGCAGCCAAGCCAATCAGTGAGCTCATTTCATGGACTCTGGAGGAACTGGAATGAGGGAACATATTTTTAGGACTAGGTTCAGTTAGCTAGCAAAGAAACAATAGCGAAAAATTGAGCCCTTTCCAAATCTAGGGCCCCGTGTAGAACCCATACTTACAGAGTGAATGAAGGAAGGAAAGACACACATTCCATAATAAAAATGCATGGCTTGATCCAATAGAGTATAAGGTGCTCCACACTAATCTCATGATATTTCCTTCCGACTCCATAATATTTCCTGAGACTAGAATTTAAGGAAGGAACCATTATCAAATTTCCAAGGAATCTAATCCCCTCCCCATATGGATAATGGGAATGTCTCTCCTTTTTTCAAATATACATAGTTCCCATCCAAGCCAATGCCAGTAGGTTTCTTTTCTAAGATTTTTTAATCAAAACAACATAATAACAAGAACCAAACCAGTTAGTAATGAGTTTGTGGAAAACCCATCAAAGTTGTATCTAATGTTTCTTAATAAAGTCATTTCTCACCTTGAATGGGGGCCTTTGGACATGAATCACATTATAAATGTATTTGATATGGAGAATTTTTCTTTATGAATAACTAACAAGGTTGTACCATGGCCTATTTGATATGATATGTCTCTTTGCTAACCCAGTCCTTCGTGTAATAGTGAAGAAAGTGTAATAGGTGATTCTACCATACATACGAGTACAAATGATCTAAGGGGACTCATACATTCTAAGATTAAAGTATGAAGTACTAAAATATGACTTCACAGATAGTAGGTGGGTAGATATTAATAGCACGTTCGACACTTTTATCTCATATATAGATACAGAGGCTGCCTAGACCTTAAGGGACTACATATATTACTTTTATTTCTTATCCTCAATATGAAAACTATCCATAACCCATTAATTTACAATGTGTTAGAGAAAGACCTAGCTAGGTCCATTCTTAATAGATATTGATCCTAACTGAAGCCTTTGAATTTACCCTTCTCCCTCACATTCATCATCGATAGATTTTTCCCATCCTTTTAGTATTTATTCATTTTCCCCCTTCTCCATCATTGTTACACACCAAATTCTCACACTACTAAGTGTCATGTTTATGTATCACAATCTACTAAGTGTCACACTTATGTATCACTTATGCATCACATTCTATTAAGTGTTGCACTTATTTATCACTTATGTATCATATTCTACTAAGTGTTGATTTATCGTGATACTAAGTGTCACACTTATGTATCACATTCTACTAAGTGTCACACTTAAATGTAACAACTTTATCATCATGTGGGAGTACTTGCCATGTTCCCTCGACATGACTAATGAGAAATACATCATTTGGAGGTCAAAATGCTACCTTTTTCCTTGAGATTTTTGTCTTAAATGAGCTTCATTTCCCCCCTTCCCATATACAAGGGGCATTGAAACCTTGATCATCGCTCCCCTAAAGTGCCTTAGGGAGAAATAGTCACCCTATGCACAACTATGGGGGGGAGATGAATTTGTTGCAACCATTTTCCCTTGATTTGTGAGGTTGTTTCTAAGAGATCTTAGTTGGTTAAGGGATTGGTTTGAGATTTACTCTATTCAAGGAAAGGTCAATATTTTTGGTTGAGCCAAATCCTCATTTGACCACATCCTCTTCTCAAAACTATCCTATGGTTGTGATTCTTCCAAACATAAAGTTCATGCTTGAGTGAAAGGGGGGAGCGAACTTCATAGTATCATACTTATGATCTTGAGACATTCAAGGGGGAGAATAATTAAGAGAATCATACTTATGATTGTGTGAGATCCAAGGGGATAGATATGAGATCTTGGATTATATGCTACAACTTCAAACTTGATATTGTAAGTGCTTCCATGTTTTTGGCTTTCCATTAATACATAACTTGGACTATTCATTTCATGCCTATGATTTCAAGTGTATACATGTCTATTGTTGTTAAATTCATCATAGATAGATCTTTTTTCACTTAACAATATAGTGTGGAAGAAGGAGGTTTCTCTTTGTCCTTTTCGAGTCTTTTCTTGCACCTAGGAGCTTGGACATCAAGGTCAAAGGCTAGAGCAGCGAGGACAATCATCCTAAAAAGGAAAGTCACCCATATATTTCTTCTCATTATAATTGTAGAAATAGGTCTAAGAGGAAAGTAATTCACCATTTGTTTTCTTCTGTCTTGTATTAAGAGGGGTCTTGATCCAAGGAGGGTTTCACCTATCTGCAGGGGGAACTTTACATTAACAATCACATTCATCATTATTAGAGGTAGGAAAACCTATCTTTATCATGGATCGAGAGGCTCCTAATATAAGGTGTACAAATATAATAAAATCCTTAAAGCAAGCGAACGTTTTATTTCTCCCACAAAGTAAATCAGATCATGCCTAGAATTTCACCAAAGCTAGGATTCCCATATCCCTACCCATCATTTCTGAAATGAAAGACTTTATTTTATTAATTTCATGTATGCCCAGTATTTCTTACTCACCAATCTGATTCATTCTACCTTTCTAATGGTATCGGTCCTTGTTCATTCCTGTGAGGAAATAATAAGGTAGTGTCGTGGGGAATACATATACATGTCTTTCACATTAGCATCAATCAAATCCTATGAAATTTTATACCTAAATAAGATAAGAAAGTGCACCCCATATCATATATCTATAGACTATCACTTGGTAACTTTGCTTAGAATTATTTCCTTCATATAGTAGATATCCTTATCATTTAAATCAAGAGGGTGAGAGAGTGGTAGCAGTTGAAATTGTTTATGCATTTCTGCCTACTATATCAGAAAGAATGCACTGGATGGAATTGGGAAGGACACTTTTAGAGGCGAAGTGAGAGGATATTCTTTGATCCATGGATCTGTGATTGAGAAACCCCAAGCTTTGTGTCCACTTTGGACAAAAATTAGTGAACTTAAACATCTAAGTAGATAAATATTGTAGAGTGTAGTTTGGAAAATAAATCGAGACCCCTTTAGTAGCGATGAGCGAAAGTGGATTGGGAATTTATTTTAAGAAAGAAACATGCAATTCATTCAATTTTTTTGATGGAAGGAAAACATGAATGCATTACCAGGAAGGGAAAGGCATTGTGAAAAGGGCTAGTGATAGTCGTTTGATCCCAATCAAATGGATTAATATGAGAAGCAATGTATTACTCAATTAATGATATCATAGCATACAAGTACCATGAGGGAAGGGAAACCTAAGAGAGATAGTGCAACAAATAAGTCCAATGAAAACAATCCATCCATAAAGGGGATATTCTCTAACTATCTTGGGGGAATGGGAAGATCAATGGCCTAGGTCCTCTTTCCCTAATAACTCAAGAAAGATAAATTCCCTACCCTATGGATGGAAGGAGAGAGAAATGACTCCCTTTTCACTCAAATTTCATCTTAGAAATCTTGAATATTCTCTATCTATGTTGAAACAAGTGTTATTCCAACCAATACCATTGTATGTGGAAGTTTAGAGGAGAGTGTGGGCCTACATACTAGGAAATTTTCATTGCACTATTCGATCGATAGGCATTCTCCTTCCTTTTTATTTTCCATGGATGGGAATGTGGGGTAAGTAAGTGGATTTATGCATAGATTCTTTCCTAAAGAGAAACAAGGCTAGATGATTTCCATTACATTCATGTAGATACCATACCTTATTCATGCATGTACCATATATTATGGATTTGGACATGGTCGAACCAAAGTAACACAACTTCCTTATTTAAAGCCATCGAAAAAACCCTCCAATAAACTATTAATATGTATATTAGCCAATAGATTGGTCCAAAATCCAGTGGTGTTTGGGGTTGATTATAGGAGCTATGCATCATAAAAAAACACTAACCCACAGGAGAGGTTAACATGAATAATCATGAATGGGGATTGGATCTCACCAATGATCAGTGGGGTAGTGAGGGATAAAATAAGTACTATAGTGTGTGTGTGAACCACTTATCTATTAGTTATCTATTCAGGAAAGTTGTAGTAAGTCTGGATATGTTTCTCACACTTTATGTCCCTAAGAGCTTGCATGCATGCATATGTGGATCCTCCATCCATATGTCCCGAAGAACAGAGAGAAAGAGGTTCCTACTGTAAAGGCTCATAGTGAGGTTCTTATGTCTTGGGAAGGTCTTGACTGAGAGGAGGGATTGTAGTAGCCATGCTACCCTCTCAAGGAATATCTACCTAAAGGGGTCATGTCCTAATATCCTAGTAGATTTGTTGGGTTGGTAAGGTGGCACTAGATAGATAGCTATGCATGCTTGTTCTGACTGATAACCTTTGTGAGATGAGAAGAGAAGGAAATCATTTCCCACCATCCCCCCTACTCCATCACTTAATTATTTCATTCTTTATTTCTCCACTAGATATGACATAACTATTGTTGACTCTATAATTTCAGTGAGAAAAAAATGAAATGGGAAGGCTAAAGGGAAAAAAATCACCTACCTTCTAATGGGATTTCCTTCTACCTCATCTTTCTTTATTTTTTTTACAGGTTTCGAGCATTCATTATTATAGAATTGACTCTGAATGTCTGAAATATTTCTTTCTAAAGAAATTAAGAGAACCCAATTCTTTCTCCCTCCCATTTCACTTGCTCAAGAAGCGATTACTAAGACTAGATGGGGTCATGCCTCAAATATTGAATGTTATGAACTTCATTCAATCATATGGGGGAATCTATCCATTAGGATAAGTTCATGAATATATTTTTGGCTTGAGATATTATTGCAGTAATATTAGAGAATGTTGACTAGAAATCTATCACTTTAGTTATCATCTATCTCTCGTAATAAATATCATAATAAATCATCTTCATCCCATTTATTCTCTAAAGTAGTAGTATTTGGGGACGATGCTTAGTTCCAAGATGTGGTTGAATATGAAGCTTAAAACATTACTCTAGTCTCTTTTCTACACTACTTGGAAGGTGGAACTTGGTCAAATTCCCACCAAGATCATCACTATTGGTGTGCCTTCCCGCATATCTCTCATAGGTCCTAAATCAACACACATACAAATATCATAATGAATGGTTGGATGGAATCAAGAATTTCAGCCAGAAATCATGATCACCATTTCTATGGATAACTCAAGGAAGCAACATACCTTGTCAAGCCTTCACTCTCAATCTTCCTCCATCCTATCTTTAATTCCTACAGAGTAGAAAACGAGAGGCAAGATAATGAATATTTTCAAATCCTTTTTCCAGTAGGATCTTAGTACCCATTATGGTATCATTAATAATTGAATGAATAAATAAGATAATAGTATCCCTCCCTGTCTATCCATTTCAAGTCCTTGGATAGAGAGGTCTAGATCAGTAAAGTAATAAGACATGTTACCTAACTATCCCTATATATCAATTTCAAGTCCATCCCTATTATTTGTCTTTATATGATATTAATTTTCTTCATTCCACTGCTAGAGAGGTGGGTGGATGGTAGGATATCTCCCGAGATGGGTTTTCTCTTGGATGGAACTCCCATTTTCCATAGAATCAGGGTAGGATATTGATTCCTTTTAGTAGAGGAACTTTGAGAGGTTGTTTTTCCAATTTGAGATTCATATCCTCTCCAATTTTCTATGGATATATGTGTTTATTTGTATTTCTTTTCGTTGGGCCTCCTCTTATCAGTTTTCATTCGATAAAAAAGCTAGAGATTGACCGACCCTACCCCTTCCTTCTCTAAAGTTGTTATTAAGACATTGAGTAGTCTTGTCAACTTTGGGTTGTTTCTTTGTAATTCAAGTACTTTTGGATTTTCGTCACTAAACTAGTGCCTTGTTGAATATAATATTACAATATGGGGGCGGGGATTAGATGGAGTAATCAAAATAGTATCTTTCCCCAACCTGGAATTTCCATGAGATATTTTATTTTCTTTGTCCCTATCTGGAAACAATTCCACACAATGATTCCTTCAAGGGACAAGCATATAAATTTAATAAATAATATAAATCAAGATCAGGTATAGTTCCTAGCAGAACAACCCCAACCAAAGAACCATAGATGAATGTT
The DNA here is from genome assembly GCA_009831015.1 of Picea engelmannii. Lineage (NCBI taxonomy): Eukaryota > Viridiplantae > Streptophyta > Pinopsida > Pinales > Pinaceae > Picea > Picea engelmannii. Next base: position 503,318 of record ML796972.1, on the reverse strand, counting down.
TTTGGCCTATCCCCCTAAGCTCTGCTCCCCAAAATACCAAATTAGTATATTATAGTTATGTTCAACGAAGAGGGGGGATATCCTCTTACTACTACCATTTGTGGGCTATACATGCCTATAGGAGGGTTGAAGGAAGGAGTTAGGTATTTGTGTAGGACCTATTCCACCATCCCCCCATATTGGTTGAGATAAGAAAGTGGGTTGTACTTTTTTTATTGGATTTCCAAAAAAATGTAATTGATGAGTTATTTCTCTCTTTTCAAACTAGAGCATAAACAAAAATATAGGGTGAGTAAACAACCACCTTAATGAAGATCATGCCCCCTTTCATTTTTATTTCTCTCTTTTACTCTTATTATTTCTAGATTGGGTCTTTCATGGACAAAGAATAGGAAACACGAGATCTCTAGAGGATATTTTGGACTGGATATGAGTATGTAGGAAAGAATAAAGAATTTGGCATGATCCTCTTCTTTTATTTCTATTTATCCAATTGGTTTTTTAGATGAGACTCTTTAGGTATTCCCATTTCTGTTTCCCTACCCTTGCAATTCCATGAGATGATTTTATGTCGCCTTCCCTTGCAATCTAGAAGAGATAGGGGGAGCAAGTCAAGGGATAGGGATAGGTCTAGTCTCTTCCAAAGGGGAAAGAGGGATAGGTCTAGTCTCTTCCAAAGGGGAATAACTCTTTGGATTATCATTATATCCAACACATTTTTGTCAACATATCATGTACACTTAGGTACACTTAGGTATAGGAAGTTTTGGGATATCCCATTGATTAGTAAGTTGGTGTCTTGTTGATGGAAAAAAATGACCTTCAATAACATTGGGGAGATCACTTGGTCAAGGTTCCAATTAGACCTATTTCCGTTTGGGATGGTAATTCTGATTAGTTAATTGGGTTTCCAATTACCATTATTCTAAACAAATCTAAATGAAATCTAATCTAAATTAAAATATAAATTGACTATATACATTCTTTCTTCCTATTGATTTATGATAATACTAATTGATATCAATCAGGAAAAAAGATAAGACTTTCCTCCTTACAACCAACATTGAAAAAGGGTATTCTTTGGGAATGGCTAATATGTGAGCTCAATTAGGACACAAAGAAAGGTTGCTCCTCAAAGGAGACTTTCATTACTCTTTTAAGTGTAAATTTAAATGCAATTTAGTATAGAATACAAGAATATAATCTAACCTATCTCAATTGAAAGAGGAATATTCCAAATCTCGACTAAGAGCAAGATAGAAACTAAAATGAACAAGAATTGAAAATAAGATGAAGATAAGTTTACAAGTTAGAGAGATAGTTTTTCTAACTTGTAACTATTAAACAAATATGCATTAAAAACTATCTGATAATAGTTATCAAACAATAGGATGCTCATAGATTCAATATAAAAATTAGTGCATTCAAGGTACATGGATGATTGTTATATTATAGAAGCAGTTCTAATAAGATAACAATGTTAAGCTCAAAAATAGCATGCAATAAAATTATAGACAACTAATAGTAAATACATAATAATTTACTTGAAAACAATATTCATCCTTAAGATAAATCTGTCCAGCTCTGCAAATATATCTTTACAATGGTTTATAATGAGCATAAATTCTCAGATCTCAACAATAGTGCTAAAATTCATAATTGCACCAATTTGGACAAAGATAAACAAAGCTGGATTCAAAAGCTGAATTCAAATTCTTTATCATCTAGTTCAAGAGAAATAACCAAGGATTTACAAAATAGTTTCTATCCCTACAATAGTGAAAAGAGTTCTCCGTTTTGTAAAACTTGGAATCTTCCCCCTATATCAACTCAGAATCTAATCCTATATTCATATCATGAAGAAACAGTCTAGCCACAACTAATGAATGAGCACAACCTTGAAAAATGACTTCGAATGGACTGATGATATCTCCCAAAATATGCTTTTGTATTTGGGAAATCCCACATCTGTCAACTAATTTGGCCTATTACGAGAAAAACCCATGTATTATATTTTTTAAATTTGACCTGATGTGGCCCGAAACTGTCCCAGAAATTTTCCAGTAAATATTGATTTCACCTAAATATTTGAAGAATTCTAGAACCACCATTAGCGCATTAAACTGTTTTCAACTCTTCTTGTAATGATCTTCGATTTCATATCTTCATGGGATCCCATTAAACTCGATCTTGGAGAAAATATTTTAACACTGTAAACCATGTGCTTATTCTCCAAACTCGTAAAGATCATGGATGCAAGATTCTTGGTCCAAAATATCCATTGTACACCTGTAGATACAAATTGAAATCTATTAATAACAAATTATATAAAAATAGAGCTGCTACAAAATTTTAATTTTGTAGTTGCTCTTTGAAAAAAAAAAAAAATTAAATATAACTAATTCATACCTTTTCAAACAAGAAAAATCATAATTTAGCATTTGGACATTAATGTGGAAGATTGTGTAAATCTGAAGTAACAAATATTTTGACTCCTGAAGAATTTATCACTACTGAACCTTCTGCTTTAACATATTTTCGCCTGAGATCAACGATTCTCTTCTTGTAACAGGCTATTAAATTCTTTCTTTGTATCTTTAGCTAATTGAATCTCAACAATATAGTTTTTAAGAAGAGGAACAACTCCATAGTATTTCTCCTTTCAAAATAATATTTCAAAACTAGGATGGTTTTTCAACTTTTCCTTCACATTCTATTCGGTGGTAGGAATTGATTCATTCTCTAAAACTGATGATTGTTTAAGATATTTTTTGGAGGAGATTCGACCTTAAATTTAGATTCATCATTTATATGAATAAGAAAGTTAGGATTCACTAATTTCCTTGATTTGTTTCTAAAATATCGTGATATCCTTCTAGCTTGATGTTTGTTCTTTGCATTATTAATTTTTCTGAAATAGCAGGAAAATATTTAACAATAGATTTTATATTTTCAAGACCTTGAGATGCTGGTTGAGTTGCACATTTTTTGATCAAGAAAATCAAAATACGAATGATGATTCTCATCTGATATGACAGAAACAACATTTGAATTTGACTTCCTACTCATACTTCACGTAACCCTCGACATAATTTCATTACAGGACATATTTTCATTATCCTGATCAAACCTGGTAGAAGTATCGACCTCTAAACATGAATCAATCCCTGGAGAAAGACTGACATGTTTTGGAGTTTCAAAGAATTGATTTCTCTGAATAAAATCATCCCAAGATTCCTCAATTTGTCTAAGATGATATTCGACCAGGGTACGAATAAGGTCAAATAAACCCATGGTGGAACAAACTTCAATCATGGTTACCAAACTAACGCTGATAGAATTTAGACATCTTGGATAAGATTTTTCAAAGGTAAAGTGATAGATTTAATGGGTACCCTATGAAAACCATTAATAATGATAATAAAAAAACAAAATGACCTTCACTATTAATGTAGTGTTTGATAATTACAAGAGGACCATGCCACTTCTTTTGAATTCTATTGATCGACATACCTATTGGGATATATGCCACTTTGTTTGATACTAGGAACTCAAACCACGAAATATCTTTGACAATCACAATTTTTGGACCAAACCTCTCTTGTAGTTGACAAATGGGTAGCCTCTGCCAACATTTCTATATCTCCTACCCTTGCTACTTGACTATTATAAGATTGTGCAAATTCCCTAGCCACTGGTTGATTATGACCATGAAATGTTCCAAAAAATTGCAACTGACTAGCTTTTTGAAACATGGGAAAACATTCATCATAGGCTTCAAATGTTTCAGGCCGTAGAGGCTTGATTCTACATAAAAAAAACCCATAACGACATAACTGATTCGACACAGGGTAAATTCTGAAGAGAATGGTGAAAAGGACAAGGTTAAACTGATACCAACAGAAATTGGCATCTTGAAAACCTTGAAATGAGACAATGGCATTGCATTGTGGACATGACATCTTGTTTGACACGAATACCTTCTAAGTTCATTGAATGATAATACGAAGGACGACTGATGAACAAGTGTTGTCAAACATGATACAAAGAACTTCCACTTGTAATCAATAATCAAAACTCATGGAGGATCGTGGCGCATAAATCCAGATCAATATTTGAGATTCGATGAATTCAATGTCAAAGGAAAAGATTCATTAATGCATAGTCCATGAATTAATAAATGAATCAAATTGTAACAGTGTCTCAGATTCCAATATGTATTGCCAATTGCAAAACATCAATTCAATGAGTACATTGATTCTTTTCCATATCATACTAATAATGATTAAATTTATGTGCTGGAACATCCTGTTATAGAGTCCTAATATCTTAAGATTTGATAAACCATGATAGAAGGGTGTTATTGACAAGTCAATTTCCAAAACTTTAACATTTTAACATAATATAGATATGATGACATTGGAAACCAAAAATTATATATATATATATAAAAGAGTCCATTAATCCATTTTCATGATTTCAAATATGATAAATATCATGGTTTTATCAATCGTAAATCATAATTTTAAATCATAACAGATTTTGTAATCCATTTTCATGATTTCAAATATGATAAATATCATGGTTTTATCAATAGTAAATCCTAATTTTAAATCATAACAGATTTTATAGCTCATTTTGGAATCACATTCATGACTTATAATAGAATGAAGAACATAAGAAACATTAAATAGGACTTATAAAACATTTATTCTTGTATTTCATAGTAAATTTAGGTCATGAAGTTTATTCATTAATGGAGATATCTTGAAAACAAGAACATGTAATCAAAAAAATCAATCGAAATCATGTTTGAATTTCATGTTAGAATTCATGAAATTCAAAACCATTATACATAAGAGGAAACAATGTTAGAGTCACTTCAAAACTTCATAGAATACAAAACACCAAAACAAATAAAATAAAAAAGGAGACCAAACAAACACTCAAACAAAAAGGGATCTTAAATTGTAATCATACATCATCGAAAATTTGGGGAGTTGTTGTATGCCACAACAATTGGCGAGACATGGGAACGAAGTAGTTATCTCTGGTTATGATAATAGGACTAATGTTTACCAAATATCAAAATGAAATCTTTCAAAAAAAATCTAATTGACTACACCATTCCCAAGGGTTCCACATAAGACATAATCAAAGAAAAATAAGTTTTTAAATATGAAAGTACTTGAATACCCAATTCCAAGCCAATGAACCCAAATATAGGGAATATTTATTAACTTTTAATTACATCTCTACTATTGGATGGTAAAAATAACTAGGAGGTTATTAAATATAAGTATGTATCCATTATTAAATTACCTATTTTCTTGGCATTGCTTGCTAGCAGGCCTCTTCAGCACCTCGGTGAAGTTGTTTCAGTACCATTTATGCATTTACCATATATCAACAAGCTTCTTGAGTACTAGGGTGGGTTTGTAGACATATCCCACACATATGTTCTTTCAACTCTCTTATGCCATCCTTTTGATAAATATATTTGGAGAATTTCTTTGAGCAATTGGGTGAAGAGAGTGGGGTGGCACTAGAGGATTTTTACTTAAAGGACTAGCTGTGACACCAATTGAGTATGAACCCACTAGTCTTCTCTTTATCTACCCAGATAGAGGATTTTAATTGTGGAGGGGTATGGGAGAGATTCAAAGTAAATCATGTAGGAAATTCTTTCGTTTATAAAAGTGGACTTATAATACCTAAACTTGGTAAACATGACCTTTAAATAAAAATATATATATTAAAATGATAGAGTAATTATTTCCATATGTAGGTCAACCAATGTTGGGTAGGAAACATTCCCCATATAGAGTTTGGATATGTCACAAAATCCAATCAAAATTAAAGAAAACAAAACCGAGAATCTTCAACCATTGTAAACAAAGAAAGAAAATGCAAACCTGAAGGAAAAGATAAATGAAAAGCCAAAGATTGAAAGAAAACTTCAACTTGACAATCTACAAAAGTATATTTCAACAAAATAATGAATATGAGTAAAGCATGAGCATTTTCTTAAGTTGATATTTTGATTAAATTTGTTTTTCCAAGTTAAAGCTAATTGGGCTTTTAATTCAAACCAAAATCCAAAATATAGGAAACCATGATGATTAAAAGATGAGGTTAAATTAGATATCCCTCGCCTTGAAAATGTCTTCTTTCAAAATTAATCCTCCATGGAAAAACCTTAACAATCATCTAATAAAGATGAGGCTTATAACAATTTGAAATGAAAGAAAAATAGAGGTTCAGAGACTCCCTGATTTAGCTTATTTGCAATTTGATCTCCATCATTATTGCTTTGCCTAACTAAAAAATAGGTGAAACAGGTAGCGTGAATTCCAAATCTTAGCAAGGAGGGGTGCTATATTTTCAAGAAAATTCTCAAAGACCTGCAAAAACAAACTAAAACGAGACTGAAATTAAAAACATAAAAAAATAAATAGTAAAGGATAAGAATAGGTGTATGAAACTTGTGTTGAAGAATCTCATTACAATTTATCATAGAAATGTAAATTTTCTCCAAATTAAAGAAGTAATCTCTTCCTATTATTAAAATTAAAACATGAAGAAATTGTATCTTTAATGAAATTCACATATACCTAAAATCATCACTTTTTTAAATCCAAACTTAAAGTAAAATGAACATAAGCTAAGCTAAACTTACTCCTATTTTAATCTAACAGAATAATTAAAAATTAAGTGAAATTGCACTTCCAATGAAGCAAATTAAGGACTTTTAATCCTGCACATATGTACACTTCAAACATTAGTGATCTGAAAATGATAAAGGCTTGTATTCTTGAAAATATTTGCAAGTTTTAATTCAAGTGTTCTTATGCAAATGGATCAATTTTGCAAACAAAACTTTTATAGAAATTACACATTCAAGATGCTTATAATAAGCAGGAAATAACAATGAACAGAAAACACATAACACAACAAATGATAAAGGAGTTCACCCCTCTCTTGGGATACATCTCCTGGTCCAGCTTCCAATGGATCTTTTGTATTATTTGCTCAAAGTTCTAAAATATTTTCTTTACAAATCTCAAAATGCCAAATAGATGATTCCAATGGCTTCAGAACATCCAAAAACCCCTAGCTGGGCTTTTTCGACACCTGGTTTGGCCAAAAATTGAAGAAGATACGCTTCCTAGAAGTTCCCCTTCAAACTTATTGTCTCTGGATCACCAAAATGCACCTCTGCCTCCTCAACCTAGCCCCGACGCGCATATTTCTGTTAAAACCTAGCACCGGGTACAACTACAAAACTATGCGAACTGTAGGATGGTTAGGGCGTGCCTAGCCCCTAACCACCAAAACTCATGGACATATGGGTCACCATGTGACCATGCACACATACAAAAAGGGGCCAAGGTTTAAACTTGTAGAAACGCGTCAAGTGTCCAAGCACACGGGCCCAAATTCATTTGAAAACGCATCTGGGTAGGTGGTTATATGGTGGTTTATGTGACCGGGGGTCGGGGCTTAGCCTCGACCCAGACCGCGCCCCCATTTCAAAACATATGCAATTTAAATAAATTGAAAACCATATATATATTAAGAATCAATGGTGGGTGCACCGATTGGGAGGCCCTTCCCAAGGCTCTTCCCCTACCCGGAGGTTGCGAGGTCGAGTCTTGCCAACTACATAAATTTTAAATCATAGCCAAGGTGACAGGTGGCGGCCCTTGTTTGGGCCATGTGTCACCAATCCATTCGCCACCAATGCCACATGTCAAGAAATGATTCGTCGTCCAACTTCCAACTAACACCTGCCACATGTCGCATGGCCCTGCCATGCATCGTACGACCCCTACCATGTCAGCATCCGTATGGGCTATACAGACTGTATAGTGAACACATTTTTTTTGCCTGTTTGACAATTTGAATAGAATTCGATATATCTCTCATCCAACATTCGTTTGAACCCAAACGAGTTGCGTTGGGTTCGTGACAATGAGGCCTACGCAAATGTTCAATTTGAAGCAATTCCAAGAACTTTGAATTTTGAACAAAATTTGATCCCCTGGATCACACCTCCCCATTGGAAAGCTTTTGGACCTCCAAAAGACTATTTGCAGTCTATCTGAAGATGAGGGTATAGTTCCCTCACCTTTCCAACCTCAATCCACTTGGCTTTGCTTGGATTTGTGCCTTTAAGACCAATTTGAAGATATTCCACATTTCCTCGTTTTGAAGTTCTCATTCTCCTGTCAAGGATGGTGTCTCCATGCAGTTCTGTAAGATATTCTGGGGAGAAATCATCTATAGAAGGAATCTGAACATGTTCTCCTTGATCATCAATCAAAGGAGGCTCAGACAATTTCAAATTCTCAACATTAACAACTGCATACATTTGCATATAAGGAGGTAAATCCAAATGGAAGGCATTATTACCAATCTTGTCAAGAATCTTGAAAGGACCATATCTAATTGGTTTCAATTTTTTACCTTCTCCTTTAAGCCACTCCTTACTAATGTAAATCCAAACTTCATCTCCAACTTGGAAACTGTGATCAACACGATGCTTGTCATGTCTTGTCTTGTACTTGGCTTGAATCTTTTCTAACTGCTCTTATACCATTTGATGTATCGACTGAATTTGTTCAATGAAATTTTCTACCCTATCAATGTCATATTGACCATCAATAGCAATATCCTTCCCAAAGATAAAATCTAAAGGAGATTTGGGAAAATAGCCAAAACATGCTTCAAATGGCGATGTTTGAGTTGAAGAGTGCTTAACCCAGTTGTAATCATGTTGAATGTAGTGTAAATGCTCATCCCAAAGTTTAGGATGCTTGCTACAATAACCACGAAGAAGATGCACCACGGTTCTATTAAAAACTTATGTCTGACCATTGGTTTGTGGATGAAAAGTTGTACTCTTCTTCAGTTTGGTGTCCATGAGTGCCCATAAACTCGACCAAAAGTTTCCAATAAATCAAGAATCTCGTTCAGAAATAATGGATTCAGGCAATCCAAAATGTACCCAAACATTTTGAAAGAACATTTGTCTCGTTTGTTCAGTTGTAACTTGCTTCTTACAAGGCATAAAAATACACATTTTTCTAAATCGATCAACCACAACATAAAGATAATCATGATTTCTTTTATACATAGGTAGACCTCCTACAAAGTCCATAGAAATACTTTCCCAAGGATGAGAAGGAACCAGAAGTGGAGTATACAAACCCAACTTTCGATTGCTAGGTTTGCTTGTGGCACATAACGAACATCCTCGAACATATCTTGAAACACTTTCATTCATTTTAGGCCAATATCAATACCTTTTCAAATTAGCCACCGTCTTGCCTACACCAAAGTGACCAGCAATAAGAGAAGGATGGGCTTCTCTTATTATGTTGATTCTTTAACCCTATGGAATACATAGCTTGCTAGGATGATACAAATACCTTCTAGTTTGACATGAATACCTTCTAGTTTGACATGAATACCTTCTAAATTCATTGAATGATAATACGAAGGACGACTGATGAACAAGTGTTGTCAAACATGATACAAAGAACTTCCATTTGTAATCAATAATCAAAACTCATGGAGAATCATAGCGCATAAATCCAGATCAATATTTGAGATTTGATGAATTCAATGTCAAAGGAAAAGATTCATTAATGCATAGTCCATGAATTAATAAATGAATCAAATCGTAACAGTGTCTCAGATTCCAATATGTATTGCCACTTGCAAAACATCAATTCAATGAGTACATTGATTCTTTTCCATATCATACTAATAATGATTCATAAATTTATGTGGTGGAACATCCTGTTATAGAGTCCTAATATCTTAAGATTTGATAAATCATGATAGAAAGGGTGTTATTGACAAGTCAATTTCCAAAACTTTAACATGTTAACATAATATAAATATGATGACATTGGAAACCAAAAATTGTAATATATATATAAGTCCATTAATCCATTTTCATGATTTCAAATATGATAAATATCATGGTTTTATCAATGGTAAATCATAATTTTAAATCATAATAGATTTTGTAGCTCATTTTGGAATCACATTCATGACTTATAATAGAATGAAGAACATAAGAAACATTAAATAGGATTTATAAAACATGTATTCTTGTATTTCATAGTAAATTTAGGTCATGAAGTTCATTCATTAATGGAGATATCTTGAAAACAAGAACATGTAATAAAAAAATCAATCGAAATCATGTTTGAATTTCATGTTGGAATTCATGAAATTCAAAATCATTATACATAAAAGGAAACAATGTTAGAGTCACTTCAAAACTTCATAGAATAAAAAACACCAAAACAAATAAAATAAAAAAGCAGACCAAACAAACACGCAAACAAAAAGGGATCTTAAATTGTAATCATACATCATAGAAAATTAGGGGGGTTGTTGTATGCCACAACAATTGGTGAGACATGGGAACGAAGTAGTTATCTCTGGTTACGATAATAGGACTAATGTTTACCAAATATCAAAATGAAATCTTTCAAAAAAATTCTCGTTGAATACACCATTCCCAAGGGTTCCACATAAGACATAATCAAAGAAAAATAAGTTTTTAAATATGAAAGTACTTGAATACCCAATTCCAAGCCAATGAACCCAAATATAGGGAATATTTATTAACTTTTAATTACATCTCTACTATTGGATGGTAAAAATAACTAGGAGGTTATTAAATATAAGTATGCTTCTATTATAAAATTACATCTTTTTTAGGCATTGCTTCAGTGCTAGCAGGCCTGTTCAGCACCCAAGTGAAGTTGTTTCAGTACCATTTATGAATTTACCATATATCAACAAGCTTCTTGAGTACTATGGTGTCTTTGTACACATATCCCACACATATGTTCTTTCAAATCTCTTATGCCATCCTTTTGATAAATATATTTGGAGAATTTCTTCGAGCAATTGGGTGAAGAGAGTGGGGTAGTACTAGAGGATTTTTACTTAAAGGACTAGATGTGACACCAATTGAGTTTGAACCCATTAGTCTTCTCTTTATCTACCCAGATAGAGGATTTTAATTGTGGAGGGGTATGGGAGGGATTCAAAGTAAATCATGTAGGAAATTCTTTTGTTTATAAAGGTGTACTTATAATACATAAACTTGGTAAACATGACCTTTAAATAAAAAAATATGTTGGATTACTGAGAGGGGGGGTGAATCAGTAATAGAGCAATTTAGTCCCTTTTAACCATATAATCCAAGTGCTATATCAATGAAGTATTGTTATCCAATAATTGCATAGTAAATAACCAATGAACAAATGAACAATCATACACATACACAGTACACCAGTGTTTTACGTGGAAACCCAAATCAGGAGAAAACCACGGAATGTTTTTTCTTATATGTATTGAAGAATTACATTCATTGGAAGCACCAACTTCCTTTGTTTTTCAGCTGCAACTAGAAGGAGGCTCCAACCTCCTAGTTTCTCAGGCTACAACCTGAGGGAAGCTCCAACTCCCCAAATCTCTGGCTACAACCAGAAGTAGGCTACAACCCCCAATGTTCTCCAGCTACAACCACCTATCCTTGCCCTGTCCTGCCACCCTGAAGTAGAAGTAGAATGATGGAACCATTGTCACACTATCACTATCATATATACTACTATAAACCTGTACCAATACCTGTACCAATACGTCTGAACCATGCATCAACCTATACCTCAACCTATAATCAACTTGTACCATAAACAAGTGCATCAACCATGCACCAACCTGTAATCAACCTGTACCTTAAACAAGTGCATCAACGATGCACCAACCTGTACCATAACCAAGTGCATACAAATCATGTGTCAACTACTCATCAACTATGACTCATCAATATGTACCAACATCATCAACTATACACCTCATGTATGTGCACCAACTCATCAACTACTTGTATCAACCATGTACTCAACATGTACCTCAACCAAAATCCCTCATCAATTTCATCATCCAAATCTGATTTGTAGCTCTGTAATAGACCTAGTGTATATGATCACATTCCTTCAAACCTTCCTTAACTTTTAAAAACAAGAGAATAGTGTTTTCATCAAACTTTTCTTTAGTCTCACATGCCTAGTTTTGGATTAGTCAACAACCCTAACTTGAAGTAATCATAACTTTGAACCTGTAATGTATAAATACTTGAAACTGATACACAATGTTCTCCAGTGTGTTTTATGCAATTTTACAAGTGTAACTACTTGGAACCTCTCAGAAAAGGAGTTATAGCAAAAATGGCATACCTTCTTGAATTTTGGCTTATTCTAGAGAGAGACCTTGTAGAGCGTGCCCTGCACAAAATATTTGATGAAATGATCTGAAACTGTTATAAAGCATACTAAAGACTGTACCCTAACCAACACATTTGGTCTCACTGAATTGGGATCTGTTATGAATAAGTTATGACATTTTTACCCGAAACACTTGATTTTGACTAGTTTCAGGACTGACCACAAACCCTGTTTTCCACAGAGTGTAACTCCCAAAATGAAACGACTCACAAGATGAATTTTTAACCACATATACTTGGATATGTTTTCTCACATGAATATAAATTCTAGGATCTGAATCATTATAGAAAAAAATTTATATCAAAAATGGTGAGATGACCTAAAATAACATACCTTAGAAAGCACCATCAAAAGAATTTATCCTTCCTTGCGTTTCAGCCTTCTTTTCTTCACTTTCCTCAGAATTTCAGCTTAGATATCATTTGTAAACCTTAGAAATATAGATATTCAATATTATCAAGTGTGATTCAAATGCGAGAGCCTTGTTTCTTATTTATACTCTCGAAGTAGCTTCCTTAAAAACATCTTCTAGATCACTTGGCCCCACTTTCCTTATTTTAGGGTTGGGTCCACTTCTAATTTCTCCATTAAAATTATTATTAAAATAATTTATTTTGTATTCACTTTGAATTATAATACACTCATCACTTCACTTTATTATTTACCTTTTAAAATC
>ML796972.1:465661-490225 GCA_009831015.1 Picea engelmannii | reverse complement strand
GAATAGTATTATCTAAAAATATATCATAACTCATACCATTACCCATCAAACAAACTTGGGTCCATTACCCAAACCTGGGGTCTCCAACTTCTCATGGACATAACTCTCTAACCATGAGGAATTATGTGACATTCCACATACCACCGGAAATGACAGGACAAGAACTATCCATCTAGGATATTTTCCTTAACAAAATCACTTTCCTTCATCTCATTATTCCACAATTAAGCATTGGTTCTCTTACTCCACAAAGCGTCTTCCCGTGAGGGCTTTCACCATAAGGGGGCCACTTTGGAGTTCATCCATATTTACTTCTTATAAACCATGACAAAACAATAGTGAGTCATATTTACATCAAACACTATTGGGTCCATTACCCATACCTTTGTTCTATGGGTCTTTCTTCAAGGGTTGACATCAATGACAACCAACCTTAATCAACAAAATATATATTAAAATGATAGAGTAATGATTTCCATATGTAGGTCAACCAATGTTGGGTAGGATACATCCCCCATATAGAGTTTGGATATGTCACAAAATCCAATCAAAATTATAACAAACAAAACCGAGAATCTTCAATCATTGTAAACGAAGAAAGAAAATGCAAACCTAAAGGAAAAGATAAATGAAAAGCCAAATATTGAAAGAAAACTTCAAATTGACAATCTACAAAAGTATATTTCAACAAAATAATGAATATGAGTAAAGCATGAGCATTTTCTTAAGTTGATATTTTGATTAAATTTATTTTTCCATGTTAAAGCTAATTGGGCTTTTAATTCAAACCAAAATCCAAAATATAGGAAACCATGATGATTAAAAGATGAGGTTAAAGTAGATATCCCTCACCTTGAAAATGTCTTCTTTCAAAATTAATCCTCCATGGAAAAACCTTAACAATCATCTAATAAATATGAGGCTTATAATGATTTGAAATGAAAGAAAAATAGAGGTTCAGAGACTCCCTGATTTAGCTTATTTGCAATTTGATCTCCATCGTTATTTCTTTGCCTAACTAAAAAATAGGTGAAACAGGTAGCGTGAATTCCAAATCTTAGCAAGGAGGGGTGCTATATTTTTAAGAAAATTCTCGAAGACCTGCAAAAACAAACTAAAACATGACTGAAATTAAAAACATAAAAAAATAAATAGTAAAGGATAAGAATAGGTGTATGAAACTTGTGTTGAAGAATCTCATTACAATTTATCATAGAAATGTAAATTTTCTCCAAATTAAAGAAGTAATCTCTTCCTATCATTAAAATTAAAACATGAAGAAATTGTATCTTTAATGAAATTCACATATACCTAAAATCATCACTTTTTAAAATCCAAACTTAAAGTAAAATAAACATAAGCTAAGATAAACTTACTCCTATTCTAATCTAACAGGATAATTAAAAATTAAGTGAAATTGCACTTCCAATGAAGCAAATCAAGGAATTTTAATCCTTCACATATGTACACTTCAAACATTAGTGATCTAAAAATGATAAAGGCTTGTATTCTTGAAAATATTTGCAAGTTTTAATTCAAGTGTTGTTATGCAAATGGATCAACTTTTATAGAAATTACACATTCAAGATGCATATAATAAGCAACAAATAACAATGAACAGAAAACACATAACATAGCAAATAATAAAAGAGTTCACCCCTCTCTTTGGCTACATCTCCTGGTCCAGATTCCAATGGATCTTTTGTATTATGTGCTCAAAGTGCTAACATATGTTCTTTACAATGCTCAAAATGCCAAATAGATGGCTCCAATGGCTTCAGAACGTCCAAAAACTCCTAGCTGGGCTTCATGGAAGTTCCCCTTCAAACTTGTTGTCTCTGGATCACCAAAATGCACCTCTACCTCCTCAACCTAGCCCCAACGTGCATATTTGTGTTAAAACCTAGCACCGGGTGCAACCATAAAACGATGTGAATTGTAGGACGGTTAGGGCACACCTAGCCCCTAACCACCAAAACTCGTGGATATATGGGTCACCATGTGACCGCGCACACATACAAAAAGGGGCCAAGGTTTAAACTTGTAGAAACGCACCAAGTGGCCAAGCGCGCGGGCCCGAATTCATTTGAAAACGCATGCGGGTAGGTGGTTATATGGTGGTTTATGTGACCGGGGGCCGGGGCTTAGCCCCAGCCCAGACCGCGCCCCCATTTCAAAACATATGCAATTTAAATAAATTCAAAACGATATATATATTAAGAATCAATGGTGGGCGCACCGGTTCGGTGACCCCTCCCAAGGATCTTCCCCTGCCCGAAGGTCGCGGGGTCGAGTCCTTCCAACTACATAAATTTTAAACCATAGCCAAGGTGGCACGCGGCGACTCTTGTTTGGGCCACGTGTCACCAATCCATTCGCCACCAATGCCATGTGTCAAGAAACAATTCGTCATCCAACTGCCAACCAACACCTGCCACGTGTTGCATGGCCCTACCATGTGTCATACAACCCTTGCCAGGTCAACATCCGTATGGACTGTACAGACTGTACAGTCAACACATTTTTTTTTGTCTGTTTGACGATTTGAACAGAATGCGATATCTCTCTCATCTAACGTCTGTTTGAACCCAAACGATTTGCATTGGGTTTGTGACAGCGAGGCCTATGCAACCATTGGATTTGGAGCGGTTCTGAGCACTTTGAATTTTGAGCAAAATCTGAGCCCCTGGATCACACCTCCCCATTGGAAAGCTTTTGGACCTCCAAAAGACTATTTTCAGTTATCTAAAGATGAGGGTATAGTTCCCTCACCTTTCCAACCTGAATCCACTTGGCTTTGCTTGGATTTGTGCCTTTAAGACCAATTCGAAGATATTCCACATGTAACATCCTGCTCTGGCACACTGAGGAACTTATTTTTTGAGGACACTTGCTCTCAAGTGATCTGGACTTTTATGATGTTAAAACATTTATCCTTAATTATGATGCGTTATGATAGATGACATGATGTTTTACTGCTTGATGTAGACAGGATCTATTGACTCAGTTGTATTGAGTGTGCAGGGTTTTGGGCCTTGAGGATGTAGAGGCATCCGTGGCACCCCTTGGACTCCGGATTAAGTCAGGGAGTGCACTATTTGGGTTGATTTATTTACTGTGATATTTCATTGATTTGATGATATGATGTTGACATGTTCTGACACGATTGTTGATGATGCAGGCTGACGATAGCTTGCCGACCAGACTCACATATGGAGTAAAGGGGTCACACACAATTTCCAGAGACGTTGAGGGAGAGGTGTGGACAGTAGCCCTGCCACAGCCTACTAGCACTCCCGTCGTGGCTCGAACTATAGGTTAACGATTACCTAGTTCGAGAGGATCCACGATGCCGTGAGGGAAGACTGCGACAGTCGCTCATGATGATTCCAAGGGGCGCGCAATAAGGCAGGGGCCTTATTCCTTAGAGCCCTTAGTCTCCCACAAGTTCACCAGGCGAGGTGTTGACTCCAGGGTTATAGATGTCTACCAATCAGTCAAGTTGGCGAGTGGCACCCTTGGAGCAAGTGGTGCATCCTGAAGGGAACATCGTGCAAAAGAACCACAAGAAGCAAGTGGTACCCTTGGAGCACGTGGTGCATCCTGAAGGACACATTTCACAAAAGAACCACAAGAAGTGAGTGGCACCCTTGGAGCACGCGGTGCATCCTGAAGGGCACGTCGTTCAAAAGAAACGAATGAGGCGAGTGGCACCCTTGGAGCATGTAGTGCGTCCTGAAGGGCACGTCATGTTGATGATGATGAAGAAACAAACCTAGATGGACCTAAGACATTAACGCCTCAAGATATCCTTAAACAACTTCCCTAACCAAGTGTCTCCCAGTTCAAAATCTAAGTCCTAAGTCTAAAACTTTTCTAGGGTAAAATTTTTGTCTAACCTTAAGAAAAAGACCCTAGAAAAAAAATAACAATTTAAACAAAAACCCACTAAAGTAATAGTTGGGTCTTCATAAAATTCTTGGGGTAAATGACGAGAGTAAGAATTTAATTAAAACTAATGGTTTTAAAATTTTACAAAGAAGAAATTATTTCCTAACTTGTGAAAGTACAAAAGATATTAAATAAATAATAAATGGGAAAGATTTAATAGCGCAACTGTCATTTTTGGCTCTAAAAAAAGGGGGAAAGAAAGGAATAATAATAATTAGGAAACTAAGTAATGAAGGAAACATAATAAAGGAAAGATGGGAACTTATGGTAAAAAGCAAGGTCAACATAGTAAGGAATCTGCAACTAAGAACCTTCTAATTTGAGCTAATTTAGTAACATCATTTTTTAGGGAAAGTAACTAAAACATGTAAGGGGATCTAGGAACACCTAGGAGGTAATTTAGGGGCAACTCTAGGTGGGTGAGGGGAATGAGTAAATTAATAAATTAAAGAAAATAATTACTTGAGGAAAGAGGGGGATGGAAGACACTTGTGCGAACGAGATCATTTAGTATTTTTTTATTAAAAATTAATTAAAATGTGATTTAGAAAAAGTTGGAGGTGGGAAAAACTCTATAAAAGAAATGAAAGATGAGGATGAAGGGGATCGGTTGATCACGTAATGTTACGCTGCTGGAATTGTGACTTGACTGATTACTTGTGGAGAGTTGGGATTTTCCAGCTTGGATAGGAGTGGAAGCTCGGCCTTGCGAGGCGAGCTCAGAAGCTATACGGACCATCTGGATTGTGTGTGGCCCCTTTGCTGCTCGGAGGGATAAGGGGGAAGCAGAGTACCCCTAGAGATTGGCTCAGAGGTACCGGTGTAGTCTCTACGGTCAGCGAGCGGGAGCGGCGTGGAGTACGAGCGACACGGAGCGCGGGGTCATCATTCGAGGTGGGAGTTAAGGCAACAGTATGTTTTTCATTTGCATGATAGAAGGTATTAGGACCTTAGCCCTCTCTTATTGTTATCAACATTTTTGTATTGTTATCCGGAGATGTGAAAAGAGATTGGCTTCAAACTGCGTGGTTCTTGTTGGATGGACTTATTTTATTTTCCAAAGTGATGTTGTGTAATAGACACAAAAATATGTATATAAAATTTAATTGTATGTATTACCTCTTCCGTTTAAATTAGATAATGGATGTAAGGACGTTGAACTAAACTAATCCAATGCGATTGCTTTATGGACTTCTAAATTTTGAAGGTAAATTACAGATAGGGTTTTTTTTTGGGTAAATAAATGCTAATAGATGTATGTTGGAATTTGATTATTTCAGCAAATTTGATTTGTTTTAAACTGTTTACTTTCACTTTTTAGGGAAATTTTTTGTGTAAAATTACGATGAATGCAATATTTCTAGCCCTCTGTTTATGAGTCTTATACTCGACAATACTTTGGTCTATTAGATAGTCAGTGGTGCACGTTTTGGTATGTCACGAGTCCACTTTTAAGCAATTATCAGTCGGATACCTGTTACTGTGTTCATGTCAATGATACAGGGACTACCTGTTGTTGGGGGTTTGAGCCTATGGCTCCATTGAACAATTTGAGTTTCTTCCATAGGTGCTTGACCGCAATATAGCTATTTTGGAGCAGTGATCCTTAATAATGCATTTTATGAAAGATTATGTCATTTGTATTAATGTCTTTGAATGCGGCAAATTCTTTTATGGTAAAAGTTAGTTTTATTCTGTACAGCTTGCGAGCCATAGTTGTAGGTGCACGCAAGAAGGTTTGGTGCATTTAGTGTGGTTATGATAAACCACATCTTTGCAAGATTGTGCAGGAATGGACACGCCACTCCTCAAGATTTGGTTTTCTTTATAATTTTTTTTTATAGTACTCAGGACCCACCACCATTCTTTAATAACTGTTAAAACTGGTAACTACAATTTCACCCCTCCTTTTCACAGAAAATGCGAGTTAATTGTTGGGCGTGTCTGTTTAGTATTTTATGTTATTTTGGGCGATAATCTATGACATGTGGTGCATAAACAGGGATTTTTACCCCTACGTGTTTTCCTGGCATTCTCTATTTGATTGCATATGTAATTTCGCTCTGGCATTTTTTGAATGAAGGTTCCTGGCATTTTCGATTTGATTGTATCCATAATTTTCGATCTGGTTTTTCGATTTAATGTTTCTGGCAGCCCCCTGTTATCTCTGGCCATAACTGTCTATAGATGCATTGAACAGAGAGTAAATCGTTCCTTCAAGTTGTATGGCGGTTTATCCTTTGTTGTATACAACCCTCCCTTGACCATCCACCCACCTTCGGCCATAACTGCAACCTTCTGCTCAAACTTGCCCCTTTTCTAACTTCTTGAGAGACTTGCCACATCAATTTTGTACTTTTTATTAGCAGTTTTTGGATAAATGTTTTCTTTAAATCCTGAAAGATGTTATTCCTTTTTAGTTTCTGTATGCAGCGTGACCGTACACCTTGTCTTGAGAAATCAAGAATGCTATTTTCAGTGGCTTTGGTGAATGTTGCTACTGTAATCTTCATTACTAGATTCTAATGCCATACCGATTACATTGTGTTAATCAATCTTCTAATTCCTTGGGCATGAAATCATAAGCTATTTTTTTCCACCACATTTCAAGTTGAGTTAGAGGCACAAAGAATGTAATATGTATCAGTAGGGCACATTATCTAATTTACCACTACATTTGTGAACTGGATAATTGAAAGAAAAGTTATTTTCAAATTGCCCATTCATAGATTGTTTGGTGGAGTTGGGTGAAGAAATTCCTCTTATTAGACTATAATTAACCTTGTGCTTTAATTGCAAAGAAATTAAAAATGGGACTGTAGGCTCTCCGTCAAACTGATCTAAACAACCCAAAATCATCAAAGGTTGCCCTGATTTCTTTTATTTATTCACTGCTTTTAGTTTTTAGGCTTGCTCCATTTGGCATAACATCCATGCAATTTCCAATGCTGGCTTTAGATGATTTTAGAATATTACTGAAATGGTGGAGCATTGCTTAAATGGTAATTCTTAATTATTTAATTATTCTTGATCAAAACTTGAATGAGTTAATGATTTTAGTCTGTTGCGTTATTATGGCATTCTAATCTTAGATTGAAGTTAATGTTGCTTTAAATGATGAATCATAACTATTCCTTGTTAATCCATGAAGGAGATAATTGATTTTTGAACATTGGTTTAATTATGAATTAAAGGTTAATTTCCACTTTAATTGATAAATTCTCACCATTCATTATTATGGATTAAAATTGAATTGAGTTTCATGATTTAGGATGTTGCTTTATTTATGACAGTATAATTATAGATTAATGCCATTTGTTGCTTAAATGATAAATCATAACTCTTCATTTTATTTATAGTTAATGCATGAGTTAATTGATTTTAGACTATTGCGTTAACCTTAAATTAAATGTTAAGGTTGTTGTAAATGAAAACTTTTAACTAGTCCTTATTCTTGATTAAATATGGATCAATTATTTGGTTAAATGTTATCCCAGTTGAGAACAGACTTGCACAATAAGGTCCTGGAATGATTAATTTTAAAAGGTACCTAGATGACAAATTTTGATCTATAGTTGCACGATGGAATGGCCTTAAGACTAGGGTAGATTGCAGTCTTTGTTCAAACTAATGTTGTACAGGGTCGTAAACTTATGTGTTCTTAGTCTGCTAGTGGCGGGCGGGATGTAGACACCTTCATGTAGCCTAGTATATAAGGTTGTGTGTGTGATTATTTTCTGTGTAAAGAATCCAATGCTGTATCAAGAGTCTTGGGCCCTTTAAAGGAAGGGTTTCCACTCTTGCGACACACCTCTAAGGTCGTATCAGTAGTCTCGGACTCTTAAAAGGCATAGTTCCCACCACTGCAACCTCCTGACAGAGATTACTAGTTTCTTCCTGAGCAGTCGGCCAGGAGCCTATCTGACATTCTCTCTCTCCGGAGTAGAGAACTAAGATTAAACGCCCTGCTTTCCTGTGCAGAAATAGTAAACTCTACTACTATGGATTTTTCCATCTGTGTTCGTACAGTACCTAACACCGTATGTCGTTTAAATGCCTACAATTACTTGTTGTGTGCCTTATGTCTTCTTGTTGTGATCATTGTGGTTGCGTCTTGTTAGTCGTCGGGTGGCGACGTAGAGTCAAGTGTGTTTGTTTCCTTTTTACACACGCGCACACACCTTAAAAAATAAAAATTGCACTTGTTATTAGAGTTGTTGTCGTAACGAGGAGGATCTCACATATGGTATCAGAGCCGGTTCGACCCGTGACTTGGGATTTTCTACGAATTTCATTGACCTGATTAGATTTGATTATACTGTTGCTGATCGATTTGATTGTGTGTGTGAAGGTAATCATTGTTAGAGGACTCCGCGGAGGTAGACAATGGGGTGCTTGGGGAGGAGGCATGACACCTCTAGTAGCATCCATGCTTGAGGGGTCTACCCCCAGGGAGGCGAGCAGGTTCTGGGACAAGAGCAGACAACAGTTGGCGATGTTGTTGGGATGATGAGATCTTTTCAGCACATGTTTGAGGCACTGATCAGCCGATTGGACAGAGATGAGGCCAGGGCGCCAGCACCCACTGCGGTTCCACCACGCACACCGACCGTTATAGGTATCATTCACCGTGAACTCGAGAAGGTTAAATTTCCTGAGTTCTTTGGTGCCCCGGATGGCACCGCTGCTGAGGCATGATTGGAGAATATGGTGATGTGCTTCGCACTTCGCAATTATACCTCCAACATGAAGGTCCGCATGGCGGTATTTCAACTGAAGGGGAGCACTCTTCTATGGTGGAAGACGCTCCTGCCGCAGCTGGACATGGTCGTTGAAGGCGTATCATGGGAACTGTTCGAGGAACGGTTCCGAGAGAGGTACCTTTTAGAGGAATTCATTGAGCGTTAGCTCAACGAGTTCAATGCATTACGACAGGGAGGTCGTATGGTGCCCAAGTACGAGGCACGTTTTATGTAGTTTCTATGGTATGCTCCACACCTTAACACTGAGAAGCTCAAGGTCAATAGGTTTGTGTTTGGCCTTAACGGCAGCCTGCGTGCAAAGGTTAGGATCTTGATGCCTCAAACCTTGCACGACGTTGTCCAAAAGGCCCTCATAACAGAGGAGGAGATTATCAGTGGGGGTCAGACCAGGACTCCAGCGAGACCAGCAGGGCAGGGTTCATCTAGTACACCGCAACATCAGACACCAGCGATACATACGCTGGGATATCGTGGTTTCCAGAGAGGATCCACTTTCACTACACCCCGACGACCGTCACCTCAGCAGCAGGCACCTTATCAGGGACCATAGCATCAGCAGCAGCGTCGCCCATAGCAACAGGAGTTTAGGCCTGTTCAGCAGAACAAACCTGGGTTCTAGGCCGGTGGTCCGTCTTCTTCTACTTTGGGTACTAGAACTACTGGGTTGAAGAAGGGGTGTTGGACGTGTGGGGAGCCACACTACCAGCGCGACTATCCTGTGGAGAGGACCAGAGCGTCTAAATCATCCGGACCCACGACAATGGGAGATATGGGCAAGGCCCATCAGATTCATGCGGCAGTGAACAACCACTAGGCAGAGCACCAGTCGACGATGCTTGAGATGACAGGTACTGTCGTTGATGAGACCCTTAGTATTTTGATAGACCCAGGTGCTACTGAGAGTTTCATTTCTGGTGTAGCACTAAAAAGGATTAAGGTAAAGGCAGTCGAACAGGACGATTTTAGCTTCGTGGAGATGGCTTCAAGAGTCAAACAGAAGGTTGGAGGAAAGGTTACGGGTTGTGCCCTTAACCTGGGAAGTTTGTCACGAGGGTCAACTTGTACGTCACAAACTTAGGATCTTATGACGTCGTGATTGGTATAGATTGGTTGTTATCGCATGAGGTGATACTCAACTATAAGATGAAACGGTTGAGCTTGGTCGATGATGAAGGATAGAGATGTGTGATTGTAGGATGGAACCAAGGAGTATCCCTGAGGTTCGTCTCTTCCTTATAGTTACAGAAGATTATGCACAAGGGGTGAAAGCTTTATGTGATCCTCGCACTAAATAAAAAGGGAGTAGCGGAAGGTCTAGAACACCTTCTGGTGGTGAAGGAGTTTACGGACGTATTTCCAGAGGAGTTGCCTGGGATGTCGTCAGAAAGGGAACTGGAGTTTACCATATACCTAAAACTGGCGACCGAAACGATAGTAAGAATGCCTTATCAGATGTCGACCCCGGAGTTGCGAGAGCTGAAAATGCAACTAAAGGAGTTGTTGGACCTAGGACTGATACGCCCTAGCATGTCGCCGTGGGGTGCACCAGTTATTTTCATACAAAAGAAGGATGGATCATGGAGGCTTTGCATTGACTACCGTTAACTGAACAAGGCTACGATCAAGAATCAATATCCCTTACCAAGAACTGATGATTTGTTCGATCAAATGAAGGGTGCGACGATGTTCTCCAAGATCGATTTGCGATCAGGGTATCACTAGTTACGGATCAAGGATGATGACGTCCCTAAGACCACCTTTAAGATGATATTTGGACATTACAAGTTTACTGTTGTTCCGTTTGGACTGAAAAATGCCCCAGGGGTATTCATGAGTTTGATGAACGGGGTGTTCCGCGAGTACTTGGACAAGTTCATCAAAGTATTCATTGACGATATCCTGATCTACTCTTGGATGATAGAGGAGCGTGATGAGTACTTGCGCTTGGTACTACAGTGTCTACGAGAGCACAAATTGTATGGGAAGTTGTCCAAATGCTCTTTTTATCAATCGAGGATTCACTACTTAGGGAATGTCATCTCTGGCGAAGGTATCGCTGTGGATCTAGCCAAGGTTGAGGCTATTATGGAATGGCCTAAGCCGACGAATGTCATAGAAGTGTGTAGTTTTATGGGTTTAGCATGATACTATCGACGGTTTGTCGAGGGATTTTCGAAGATAGCAAATCCGATCACGGAATTGCAGAATAAAAACAAGAAGTTTGTTTGGATAGAGAAATGCGTGGAAGCATTTCGAAGGCTTAAAGTGTGGTTGACCACAGTGTCGATACTAAAGATCCCTGACATGGACGCAGACTTCTTGGTATGCACTGACGCATCCAAGGAAGGTTTAGGAGGAGTCTTGATGCAAGACGAACGAGTGATTGCTTACATTTCGAGGAAACTAAGAAGGCATGAAAGAGAACTATGCGACGCATGATTTGGAGGTATTAGCCATCGTATATACCTTGAAGGTTTGGAGACACTACCTTGTGGGATGAAAATTTGAACTAAAAACTGATCACTGTGGACTACAACACATTTTTACGCAAAGCGACCTGAACGCGCGACAATGGCATTGGTCGGAATTGCTTAGCGAGTACGACTTCGAGATTACTTACATAAAGGGAACAGTGAACCGAGTGGAAGATTCTTTGAGTGGGAGACCACGCATCTTCTCGGTGTTGCCTCTTCAGACGAACTTACGTGATAAAATTATCACTTTACAGCGTGACGACGAATGGTACAAGGAGGTCGAGGGTTTTATCGAAAAAAACAAAATGATGGTACCACGATATGAGGGATTTTCTTTTGATAGCGATGGGTTATTGAGGTTTAGAGGTCGGATTTATGTACCGCCAAATGACAAGATGAGGATGTTGATCCTGAGCGAGGCTCATAGAGCAGTTTACATGGCTCACCCAGGAGTCACGAAGATGAGGGCAGACCTTAAACCCTTATTCTTCTGGAAGGGAATGAAGGTCGACATAGTCAACTACGTGGCTAGATGTCTAGACTGTTAGCAGGTAAAGGCTAAACATAGACACTCGGGAGGATTAATTCAACCACATGCCATTCCATAATTGAAATGGGAAGTTATTTCGATGGATTTTATTGTTGGATTGCCACAGACGGCAAGGAGACATGACTCGATTTTTGTAGTAGTAGACACTCTGAAGAAGAGTGCTCACTTTATTCCTACACGTATGATGTATCAGGCACCTAACATAGCGAGAGTTTTCATCAGTGAGATTGTGAGGCTGCATGGCGTGCCTAAGAGGATTATATCCGATCGAGGATCGGTGTTTACTGGACAATTTTGGATGAGTTTCCAAGAGGCCTTGGGAACCCAACTTAACTTTAGTACTGCATATCACCCAGAGACGGATGGACAGACAGAATGAACAAACCAAACCTTGGAAGACATGTTGCGCATGTACGTGATGGACCAACAAAAGCGTTGGGAGGAATTATTGCTTCTAGTAGAGTTCGCTTACAACAACAGTTACCAAAGCACCATTAAGATGGTGCCTTTTGAGTTTCTTTCCAGGCAACCATGTCAGACGTCCTTGAGTTGGGATCGGCTTGAGGATAGGGTCCTGGTGGGACCAGAAGCGATCCAAGAAATTGAAGAGAAAATAAAAACCATAAGACAAAGGATTAAAGAAGCGCATGATTGACAGAAGAGTTACGCTAATGCGCACCGAGTCGATCGTAGTTACGAGGTCAACGATCGAGTCTTCTTGCAAGTTAAACCACATAAGAGTTCGATCAAGTTTGTAAAGGGAGGTAAACTCTCTCCTTGGTTCGTGGGACCTTTGAAGATTGTGGAGAGAAAGGGGCCCATGGCCTATTGACTAGACTTGCCTGATTCTTTGAGGTGTATGCACGATGTTTTTCATGTATCTGTTTTGAGACATTATATTAGTGATTCTACACACATGATTGACATGAGTTCCTTGCAGGTATCGGATGAGGGAGCACTCATGGCTGAGCTGGTCCACATATTAGATCATCTCTTTTGACAGTTACGACGTCGAACGATAGATCAGGTCAAGGTCCAGTGGGACAGTTATAGTCCGCACTCGACGACCTGGGAGGACGCATATGATATGCATCAGCATTTCCCATTTTTGTTTGATAGATAGACTCATGATACTATGGTACTTTTATTTCGGCATTTATACTGAGAAACTTCGGGACGAAGTTTAGACCAAGAGGGGGTGTATGTAACATTCATCTCTAGCACATTGAGGAACTTATTCTTTGAGGACACTTGCTCGCAAGTGATCTGGACTTTTATGATGTTAAAACATTTATTCTTAATTATGATGTGTTATGATAGATGACATGATGTTTTACTGCTTGACGTAGACAGGAGCTATTGACTTAGTTGTATTGAGTGTGCAGGGTTTTGAGCCTTGAGGATGTAGAGGCATCGGTGGCACCCCTTGGACTCCAGATTGAGTCAGGAAGTGCGCTATTTGGGTTGATTTATTTACTGTGATATTTCATTGATTTGATGATATGATGTTAACATGTTCTGACATGATTGTTGATAATGTAGTCTGATGATAGCTTGTTGACCAGACTCACATATGGAGTAAAGGGTCACACATGATTTCCAGAGAGGTTGAGGGAGAGGTGTGGACAACAGCCCTACCACAGCCTACTAGCACTCCCGCCGTGGCTCGAACTGTAGGTTAACGATTACCTAGTTCAAGACGATCCATGATGTCGTGACGACAGACTGCGACAGTCGCTCACGATGATTCTAAAGGGCGCGCAATAAGGTGGGGGCCTTATTCCTTAGAGCCCTTAGTCTCCCACAAGTTCACCTGGCAGGGTGTTGACTCCAGGGGTTATATATGTCTACCAATCAGTCAAGTTGGCGAGTGGCACCCTTGGAGCACGTGGTACATCCTGAAGGGCACGTCGCGCAAAAGAACCACAAGAAGCGAGTGGCACCCTTGGAGAACTTGGTGCATCCTAAAGTGAACGTCATGCAAAAGAACCACAAGAAGCGAGTGGCACCCTTGGAGCACGTGGTGCATCCTGAAGGGTACGTCGTGCAAAAGAAACAAATGAGGCGAGTAGCACCCTTGGAGCACGTAGTGCGTCCTGAAGGGCACGTCGCGTTGATGACGATGAAGAAACAAACCTAGATGGCCCTAAGACATTAACGCCTTAAGAAATCCTGAAACAACTTCCCTACCCAAGTGTTGCCCAATTTAGAATCTAAGTCCTAAGTCTAAAACTTTTC
This sequence comes from Picea engelmannii, assembly GCA_009831015.1. Taxonomy (NCBI): domain Eukaryota; kingdom Viridiplantae; phylum Streptophyta; class Pinopsida; order Pinales; family Pinaceae; genus Picea; species Picea engelmannii. Next base: position 476,249 of record ML796972.1, on the reverse strand, counting down.
TAAGGTAAAAATTTAGTCTAACTTTAAGAAAAAGACCCTAGAATAAAAATAACAATTTAAACAAAAAACCACTTAAGTAATAGTTGGGTCTTCATAAAATTCTTGGGGTAAATGACGAGAGTAAGAATTTAATTAAAACTAATGGTTTTAAAATTTTACAAAGAAGAAATTATTTCCTAACTTGTGAAAGTACAAAAGATATTAAATAAATAATAAATGGGAAAGATTTAATAGTGAAACTGCCATTTTTGGCTCTAAAAAAAGGGGGAAAGAAGGGAATAATAAGAATTAGGAAACTAAGTAATGAAGGAAACATAATAAAGGAAAGATGGGAACTTATGGTAAAAAACAAGGTCAACATAGTAAGGAATCTGCAACTAAGAACCTTCTAATTTGAGCTAATTTAGTAACATCATTTTTTAGGGAAAGTAATTAAAACATGTAAGGGGATCTAGGAACACCTAGGAGGGAATTTAGGGGCAACTCTAGGTGGGTGAGGGAAATGAGTAAATTAATAAATTAAAGAAAATAATTACTTGAGGAAAGAGGGGGATGGACGACACTTGTGCAAACGAGATCATTTAGTATTTTTTTATTAAAACTTAATTAAAATGCGATTTAGAAAAAGTTGGAGGTGGGAAAAACTCTATAAAAGAAAGGAAAGATGAGGATGAAGGGGATCGGCTGTGCGCGTAATGTTACACTGTCGGAATTGTGACTTGACTGATTACTTGTGGAGAGTTGGGATTTTCTAGCTTGGATAGAAGTGGTAGCTCGGCCTTGCAAGGCGAGCTGGGAAGCTAGACGGACCATTTGGATTGTGTGTGGCCCCTTTGCGGCTCGGGGGGATAAGGGGGAAGCAGAGTACCCCTAGCGATTGGCTAGGAGGTACCGGTGTAGTCCCTACGGTCGACGAAGGGGAGCAGTGCGGAGCAGGAGCAACATAGAGCGTGGGGTCATCATTCGAGGTGGGAGTTAAGGAAATGGTATGTTTTTCATTTGCATGATAGAAGGTATTAGGACCTTAGCCCTCTCTTATTGTTATCAACATTTTTGTATTGGTATCCGTAGATGTGAAAAGCGATTGGCTTCAAACTGTGTGGTTCTTGTTGGATGGACTTATTTTATTTTCCAGAGTGATGTTGTGTAATAGACACAAAAATATGTATATAAAATTTAATTGTATGTATTACCTCTGTCGTTTAAATTAGATAATGGATGTAAGGACGCTAAACTAAACTAATCCAATGCGATTGCTTTATGGACTTCTAAATTTTGAAGGTAAATTACAGATAGAGTTTTTGTTTGCGTAAATAAATGCTAATAGATGTATGTTGGAATTTGATTATTTCAGCAAATTTGATTTGTTTTAAACTATTTACTTTCACTTTTTTAGGGACAATTTTTGGGTAAAATTACGATGAATTCAATATTTCTAGCCCTCTATTTATGAGTCTTATACTCGACAATACTTTGGTCTATTAGATAGTCGGTGGTGCACGTTTTGGTATGTCACAAGTCCACTTTTAAGCAATTATCAGTCGGATACCTGTTACTGTCTTCATGCCAATGATACAGGGACTACCTGTTGTTGGGGGTTTGAGCCTATGGCTCCATTGAACAATTTGAGTTTCTTCCATAGGTGCTTGACCGCAATATAGTTTTTTTGGAGCAGTGATCCTTAATAATGCAGTTTATGAAAGATTATGTCGTTTGTATTAATGTCTTTGAACGCGGAAAATTCTTTTATGGTAAAAGTTAGTTTTATTCTATACATCTTGCGAGACATAGCTATAGGTGCATGCAAGAAGGTTTGGTGCATTTAGTGTGGTTATGATAAACCACAGCTTTGCAAGCTTATGCGGGGATGGACACGCCACTCCTCCGGATTTGGTTTGCTTTATAAAAAAAATTGATAGTACTCAGGACCCACCACCATTCTTTAATAACTGTTAAAACTGGTAACTACAATTTCGCCCCTCCTTTTCACAGAAAATGTGATTTAATTACTGGGCATGTAAGTTTAGTATTTTATGTTATTTTGGGAGATAATCTATGGCGTGTGGTATGTTTTTACCTCTGATTAAACATGCATTTTTACCCCTGTGTGTTTTCCTGGCATTCTCAATTTGATTGCATATGTAATTTCACTCTGGCATTTTTTGAATGAAGGTTCCTGGCATTTGCGATTTGATTGTATCCGTAATTTTCGTTCTGGATTTTTGATTTAATGTTTCTCGCAGCCCCCTATTAACTCTGGCCATAACTGTCTATAGATACGTTGAACAGACAGTAAATGGTTCCTTCAATTTGTATGGCAGTTTCTCCTTTGTTGTATACAACCCTCCCTTGACCAGCCGCCCACCTTCGGCCATAACTGCAGCCTTCTGCTCAAACTTGCCCCTTTTCTAACTTCTTGAGAGACTTGTCACGTCAATTTTGTACTTTTTATTAGCAGTTTTTGGATAAATGTTTTCTTTAAATCCTGAAAGATGTTATTCCTTTTTAGTTTCTGTATGCAGCATGACCGTACACCTTGTATTGAGAAATCAAGAATGTTATTTTCAGTGGCTTTGGTGAACGTTGCTACTGTAATCTTCATTACTAGATTCTAATGCCATACCGATTACATTGTGTTAATCAATCTTCTAATTCCTTGGGCATGAAATCATAAGCTATTGTTTCCACCACATTTCAAGTTGAGTTAGAGGCACAAAGAATGTAATATGTATCAGTAGGGCACATTATCTAATTTACCACTACATTTGTGAACTGGATAATTGAAAGAAAATTTATTTGCAAATTGCCCATTCATAGATTGTTTGGTGGAGTTGGGTAAAGAAATTTCTCTTATTAGACTGTAATTAACCTTGTTCTTTAATTGCAAAGAAATTAAAAATGGGACTGTAGGCTCTCCGTCAAACTGATCTAAACAATCCAAAATCATTAAAGGTTGCCCTGATTTCTTTTATTTATTCACTGCTTTTAGGTTTTTAGGATTGCTCCATTTTGGCGTAACATCCATGCACTTTCCAATGTTGGCTTTAGATGATTTTAGAATATTACTAAAATGGTGGAGCATTGCTTAAATGGTAATTCTTAATTATTTAATTATTCTTGATAAAAACTTGAACGAGTTAATGATTTTAGTATGTTGCGTTATTATGGCATTCTAATCTTAGATTGAAGTTAATTTTTCTTTAAATGATGAATCATAACTATTCCTTGTTAATCCATGAAGGAGATAATTGATTTTTGAACATTGCTTTAATTATGAATTAAAGGTTAATTTCCTCTTTAATTGATAAATTTTCACCATTCATTATTCTAGATTAAAATTGAATTGAGTTTCATGATTTAGGATGTTGATTTATTTATGACAGTATAATTATAGATTAATGCCATTTGTTGCTTAAATGATAAATCATGGCTCTTCATTTTATTTATAGTTAATGCATGAGTTAATTGATTTTAGACTATTTCGTTAACCTTAAATTAAATGTTAAGGTTGTTGTAAATGAAAACTTTTAACTAGTCCTTATTCTTGATTAAATATGGATCAGTTATTTGGTTAAATGTTATCCTAGTTGAGAACAGACTTGCACAATAAGGTCCTAGAATGATTAATTTTAGAAGGTACCTAGATGACAATTTTTTATCTATAGTTGCACGATGGAATGGCCTTAAGACTAGGGTAGATTGTAGTCCTTGTTCAAACTAATGTTGTACAAGGTCATAAACTTATGTGTGCTTAGTCTGCTAGTGTCGGGTGGGATGTAGACACCTCCATGTAGCCTAGTATATAAGGTTGTGTGTGTGATTATTTTCTGTGTAAAGAATCCAGTGCCATATCAAGAGTCTCAGGCCCTTTAAAGGCAGGGTTTCCACTCTTGCGACACACCTCTAGGGTCGTATCAGTAGTCTCGGACTCTTAAAAGGAAGAGTTCCCACCACTGCGACCTCCTGACAAAGATTACTAGTTTATGCGTGAGCAGTCATCCAGGAGCCTATCTGACATTCTCTCTCTCCTGAGCAGAGAACTAAGATTAAACACCCTGCTTTCCTGTGAAGAAATAGTAAACTCTACTACTATGGATTCTTCCATCTGTGTTCGTACTGTACATAACACCATATGTCATTTAAATGCCTGCAGTTACTTGTTGTGTGCCTTATGTCTTCTTGCTGTGATCATTGTGGTTCTGTCTTGTTAGTCGTCGGGTGGCGACGTAGAGTCAAGTGTGTTTGTTTCCTTTTTACACGTGCGCACACACCTTAAAAAAAATTAAAAAATTGCACCTGTTATCAGAGTTGTTGTCGTAACGAGGAGGATCTCACACCACATTTCCTCGTTTTGAAGTTCTCATTCTCCTATCAAGGATGGTTCCTTCATGCAGTTCTGTAAGATATTCTGTGGAGAAATCATCTATAGAAGGAATCTGAACATGTTCTCCTTGATCATCAATCAAAGGAGGCTCATACAATTTCAAATTCTCAACATTAACAACTGCATACATTTGCATATAAGGAGGTAAATCCAAACAGAAGGCATTGTTACCAATCTTGTCAAGAATCTTGAAAGGACCATATCTAATTGGTTTCAGTTTTTGACCTTCTCCTTTAAGCCGCTCCTTACTAATGTAAAGGCAAACTTCATCTCCAACTTGGAAACTGTGCTCAACACGATGCTTGTCATGTCTTGTCTTGTACTTGGCTTAACTTTTTTCTAACTATTTTTGTACCATTTGATATATCAAATGAATTTGTTCAATGAACTTTTTTTCCCTATCAATGTCATATTGACCATCAATAGCAATATCCTTCCCAAAGATAAAATCTAAAGGAGATTTGGAAAAATAGCCAAAACATGCTTCAAATGGCGATGTTTGAGTTGAAGAGTGCTTAGCCTAGTTGTAAGCATGTTGAATGTAGTGTAAATGCTCATCCCAAAGTTTAGGATACTTGCTGCAATAACCACGAAGAAGATGCACCACTATTCTATTAACTGCTTATGTCTGACCATCGGTTTGCAGATGAAAAGTTGTACTCTTCTTCAGTTTGGTGTCCATGAGTGCCTATAAACTCGACCAAAAGTTTCCAATAAATCGAGAATCTCTATCAGAAATAGTGGATTTAGGAAATCCAAAATGTACCCAAACATTCTAAAAGAATATTTGTGTTGTTTGTTCAGTTGTAACCTACTTCTTACAAGGCATCAAAATACACATTTTGCTAAATCGATCAACCACAACATAAAGATAATCATGATTTCTTTTAGACATAGGTAGACCTCCTACAAAGTCCATAGAAATACTTTCCCAAGGACGAGAAGGAACTGGAAGTGGAGTATACAAATCCAACTTTCGATATCTAGGTTTGCTTATGGCACATAACAAACATCCTCGAACATATCTTGAAACACTTTCATTCATTTTAGGCCAATAGCAGTACCTTTGCAAATTAGCCATCGTCTTGCCTACACCAAAGTGACCAACAATAAGAGAAGAATCGACTTCTCTTATTATGTTGATTCTTTCACCCTGTGGAATACATAGCTTGCCAAGATGATAGAAAATATTATGATGCACATGGTAATCCAATTCCTCAACATGGTTAAAATGACACAAAGTCGCATATACTTCTTTAAAATCAGCATCTAAAGCATATTCCTCAACATAGCTCTCATGCATGATAGAACTATGCTTAAGAATAACTGAAGCACTAATAATAGATCTTGAAAGCATATCAACAACTTTGTTATAAATGCCCTTCTTATACCTTATGACCAAGTGGAATTGTTGTAGAAAACCCATCCATCTGAGGTGCCTTGCTTGTTGTAGCTTTGTTTGTGATTGTAAGTATTGCAGTGGTTGATGATCTATGTGGACAATGGTTTCTTTCCCCAACAAACAATGTTTCCATTTTTTCACACTTTGCACCAATGCATACAACTCCTTATCATAAGTAGGATAGTTAATCACAACACCATTAAAAGTTTCAGAATGAAAACAAATGGGATTACCATGTTGTTACAAGACTGCTCCCATTGCATAATTTCTTGCATCAGTTTGGATTTCAAAAGGTTGTCTCAAATTCGTAAGTGCAAGAACTGGGGCTGAACTGATCTTCTCCTTCAAAGTATCAAAATCCTTTTGTTGCTTGCCTCCTGTAAGGTAGCTAGAGAGGTAGTGGGGGGGCCCAGAGAGCCCATAGTGATAATAGTGGAGGTCATTCAATGTAAGGTGGACTAGGTCCACTATATTATTAAATAAGACCCACTATGGTAGTTAGATATAATAAAGGGCTAACTAGATATAATAAATGTAAGAGGACTTCTTAGAAGGTTCTACTTCTAGAAGATTCCTCCTCTAGAATGTTCTTAGATGATGGTAGCACTATATAAAGAGATTCAAACAATGTAATGAGACATGAAGAGAGTATTTTATTCGGAGCGGTATCTCAATAGGAGGATGCCCCCTCGAAGAGGCAAGTGAATAGGAGAGGATCCCTTCCATAATAGGATCCATTGTATGGTGTTTCCCTACCTCAAGGGTTTTGATAGAATGTGTTTTCTTCTATCTTGCTTTGTGGATCTATTGTGTATTCAGTATTTGTGGTTATTATATTGGTATATCTATTCAGGTACTTAACAAGTGGTATCAGAGAACTATCCTTGGGCAGACATTGTGGGCAAATATTTTTTATTTTTGCAGATGTTTTTTTCGAAGAAAAAAAGAGGGCCGCAAAATTATCGAAGTTTTCGGTATATTTCTGTGAAAAATTTGTAGAAAAGGGTTGTATATCTTAGTTCCTCTCATAAAAACAGCCAAGTTAAAAAAACAAATCGTCCGAAACGAAGTCCGGGAAGTCAAGATATTGAAATTTTAAAATCTGCAATTTTTCAGGGTTTTTTCCGTGGACGGCGGCACGATTTGTTTTTATTTATGTAGCATTTGGAGGGTGAATTTTCTCAAAAAAATTACATATCTTAGTTCCTCTCACAATTTCACCCAATTTCAAAAAAAAATAAAAAAAATCAGCCGAAACGGAGTCCGAGAAGTGAAGTTATGAGCATTTTAACTTCAGCAGTTTTTTAGGGTTTTTTCAGAAAAAACCGCGATTTTCTGTTGTAATTTATTGTTCTATTTTTTGGGGTTTTTTCGTGACGGATGCAAGACCGAAGGGTTCATAGGGTGATCAGATGGATATTTCCTCTCAAACCCTGAAATAAATTCTTGAATCATTCAAAGTCCAATTGTTTCACACATTGGATGACAGATTTGATGCATTTGTACATGGCCTCACAGACAGCCTCACATATGGCCTCACTGATAGTTTTCGTAGTATTCAAGATTCATTGAATAACATGCAGGAGATATTTCTTATGGATGGCCTTAGGGATGAATATAATCAAGAAATATATGCTTGGTATGATTTTGAGGCAGATTGTGATGATTGGTATATGGATAGTTGTCATTTCTGAGATGACAACCACTTTCATATTTTATTTGATGACTCTACTCCACTTTTTGTAGAGAAAATCAATGTCCCATATCAGGAGCTAGTTACCAGCGTTCAGTCTACATATTCTATAGTGGTATTATTCATTCCAGATTCTGCTACGACCCTTTTCCACTATGTGGATGGATCTTCTTATTTGGATCCACATGATAGGTGTTAGTCTTTGGAGCATCATTTGGAGTTGGTTATTGGGTTCCAAAATCTTCCACGGGGAGTTCACATGAGCACTTGGACATGGGACCCGAGCTTACAATGGTGGTTGGACTACTTCAACATGGTGGATTTCCTTTCTACATGGGACCTTGGTTCTTTAGTCTTCTTCAGCATTATGGTCCACAATTATCCATGGGAACCTGGTATATGGTTGTACATCAAGTGTTGAGGACAACGCTTTCATAAGAGGGATGGAATGTAAGGTAGATAGAGAGGTAGTGGGGGGTCCCAGAGGGCCCATAGTGATAATAGTGGAGGTCATTCAATGTAAGGTGGACTAGGTCCACTATATTATTAAATAAGACCCACTGTGGTAGTTAGATATAATAAAGGGCTAACTAGATATAATAAATGTAAGAGGACTTCTTAGAAGGTTCTACTTCTAGAAGATTCCTTCTCTAGAATGTTCTTAGGTGATGGTAGCACCATATAAAGAGATTCAAGCAATGTAATGAGACATGAAGAGAGTATTGTATTCGGAGCGGTAGCTCAATAGAAGGATGCCCCCTTGAAGAGGCAAGTGAATAGGAGAGGATCCCTTCCATAATAGGATCCATTGTATGGTGTTGCCCTACCTCAAGGGTTTAGTAATAATAAAGTGTGGTTTCTTCTATATTGCTTGTGGATCTATTGTGCATTCAGTATTTGTGGTGATTATATTTGTAGATCTATTCAGGTTCAAGTGCAAGAACTGGGGTTGAACTGATCTTCTCCTTCAAAGTATCAAAAGTCTTTTGTTGCTTGTCTCCCCATTGAAAAAATTGCTTGACACTTGTCACTGCTTGTAATGGAGCTGCAATGGCAGAAAAGTTAGCAATAAACTTTCTCCAATATTGGGTTGCTCCCAAAAAACTTCTTACCTCTGTCACATTGTTGGGCTTGGGCCATTCCAATATGACTTTGACCTTGGAGGGATCAATTTTTAATTCGCCTCCACCAACAACATGACGCAAGTAGATAAGTGAAGTTTTTCCAAACTCACATTTGGACATCTTCAAAAACAACTTTTCTTTTCTCAAAACATCCAAAACTTGCTTCACATGCTTAACATGCTCTTCACGAGATTTGCTAAAAATCAAAATGTCATTCAAGTAGACATTAACACAATAATCAAGAAAAGGCCTTAAGACATCATTCATAACTCTCATGAAAGTAGCAGGTGAATTGCAAAGTCCAAAAGGCATTACCATTCACTCAAACAAACCTTGCTTTGTTTTGAAAGTTGTCTTCCATGTGTCTCCTTCGACAATCCTAATATGATGATATCCACTTCTCAAATCCAACTTAGTAAAATACTTAGCATCTTTCAATTGATCAAGCAAATTATCAATTCTAGGAAGAGGATAGTGATTCTTTACCATAATCTTGTTCAAGTCTATGAAATCAACACACATATACCATGTACCATCTTTCTTTAGCACTAACACAATTGGAGATCCACATGGCGATATCCTTGGCACGATGACCCCTTTGTCGAGAAACTCTTGGATTTGTTTTTTGATTTCAACATTCTCCATGACTGACATCCTGTACATACCAATGTTTGGAAGAGGACAATCTTGTTGCAATTGAATTTCATGTTTGATAACCCTTCTTGGAGGTAATCCCTTTGGTTCCTGAAACATCTCATCATATTGATAAACAACCTCATATAGATCAGATTTCAACTTTGCATCACAACCTTGAAAAACTTCATTTTCAATATCATCTTTGGGTTTAATCATCAAGAGAACAAAATTATTGCTAGCATTGGCTAATCTCTTCATTTGTCCCACATTTACAAGTGACAAATTCATCTTCTTTGTATTTGCTCTAACAATGTACTCAACTCCATTTTTAAACAAGTGATATTTATTCTCATGATGATGAAAAATGGATTTTCTATCATATAAATATGGGCTTCCCAACACAATACCATAGATATCCAAAGGAATAACATCAAGCTCTACCTCATCTATAAAATTTGCAATGATAGAAAACCTAATTTTACACCTTCTTGTCACCTGCAATTTACCATTATCACATATCCAACCAAGAGGGTATGGTTTAGGATGTGGAATAGTTTCCAATTTTAATTTCTTGACAGTGTCTTCAGATATAAGGTTTGCTTGAGATCCAATATCAAATAGAGTATCTATATTGGTATGCTTTGAAACAACCCTTATGTGGAAAAGTTCTATTCTTTCTTTTTCTTGTCGAGTTTCATTGAGATTATTGTTACTTGAAGAACTAGTACTTGCAATAGAACCCTTACCTTGATAACCCATGGTTGTAATCTTTGTTTCATCACCTGAATCAGAACCTAAATCATGTTGTATGGTTACAGTAGTCTTTGGCTTCCCTTTGTTGCCAATTTTTTTGGGTCTTCTTTCAAGATGAAGTTTCCAACAATGGTCTTCATCATGGCCATGTTTTGAACAATGTTTGCATGTAAATTTTTCTCCCTCTTTCATAACAGCCGCATTCTTTTTTCCATTTCCCTTTAACTTCCTCTTTCCTTTGTCTCCATGACTGAAAGGATTCTTGTTACTCTCATGAGTTTCATTCCTTCCTCTGTCTTCCAAATGAGTTGCCTCAACACAAACTTCATCTAGATTTGAAGGGTTAAACATGAGTATGGTATGTCTCAAATAACTATGTAAAGATCCAATGTATTTGAGTAAAGTTTTTTTAGAATACAAATCTACTCCAAAAACCAATGCTCTTCTCCTAATTTCTTGAGTAAAGCTTTGCACATTTTTTCCTTTAGCTTGTCTAAAATTTTGCCAATCCATAGTAGTTTTTTGCATATATGCCAATGGGTAAAATTGTTTTTTAATTGCAACAATAAAATCATTCCAAGAGGTTAAAATTTTAC